>CP119939.1:0-503644 GCA_029542945.1 Malassezia obtusa | reverse complement strand
AATCCTAATCCTAATCCTAATCCTAATCCTAATCCTAATCCTAATCCTAATCCTAATCCTAATCCTAATCCTAATCCTAATCCTAATCCTAATCCTAATCCTAATCCTAATCCTAATCCTAATCCTAATCCTAATCCTAATCCTAATCCTAATCCTAATCCTAATCCTAATCCTAATCCTAATCCTAATCCTAATCCTAATCCTAATCCTAATCCTAATCCTAATCCTAATCCTAATCCTAATCCTAATCCTACACCACTCCTACTCTTACTCCCACTCCTTTCCCTTTCCCATTCCTATTTCTCCTCTTATCCCTACCAATCTTCCCATCCATTTCTTACTTTTCATTCTCTTCCCCCTCTTTTCTCATCCTTTCCTCCACTCATGCCCCTCCACCCCTCCCCTCCCACTCCCCTCCCTTCTCCACATACTCCTAATCCACTCCCTTCTTCACTTCATCTTACTCTTTCCTTCATTACCATCCTTCTCCTAGTTTCCTTTTCTTCTCCACTCCCATCCTATTCCTCTTCCTCTCCTCAATTGCAACTTGGATTTTATCCCAATTCCAGCTCTACTTCGTTTCTCTCTCTCTCTTTTCTCTCTCTCTCTCTCTTTCTCCTTTTCTCTTACTCTCTCCCTCCCGGTACGCCCTACCTTCTTTGTATTCCCCCTCTTCTCTTCCTCTCTTTTCCACTTCCACTTCTCTCCTTTCAAAATTCATTCATTCCAATTCTCTAATACACATCATGATTCCCCTTCGCTCTAAGACTTCGCTTTCCCTTTCTTCCCCGTCTCTATCTTCCTCCCCACAAAATTCCTCTTCTCTTCTTTCTTTTCTTCCTCTTCTTCCCCTTCCTAATCTTCATACTCATCCTCCATCAGGATCTCCCATTCCTTATCACGAAATGGGTCCCTCCCAGACTTCTTTCCTTCACGTATCTGCACTCGTATTTCCACTCCAGTAAAGTCACTTCAAGCCTCTCTATCGCCCGTGAGTCTCTCATCCCCATACATCCCTCATATCCATATGCATGCATATATATACGCAGGTATCCCACGTCCATTCACCCTTACAAGTCTCTATCCCTACAACTCCCGCCATCGCACGTGCATCCCGGAGAACTCAAAACGATTGTTCCGTTTAGAGATACTGGTGCCTATCATCGTCCGCATTCATCGCATAGTTTCCCATCCAAACTCAAATGCCCCGGTGGAATAACTCGTGGACTCTCAAACTTTTTTGGCATTGCAATTGATTGGCATGCATTGTGCTTCGAAGAGGTTCATTTTCACAGGCTCTTCTTGATCCCCGCTGGTTCCCCTCCACATCATCATAAGACTTCCCCAAATTTGGCCAAATGGACGGATTTCGCCCTCCTCCACATGTAGCTTAAACAATTCATACTCTTCCTTACATTCTATTGAAAGCTTCTCGAACTCCCTCATCCTCATCCTCATCCTCATCTTCTTTTTCATCTCCGTGTCTACCCCAGCTCGATTCTTCTTGCCCAAACCTCTATTCGTCCGCCAAACACCCTTCTCTGTCTTGGCATGCCACAGCAGCAAATCCTCCATTCCGTTCCAAGTCGATGGTGGCCTCGCTTGTGTGGGTCATATTCCGTACCTTTTTTCGATCAAGGGATGTTCTATTCTTTCCATCATGAAGAATCTCAACCGTCCATAATCCATCCCCAAGGCTTGAAAAGGGAATTCTCACTTGTTTGGATTCTCCCTTGATCAGACCAGCAAAGTAGTGCCGGTTGGTCTTCTTTTTGTATCGTCCCACAAAGAATGTTTCCCCGACCTTGGATCCACTTAAAAGGGTCGAAGAGTCCCAGCTAGCAGGAAGCCCTTTCAGCATGGCTGCTGCCCAGTTGTATTTCTTCAGCTTCTCCGGTATTTCGGCAATGGTTTGTATGCCTGATTCATAAGCAATCGCCATAGCCAGATGACAGCCAACCGTGCAGTTGGCCAGCTCTTCCACCTGGTCCTTTGCGCTGCCCTCCACATAGCTTCCATTCTCATAGTACCGATTTGTCACCGTATACAGGCCTGGCGTGTAATCCATACTCCCAACAACGTTTCTCGTATAGGGAACAATGACATCCCGCAAGTCGTTCGCCATAGACTCGTCGCCCCGCACCGCTTCCGCCGTCAAGTAATGAGGATAGGTCCGCTGTCTTCCACGTGGGATTGGGCCTCCGTGCAGATTCACCATGAGTTTCCTGAAAGCCGTCGCTTGAAGGATGGCATCATGCATTTGGTGCACCGTCTGGTTGTCCGAATTGAAATGGTCTATTTTGACACCCACGGCTCCCCATTTCTGCGCTTGATTCAACGTCCTCTCCATTTGCTCCCGAGTCTTGAAGTGGAGGGATTCGTACCACAAAAAGACACCAACATGGTGTCTATTCGCATATTGGATCAAGTCTGGGACCCACGATGTTGCATTCATGGGAAAGCCATTATCCAGCGTGACATAACTCCAGTTTTCCCGCTTCGCAAGATCCACATACGCTTTCTGTCTAGTGTAGTTCCCCCCGCTTTCGTGCTCCGCAAGCCACGACCATGAAGAGACACCCGGACGAATCCACGCGGTGTCGCTTTCATTCAATGCGCTGGGTGGTGATAGATCGCGGTCTAGCCTGCTTTCAAAAACCGTTGTCAAATTCCCCAGAATCGCTACGCGCCATGGCGTAGTTATCGGGCCGTGCACCTTGGCGGGTTCTTGGTCGTACAGTTCGTGATGATAGACAAGGCTCCCGTATTCATGCTTCAGTTGAGACCCACTGTACCGTCCATCCAAATCCGCCTCGGTAAGCATAACATAAGCCTCCGAACTCGCCTTTCCCACGTCGAACAACACGGGAAATTGAAGCGATGTCCTAGGGAACGACGAGTTTCCGTTGGCCTCGCTCGTCTTGAAACGCTTCCATTCTTCTTGGAAGCCTTTCTCAACCTTTTCTTGGGCAAACATATCCCCGTCAGCGGCAAGCTTCCATTGGGACGTCTCTCCAAACACCTTGTACTGTCCCCGTGGTAGATGAAGACGGTACGCGCACCCGTCTCGTGCAATACGTACATCAACATCGAGCGATGTAGACCCGTTGGTCGAGCACGCATAAGAATACAAATTGTGTCGATAAGAACGAGACTTCCACCCTCCCGTATACATCTTGTAGTCATCGTGGACCTCGCCACGATGGGACAAGGTGCAGTTCTGAATCAGCCAAGTGCCCCGCGAAGTAGATACACCCAGATGTTGTGCCGTAACAAGAGTCTTTCCGTGATAGCGGCATTGAAAATGCACATGATTATCTTCTCCCAGGACCGCAAGCTCCACGGGAGTCGCGCGCAAACCAGCTACAAAACTAAGCAAGAACGCTGCCGACACCAGAGCATTGATCAACATAGATGGCGATAATCGGCTCTCGGGTCTGCGAGAGATAAAGCCTCACGAATCAGAGCAGGATGCCTGTCTGTCCAACTTTTAAAGCCCAAAGAATAGGGTGCCAAGAGTCGCGGGCATGTATCAAGATCAAATCTTTCTGGCACATGTACGTTCAACAGACAAATGATTGGCGCTGTTACATCCACGTGGCCCGATATAAGGTTATATAGGGCTCGGGTAAATGAATTTTGGCCTATGATGCATCTGCGCTGTTTCTGTGGATCTCGTGACTGTGTTAAGATTGTCCGCGGGGTAGTCTGACCAATGAAACACAGAGCTTAGTTCAAACACCTGACCTATTACGAATCCGTGCGTGGGCGTCAACAATGAAACCTGTCTAGCTGTCAAAACTGAAGAAAGAGAACGTAAGGAGAAATAGGAACGGAAGAATCCTGAAAATAGAAAACAAATGAGTCAAGAGACCGTGGACATCTCCGGCTGATGTCTGTGGCTCGGTCAAGGAAATCGCCCCCCGGGCTCTTTTCACATGGTTCATCTGGGGATTCATAGAGTATATAACCGGCTTCTTTGGAGATGCTGTACTCCAACTCTACGGAATGCTTCTTCGATTAATCCCAGTTCTCTTGGCCCTATTGGGCATCGTATCGGCCCTTTCACATCCTCCTCAACGTCGGATTTCGATTACCTCTCCCTTGAATGACCCTTTCTATGACCCTCCTCACGACTGGGAAAAGGCTAGCAATGGTGATATACTACGAAGCCGCAAGGTGGACCTGGCTTTTCTGCAAGTAGACCACTTGAAGTACAAAGAGGCATACCAGATCTTGTACCGCACGACAGCTGCTTATGAGAGTGATCCGTCGGTCACCGTTACCACGGTAATTGTTCCCCATAACGCACAGAGGGACAAGCTACTCAACTATCTTGTCTACACAGACTCGAATGGAGCCCAGTGTGCACCGTCCTACTCCATGCGTCAAGGGGGTCAGTTTGGGACGGATCTTGCGTTGAGCTATCAGCAACTTCTTCTCAATACCTTCTTGGACGAAGGCTATATTCTCACTGTGCCGGACTATCAGGGCCCCAAGCGAAGCTTTGCCGCTGGACGTCTCGAGGGACGCATGTCACTAGACGGTATTCGTGCGACGTTGAACTTTGAGCGTATTGGGCTGAACAAGCATACAAAGGTCGTGACGTATGGATACTCGGGTGGTGCGATTGCGTCGGGCTGGAGTGCTGCATTGCAACCGAGCTACGCACCAGAGATCAACGCAGTTGGATTTGCTATGGGAGGCACGCCTTCCAACGTCACGGGCACCGTACAGAACCTTGATCGCACTCTTTTTGCTGGGTTTGGTATTACTGGTGTCGTGGGTATCTATTCCACCTTTACAAAGGTGCAAAAGTGGAGCAAGGGTAAGATCCTCGATAAGGGTGCCGAGGCGATTGAGTTTGCACGAAGCCACTGTATGCTGGACGTGTTGCTAAAGTATCCTTTTGCACATTTGCAGAGTGAAGAGTATTTCAGGGGGGGAACTACTTTGTTACACGATCCCACTGTACGCTCTGTGGTAGGCGACATTGTATTGGGCTACAAGAAGAGCGAGACCCCGACGGCTCCGGTTTATATGTTCCATGGCCTGCACGACGAAGTGATTCCCTTTAGTGATGCAATCAAGTCAGGACGCAACTGGGCCAAGCATGGAGCTGATGTATACTTCCAAGAATATACGGACCCGATTTCCGGACATGTTGTCTCGGAGCTCACGAATATCCCGAACTCTCTCTTTTTTGTCCGTGACCGTTTTGAGAACAAGTCGTTCCCGAAAGGATGGACGCACAAGAAGGCGGCGAATGCGCTTGATAATGCCGACGACAGACAGAAAGGCCTAGGAGCCCTCATCCATGATATTCAAGACCTTATTGGTAGGGAGGTCGGTCCTGGTGACTATAAGATCAAAAACCGCATCAAGAAGCAGAAGAAGTTTTGAAGAAGCCACTTCTGCTCAAACGCTTCTTCATTCTTTGCTGATATTTCTCTTTATGGCAAACATAAACCAATCTCATTTCACACACGTCGCATTCTTGAAATCACTTTGAAGTGATGCTCATAAACCTTCTTTTTGCATTTACAATTGTTTACCAAGTAGGCACTCTCATTAGGAATGTTTTCATTTGTTCAAACATGTATGCGACATCCCTTCGAAACTAGCATCTTTAGAGCAACATAAGGTATGAATAAATTCAGCTACCAGGAAAGCGAACCGCTTCCCTAAATTTCAATGGAATAACAGCGTACCTTTCGTCTTGTTTCTACTCAGGTAACAAAATTGTTCATTCAATTTGACTAATTTGGCGTGAACTAAATAGACTCATGCTGCTGTTCTGCTGTTCTTTATTGAATTTTAAGAGAAAGACTAAAAATGGCTTCTTGCGCTTAGTTTGTCTGCCACTCACACCGCCCCGGAGTCCCTAAGACACGATCGCCGTCGAGGGCCAAAACGACTTTGAATTTTGCAACTTGTCTCAAAGTTGGCGTCCCATATGCGACGGTAAACTACGTGATAAATCATTTGCCAGCAAAGAACGTACAAGGAGAGGAGATAGGATGCATTTTCCCTTCATCACCATCAGGTTTGTGGGTATACGATTAACTACGGGGGTTTGAAGCAAGACCGTCTTGTGTTCTGCGACAAATCTCTAGTAGGTTCTAAAGCATGGGTAGCTACTTGGATGTCTTTCTCCTTTTCTTTTTTCTATGATAGCGAATAAGCCCTGGCTTAATCGAAAAGGCAATTGCACACAGGCCAAAATGTCAAGAAAACAAATCCGACTTCCAAGATGGCGGTCATAGCCATGACCTGAAGAATTTGAGCAAAACGTACATAAAAATAAAAATCTAACTGCCCATTCCACGTGGGATCATCCGGCTGGATCTTAGAAGAGGCCTTGACGGTAGAAGAATCCATAACGCCAGGTGGGTGAGCAACACCTGCTTTAGAGGGGACAAAAAGGACAACTTTCTGTATGCAAACAAAATCTCTCTGCGGTTCCATGCTCATCTGCGAGTGTCCAAGTATTTATGGGAGGAGCCAAAATCCGATATGAGTTTTTTGAATGACAAGCAAACGAGCCTGTCCGTTGTCCTGTGAACATTTCAAACTACCGTCGCACTCCCCCTTTGCTGCTTGTCCTTCCCAAGATCCCTCGCACGATCGTGAGAATCTGCCGCCGGCCATCGAGCGGCGGGAGAACCAGGATGACAAAGAGCCCCACAAACACCCAGATCACCGACACAACGATCCACCCGGCAAAGAACTTGGGATCAAATTCAAAGCGCGTGCCGTACATCGAAAACGGCCAGATGATCCACATCACCAGGAACGCAAACAAGCCCGCGAGCGCGGCAAACAGTGAGCTGCGCTTCATGTGCCTGACCTGCTCGGGCGTGAACCACGGCTCCTCGGCATCGGCCGTCTCTGTCCCGCTGGTATTCGCCGCGGACGGGTGTTCCAGATCTGCATCGTGAGAAAACTCGAACGAGCTCGGCGATGTATCCGACGCCTTTTCATCGAGTCCGTCCCAGCTGCGCTCGCTGTCCGTTGCGGCGTCGTCGACAAGCCGGATATCCTGGAACGTTTTCCAGGAGAATGGCTTGCTCGGGACGAGGACCGAGAGCAGCACCGTGCTCACGATCGGGATCCCAGCCGAGGCGACCGTGCCCCACAGGCACGGCATGAGCAGCCCGGTGGTCTCGACCGAGATGACGCCCTTGCCGTAATGCCACGCGGTTGCGATCCACGTCGCGAGCCCCCCTGCGAGCCCCAGGAGCGGCGAGAGGATCGCCGCCAGCTTCGACTGCCGGCTCCACAGCACGGTGAGCGGCAGGGTGACCATGCCGGGGCAGGTAATCACTCCGAGAAAGTACAGGGTCCAGTTGAGCGAGACGCCCGCATAGTACACGCCGACGGACACGGCGCACCCTACGAGGGCGAATGCGACGCACGCCGCGTGCGACACGCGCATCACCTCGTGCCCCGTGGCGTGGGGCTTGATGTACGTGTGGTATATGTCGCTGGACACGATACTGGACACGGCAATCAGCTCGGCGGACATGGTCGATGTCACGGCCATGAACACGACGATCACGACCGCGACTGCGCCGGCGCTCCCTGCGACGGTGAGCGCCGCGTACGGGAGGATGAGCCCCGCGTTCTGCTCCGTCTCCGAGAGGGCACGCCCGAATGCGGGCCACTGCGGATGGCTCTGCAGCGCAAGGGCCGCGACGCCGCTCACGGTGCCGAGGCACCAGGGCAGGCCAAAGTAGAGCACGCCGCCGGTAAGGTAGCCCGGCACGGCGGCGGCGTGGTCGGCAGAGTATGCCTTTTGCCAGTACGACGAGTCCATGATCACGAGGCCAAAGTTGCCGAGCGTGTGCAGGATGCCGAACTCGACGGCGCTGGGCGAGGTCATCGTGAGGTACGAGCCGCGCCAGTTGCCCGCGACGGGCGTGTGCTGCGCGACGTGCTGCAGCGTGCGGTACAGGTCGTGGAGCGAGCCGATGAGCGGGCTCGAGAGCACTTTCAGGGAGAGGTAGAGCACGATGAGAAAGAGTGCGACGGTGTGTGCCCAGTCGGTGACGAATGTCGCGCGGAGCCCGCCGCTGACCGTGTACAGACACACGCCGAGCGGCAGCAGGAAGATGGAGGCGACGACGTGCATCCCGGTGAGCGTCGAGATGGACGCCGAGGCGCCGAGGAGCATGTTGACGACCGCGATCAGGTTGTTGATCAGGCACAGCACCATGTACACGGCGTGTGCCACGGGGCCGTACCGCACCTTGACGACCTCGAGTGCCGTGTGGGCGTGGGGCGTCTTGAGCTTCGACTGGATGGCGATCAGGGAAAAGACGCAGATCTGGACGACGCACCCCGCGCCGAACCAGTAGGCGCCGCCGACGCCGTACGAGTAGGTCACGACGCCGCTCGAGAGCAGCGCGGTGCTCCACGCCCAGGAGGAAATCACCGCGGTGGCCGTGAGACCGACACCGACGCTGCGCCCGGCAGTCGTGTACGTTTCGAAGCTGGAATTGTCTTCATGGCCGTACTTGCGCAGGAGGTGCGTGATGCCCATCATGGCGACGGCGAATGCGATGCCGATGCCGAGGATCACGCCGTAGCCCCATCCCTGCGAGAGGGGCGGCACGATTGTATCGCTGGATGCCATGAACGGGTGCAGAGTGGTGCGAGTGGTGCGTTGGCAGGAGGTGCGTCGGCGAGTGGTGCGTCAGCGGGTGGTGCGTCGGCGAGCGACTCGAGTCCGGCCGTTTCAATGGCCTCCGAGCCCGCGCCTTTTCTCCATGCCGCGCGCTCTCCTGCCCAGCTCCGGCTTGCGTCAGGACGCGCTAGGCGTGACCATCCTTGCGGTATTCGCGTGCGTCTCTAGCCGGATCACGTCGCCGCTGTCCAGGGCATGGTGCCATCGCCTCGGCGCCATGCGTGCGTCTCTCCACCAATGAGCGTGGCTGTATTAGCCGGCGCCGATAGGGACCCCTTCTAGCACACCATGCTCAACCTCCACATCGCATCATGGGCGCTTATCACATCATAGCCGCCGTGCTGCTCGACGGCGATGCCGTAAAGGCGCCGGAGACGTTCGCCGTGTGCCCCTGCGCCTCGCAACCTATAAAGTGCGCCGCAATGTAGCGCACCCGGCCCCACACCGACGCAGACACAATGTCCGCACCGAGCAAGTCGCAATACGCACCCGACATCCCCGTCGAGCCCTGGACGCCGCCGAAGGAGACGACACACGGCGACGAGATCCACTGGGCGCCGCTGTACACACTTGATCTGTCGCAGGTCCAGGGCGAGAACTGGTCCGAGGTGCCCGAGCAGGTCGTCAAGGACACGGGCGATGCGCTCGCGAATGTGGGCTTCATCTATGCGGAGAACCACGGGCTGGACCAGGAGGATATCCTGCGGCAGTACGCGCTCGGCAAGCACTCGTTCGAAAAGATCGCCGACGCGGACAAGGAGGCATTCACGGCCGACATAGTCAACAGCGGGAGCTACTGCGGGTACAAGCAGGTCGGGCACTGGAAGATTGACGACGTTGCGGACCGCATCGAGCAGTGGAACTTTGGCTCGGCGGCGTACGAGGTGGAGGCGGCGAAGAAGAAGTACCCCGCGTCGCTGCACCCGTTCCTCGACGAGATCCACGAGTTTGCGCGCTTCAACCACGACGTGGTGGTGCGCAAGGTGCTGACGGTGCTCTCGCTCGTGCTCAAGCTGCCGTACGACTACCTGTGGAACCTGTCGAAGAAGTACGAGACGGAGGGCGACGACTTTCTGCGGTACATGCTGGTGCACCGCCCGCCGCAGGAGGACGACGCGGCGTCCAAGGGCGTGCGCATCCAGGGCCACACCGACTTTGGGAGCGTCACGCTGCTGTGGTCGCAGCCGATCGCCTCGCTCGAGGTGCTCGGCAAGGACAACGTGTGGCGCACCGTGCGGCACAAGCCGAATGCGCTGATCGTGAACCTCGGCGACTCGCTGCACTTTCTCTCGGGCGGCTACCTGCGCGCGACGATCCACCGCGTCGTGGCCCCGCCCGAAGACCAGCTGCAATACGCGCGGCTCAACGTCCTGTACTTTTCGATGTTTGACAACGACGTGAAGCTGCTCCCGATCGAGGAGTCGCCCGTGGCACGCGAGGCGGCCAAGACACACGACTTTTGGAGCGAGCGCATCCGCAATGGGGAGCCGGTGCCGACGTCGAAGGAGTGGAATGGCCTGCGCATCAGCCGCTACGGGCAGAAGCACTCGAAGCTCGGCGCCGACGGGCACCACCACGAGACGATCGCAGGCCACGACGTGACGCTGTACAACGACACGCAGCCAAAGAACAGGCAGTTTTACGCGCAGCCCCAGCCGGTGGCTGCGTAGGGCGGGGCAGGGCAGGTAGAAGTGTAGGTGGAAGAGGACTAAGAGAGAAAGCGCGAGGCTTGCAGGGCCGGGATAACAACGCCGTGGCTTCCATGTGCTATTTGAGGCATGGGGCTGAGGATGATCAAAATGATGCTCGTACTGCTGGGCAGGCGAGTGTCGCCCGGGTGTCGCCCGAGTGTCTCCCGGGTGTCCCCCGGGTGAGCGCCTCGACCGCCGCCTCGACGCAGGCTCTCCCACAGCGTGTGGAGGACCGGGGTTTTCTGGTCCGTGCGAAAGGGCCAGGGCCACGGCACGAACCCTACGCCTACCTGCTACAGGTGCACGGCGCTCGTCTCCTGCGCCGTGTGCTGCGCGCGCCGTGCCGCTTCAATATCACGCACCCACGCATCGATCCGCATTCGCACGCACGCATCAAACTTCTCGCTCCACCGGCGGTCGAACGGCGGAAGCTTGCGCCCCGGCCCTTGGTTTCCCGCAAGGTCGCGCACCGCGTCAAAGTACTCTTCAAAGTCGGGGTACTGCACCGCAAACTTCGCGCTGTCGCCCCGCGCCGCGACGCGCTGCGCCTCCCATTCCCGCTGCGCCGCGACGGGTGGCAGCCGGCAGCGCCCCGCGAAAAAGCGGCTTACGAGCACCGCCTGCCACTCGAACGTCTTGAACGTGAGGCCGGACGACACCGCACCGACGTATGCGAGTGACGGGTCGCTGATGTTGAATACGTGCTGGTACACGCCGTGGAGGCGGTTGTTCGACACATCGACCTCTGGCAGGAACGGCAGGCTGAATCGGTACCCCGTGCCGAGCACGATCTTGTCGACGCCGCGCTGCACTGTGCCGTCCACATAGTACACGGTGCGGTCGTCAGGCGACACGCGGCGTATGCCCGGATGGCGGTGGATGCGCGGATGCGAAAACACCGCATCGGTAAAGTACGGGTGCGGCGCGCCGCGCACCGACACGGCCACATGCCGCGCACAGTCCACCAGGTCGAACGCCATGTCCATCGCCGAGATATTACCGCCAATCACGACCACGTTCAGCCCGCGGTAGTCGTCCCTGTGTCGAAAGTTTTTCGTGTGCTCCACGGCGCCCGGGTGCTGTGCCGCAAACGCCGCCAGCCCAGGGAGCTCCGGCACGACCGGCACATGAAAGTGACCCGAGCACACCACCAGCGCGTCGAACCGCTCCTGCCACCACACATCCCGCGTCGCCTCGGCGCGGCGCAGCGTCAGCACCCACTCGTCGCCGGACTTTGCGGCACGCTCGACGGTGACGTTGTACTCGATGTACCTCCCGTAGTCTTTGCGCGTACACAGGCCCTCGACATACTGTTGAATCACGGTGTGGTGCCGAAATGGGCTGTGCGGCCCAAACCGCTCGCGCGACGCCTCCGAAGTCACAGCAGGAATCGGCTCCTCGGTAAACGCCATGACGTCCGCATCGATGTTTGTCTCGAGCGACGCATAGATGGGTGTGCGCTCGAACCGTTCTTGCGTGCACTTTGCAGTGGCTGCCGGGAGCGATGCAGGCGGCGTCAGCGGCGCATCTACGTCCGACGCGCGCTCGACGCCCACCGGCACGGAGCTTGGCGAGGGATGCTCATCGTACAGCCTCGCGTCAGACATCCTGCAGCGTACCAGATACCTCCCGCCCTCTCGCGGCGCTCAAACACGCGGATTTCCTCAAACACCTGCTCGCGGACGAGTGCGTCGAGCGTGATGGCGCCCGCCGGCCCCGCGCCAATGACGGCGACTCGCCGGATGCGACCCGCCTCGAATGCCATGGTCTGGTCAGACTTGTGAGAGGACGTGCTCGCAGTCAGTTGCTGTCTCTAGGCCCATATCACGCAATGCGACGTGCCATGGCTGCTGTGCCGCACGCCGAATTGCGTGCTCCCTCTGTGTTGGAAGAGGGGAGCCGGCTACAGCCTCCACCAAGGCACATCCGGCCCGCCTGGACGGACGAGGCTCGTTTCACAGAGCAGAATGTCCGCTACGACTATGCATCTACGTTCCTAAACCAGCTTTCCGTTCAGCTCTGATCGCCGCGAAGTGCTGTTCGGGTCGTAGTACGGACGCTCGCCGCAGGACACGGCACGGACACCGGAGCGGGGGCCGATGCCAAAGTAGTCCGGCGTCGCCGCGTGGTACGTCGAGCGGTTGTCCCAGATAGCAAGGTCATTCTTGCTCCAGCGGTAGCGTACCTGTGTAATGTGGTTCTGCGTCACGAGGTCGAGGAGATACTTTTTGAACACGTCACTCTCGCTCGCAGACACATCGTTGATGTGATGGAGGTGCTGACCCACGGCATAGATCGACTTCCAGCCCGTCACCGGGTTCGTGCGAACGAGCGGATGTACGGCTGAGAGATGCGTGCCGACATTCTCTGCGGCTCCACGCGGGCCCGGGTGCAACGGATAGCCAAACTCCTTGGCTGACTGCAGGAACAAGGGAGAATGGTAGTAGCCCGTGAGCCCCTCAAAGAGGCGCTGGAGTGGAGGGGAGAGAAGGTCATACACCTCGTAGCCGCTCGCCCAAAGAGTATCACCGCCCGTGTGAGGGAGCGTGTGCACCTTGAGCGAGGTGTAGTCGGCTGGCACCGGCTCGAAGGCAATGTCGCTGTGCCACTCATCGGCGCCCGAGCGCGGCTGAACATTGATCGACCTTGAGATGTTGCTCGAGATCACACTGATTTCGTTGTCTCGGTTGCTCGTGCCCTTGTCGTCGACGATCTGGTCTTTTCCCTCGCGCTCGGGATTAAAGACGGGGTGGACATGCAGGCCGGAGGACGACGGCTTGCCCGCCAAATGTCCAATGCGGTCCGTAATGTACTTTTGCTCTTCAGCCGACAGATCTTGAGCCTTGAAAAATACGACTCCTCGGCGAGAGATAATAATGGCAATGTCGCGCAAAAGCTCATCGGCCTTTTCGTGGTTCAGCACATCACGCAGCTGGATGTCGGTGTATACACGACCAATTGCGGGGGTGAGCTCTTCGCTGGAGTACAGCTTGTCCAGCAGCCCGCTCGGCGTGAGCGGCGCCTTGGCTGGAATGGAAGAAGCTGTTTGAGAAGTGTGTATCGGTCGGGGGCTCTTGGCTGGCACAGGTGGGACGTTTACGCTAGCGGTTTGAGCAGCAGGGGCCATGTTCTTTAGGTGTGTTTAGAATGTGGGAAAGCGCATGCCGTTCATGATTGATTAAATAGCTCTCCATGTTAGCAAGAATCCAGTGTCTGAACGAGCTCGTAAGCTACGTGCATGGTCTCGCAATGTCGAGGGTCGCGCAATGTTGTGGGTCTCGCAATATCTCGAGTGGATCACGCCAAATCGCAAGTCCTCCACATAGTGCAATTAAGGTTGGATCGAGTTAAGATATATATGTCGGTGAGTAATTAAGAACCATGTCATTACATGTGAACGCTTTGAGGCCATTTAGGCCATTATTAATTATTATCGAAAGGTCGACACGTCATCATGTAAATAAGTAACACGCCAAAGTTAATGGTTACCCAACACTCACGTCTATCTTGGAAAAAAAAAAGTTTTATCATGGACGTTAGAGACGTTCAAGATGCATCCAAACCATTGAGCGACAAAAATAATGACAAAACGTTTCTGATTGGTGACCGTCGTGTCCCTAGTCTAGTCGATTCAGCCCAAATCAACGCTCATCTTCACTTGCTTTCCGCATTTTCCCAGGCGAAAAATAAAGTCTTATCTCGCGAAATGGCTGGAAATGATTTCTTGCCTCCTTACAATGACAAACCCCCTTCCTACTCAGAAAGTGAGAATAATGCAGGTTCATCAAAGAGACCTTGTTCAGCCGATGCCGACACAAATAAGCTTTGGTGCATTTTCTTGTACAAAGCGCTTTATCGCTTTGAGCTATACGTTCAAAACATCATCACTTCAGGAAATACAGGGACAGGGCTAGAACAGCAAGGCTTCCATCTCGATATTCCACCACTACTGAACTTGGACGATATCCAGAAATATAAAACTCGTCCAATATATTTGAAACCCGTGCTGTTGCCCCCTTTGGATGTTCTTATGATATGGCATGCTTATCTACTGAACCCTTCTAGGTATATGGAAGATCTGTTTTATATGGATTCAAGAAAAAACCTGGTGAATATACAGTTCCCCTTATCAGAGGTTGCCTCACGTCTCGACCCAATCAGTCTCACTTACGTCGCTCCCGAGGCCACTCAGTTTTGGGAGACTCAAACTGGTGAGCCGTTTAATCTCTTTGACCAAAATTATCAATCTTGTCCTATTCAATGTCACCATTGTGGTGAACACAATTTCGTGTCTTGGAGTGAGATTGTCGCTTCTGACTGGAGCTTTAAGTGCAGTGAATGCAGTATGGTCACTGATCGCAACCGGTTATTAGGCCGACGATGGCTTGATGCTGCCCGAAAATGGAGTCATGAAAAGACACATGATACTTCTTTTCGACTACCAGGCGCTGGAATATCAGCTGTGACTGGCTGCTTCTATCTAAGCGACCCTTATTCTCCCGTGCTAGCTAGGCTTTTCTCTTCTGATCGTAAAGGGACCGGATTCATACTAAATGAAGAAGGCGAGGTTAAAGTGTCCAGAGACGTGGATCACTTTGGAATAATCAGACATTTTCACTTGTCTCCTCAAGCGGTGTACGAAAGCTCATCTCATAACATTGAAGAAATCGCAAAAAAACTACGAAACCTAACATTACAGTCTGTTAATGATTCGAATCTTTGGGGATCATTTGCGATTGCAAATCTTGTGCGCCGAGTTTTCTTGATGATGAGCTTTTACTTCGAGCAAAACAGTATTAGTCCAGCCAGTCTGGATTTGGTCGCTGCTGTACAGCGCCAATTCCGCTTTATTGAGAATATTGGCAAACTTGGATGGCTCTTTAGAGACGCAGCGGCCTACCATACGGACAAAATCTCACGATATCATGCATGGTTGAATCTCGTGGCAAAACACACCAGGATGCTTTGCCCAACGCTTGATATCGACCTAGTTTGGCATACCCACCAACTAAGTCAGTCTTATTACACAGACTGTTTTGCGACTGTGCTCCGATTCCTTGATCATAACGACAAAGTTGAGAAGTCATATTTAAGAAATGCATTCAATGACACGATTTCATTGTGGAACCAAGAATATCAGCAGCCATATTCTCTTTGTTCGGTGCATAATCCTGCCACAAAGTCACCGACAGAGTTTTTTAGCAGACTGAAGGCAAAAATGAAATTCAAGTCTGATGCAATTCCTGAAAGTTATGAAATGAATCATCCTACAAAGCCAAGCACACACAACTGTGTCATTCGTCCTGGCTCTAAAAAAAAACGCAAAGATGCCTTTGAGTAAGTATTTTTTCTGTTTTCAGTAAATGGTATTAACCAGTTTAGTGAACCCCAGCCGTACTCTGAACTGGAGCCGTTTTATTTTGCTCCAAAATCAGATCCTCTCATTCCAGGGCAAGGTACCCCGGGCGCGTCTGTCAAAAATGGCACAGGCAATGGCAGTGCTATCTGTATTTTGGGGATTCATTCTTACGGTCCGCTTAGTGCGCAAGACCAGATCGAGTTAAGACATGAAGGAAAAACCCCTCCATTGCATCCTATTTTCCGGCGAAATGATTGTATTAACAACATGCAACCTTTCTTTACTTATGGGGCTGTCTGTGCTCGCTCTTATGCTGAACGCTTTGCTAGTTCTACTGGACTAACAATCGGTACTGCAGTTGCACCTTATCGCGCTCCTCTTGTTGTCGGTATGATAAGCAGCGACAGTGGTGCTTGCGGTGGCGGTGGCGGTTGTGGAGGAGGAGGTTGTGGTGGTGGAGGCAGCTGTTGAACTGAGACGTAATTTTAGGATAGGATGTCGATGTTAATTTTTTTCCTTAAATGCAATCGTATTTTGGCTCAAACATATACAGGTTTCCACTGAATGCTGCGCTTAAATTTCATTGAAAGTATGGCTGAATTGTAGGTGTTCGGGATCAATTTGTTAATTAGATGGGTCACTTATCAGTCGATATATTAATCTGCTTCTTCAACTATAAGCCTTGCGGATGTGCAATTATTGCTTGATGGATACAAGCTCAACACACCCATTGCATGTACAAATTAACATTATTTAGCCTGTGATTGATATTCTTAAAGCAATAGGATTTCAAGTAGACATCGAGAACTTTTTTCTTTGATCGTACCAAGGGGGGTTTGAAGCAAGGAAATCAGCGTTAAACTATCGTCATAAAATCCACGCATGCTAAACAACATGGGCCAGGTTGTCAACTGCAATAACTCCTGGATATCCCTGATGTGCCTCCAAAGGTCTGCACCCATGTTGCTGACATTTCAAAGAGCTCCAATCTCCTATAGACGACGTCATGTGCGATACAAAAGCCAAGGCCTCTATTCCCACTATCCATTAATTCGAACAGGAGCGTTCAAAACATTAACAAGCTGCTGATAAAGCTGACACTATTAATGTATGAGCAGGTGAGCTAAGGTCAGCTATCATTACTAAATGATAATGTCGTTTGCAAACAAGAACGATAGCAGTCAAAATGGGCGTCCAGGCACTTGATGTGCCTTAAAAAAAAAGTTTCAACCGTATCCAATTGTTTTCAGCACTGCGCAACCTCTGTTTCGAAGATGAATTTAGGAGGTACTTTTGACCAACCTTTACAAGTTCAAGCAGCAACTCTCTCTTTTGCTTTGAGTTTAAATGGATCACTCGAAATAGGTGAAGCCAGGTTTTTAGCTAAGTATTTTGAAACATCCATGATTTGGTATAATGCCAAGCATCACAAGGTTTGTAGCATGCTTCGAGGAAAAACCACTTCTGAAAGGAATGCATCTCCTTTCAATGCAAACCAGGCACTGAGTTCTCCGGAAGCCAAACGCACATATCTTCCTCCTTTCTAGGCACGGAGTTTTTTTATAGATCCCCAAGCTTCACGTGGTGTCAACAACTACTTTAGGTGTATTTAACTCACTTCAGAAAACTCGAACTTGTTATGTCAAGCTCGACTGATTTCAAACTAAACAACGATAGGCGTTCCTGGAATTGTTTACATTTGCACAAGTTCCAATATAGGTTAAAGTCCGCCTGTGATTGGACCCATTATCAGATGCACCTGTCAAAAGGTCCGAAATCCAACACATAGGGCGAGTTTCAATCAAGAGTTGAGATTCAAAGGCATAATGACGAAAGTTTGAGCGTATACAGAAATTTCTGCAGCGAGATTATTTACCGGCCGATCGGGTTCCGTGCGCGAGTTCCGGGTTGAGAGATTTGTCGCTGACTATAGGCGGAAACCAGTATTAATTTAACGATGACAAATGCTCTCATTTGAGGTGAACCCAATCAAACGCTTGTCACGCTATGTGGAGAACAAAGGCCTCGGTAATACAGAGGAACCAGAACTATGCTCAGTAGCAATCCGTATTGGGAACTGATGGACGGAACGGACGGAGAAAGTATAAAATCATCCTATAGACTAGCAATCGACCCTCACCTCCTTCGTTTTAATCATGTTCAAGTCTCTCCTCGCCCTCACTTTCCTGGCTGTCTCCGTCGCCGCCGCCCCTGCGGGCAAGTCGATGAAGTGTGAGCCTGTCGGCGACGCTAGGAAGCTTTGGACCATTGCGCAGACGCCTGACCACAAGATGGCTCCTGCTCGCAAGACTGCTTTCAAGATTGCCGATCATGCTGTGAACGGTGAGCAGTACCCCAGGCTGCTGGCCGACAACTCGACTTCGGACCAGTTCCAATTCTACGAGTGCTTCAACGCTGGCAGCAAGTTCGAGAAGAGCAGCTCTCAAAAGGCGCTGGGTCAGGTGCGCAGCACGAGCAAGTCGGGTCACTGCGTTACCGCGGCCTGCCCGTGGACGTCCCCGTCTGACAACCAGCACCACGAGAAGGACACGGAGAAGTGTGCGGTCAAGATCCAGCCTTGCGCCACGAAGGACTCCGAGGAACTGCGTGGCCAGTGGTTCAGCATGCCCAAGGGCGGTTTCGGTGTCCAGTACTCGCCTCTTGTGCACGAGGGATACAGCAGCGACGAGGCTCTCCCTGTTCTTGAGTTCCAGAAGGACTACGCGGTGTTCCTCTACACGAAGGAGAACGACAGCTACTCTCCCCGCCCGTACCTTTCCAACAAGGCGGACCTTTAAATTTGAATGTGTTGAGGTGGTTTCCAGTCCACTCGAGATGTACTGGAGGGGTTGGACCCTATGGGAAGATCCATCCTTGTCGTGTCATGACGAACAAGATGACCGTGTCTCGCTTTAGCATGGTTGATAGTGTTAACGTTTGAAAAGGGGTTTATCCTAATGTTCAAGCCGCATTTGCGGCAACATAACTACGCATAAAAAGAGATTCTTAATGGAGGGTACGCACAAGGTGCTCGCGGCCCCAGAATCGGGTACCAGCATGCTTGATGAATTCTGCGCCCAGGTCCGTAGAAATGCCGTCCTGGGAGCGGTCCACCCCTGCCTTCTTGAGCAGCATTTCAGACTCCTTGGAGTAGCTGATGGCCTTCAGATGGGCGTACGCGTCCTGCACCCACTGAACT
This sequence comes from Malassezia obtusa, assembly GCA_029542945.1. Taxonomy (NCBI): domain Eukaryota; kingdom Fungi; phylum Basidiomycota; class Malasseziomycetes; order Malasseziales; family Malasseziaceae; genus Malassezia; species Malassezia obtusa. The sequence goes on along the minus strand of CP119939.1, from coordinate 484,706 downwards.
GCAGCCGACTCCATCAGAAGCATCTCGGTGCCCTTCTTGGAAAGGACCACCGCCGCCGCATCAAACACCACGGACGGCATGCCCGCGAGAATATCATCGGCGTCCATCTTCGAGCCATCCGAGAGCTTGATGCCGTGCGCACGAGGAGCGATTACAGCTGGGACACCGTTGTGCGACTTGATCATCTTCTTCAAGTGCTCAATCGTGTCCTTGTCGCTACCATCGTTGATCAAGATACCAATCTTGCGCCCTTCAATCGTGTGCTTTGCGTTGCGGTGGATAGACAGCGCAGGGCTGGCCGGCAGGTCGACAGGCTCGCGCGCCGGCTTCGACTTCTCGGGGAGGTCAATACCGAGACCCTTGGCAACGCGACGAGCGAGCGATTCGTCCACGTTGCGCAGGTTGGCGACAGCGCGCTTGGGCACCTGCGAGAGCTTCACTTGCGAGAGTTCGAACACGAAGCCGCCGACCGTGTGGTTCTGCTCCGACTCCGTGAGCGACTTCCAGTACATGCGCGCCTGACTGTAGTGGTCGGCAAAGCGCTCGTCGCGGACACGAAGCTTGGGACCACGCTCGCGCGGGCCCGTCACGGCGCCCGACGAGTGGAAAGCAGCGGCAAACGGACAAGCACGAGGCCCGGTGTGCTCGCCCTCCTGGTTCAGACTGTTGGGCTCGTAGTTGGCACGGCCCTTGGGCACGTTCATCTGCATCATGCCGTCGCGCTGGAAGTTGCTCACGGGCACCTTGGGATGGTTGATAGGGAGCTGGTGGAAGTTCGAGGTACCCAGGCGGGACTTCTGTGTGTCCAAGTAGGAGAACAGGCGTCCCTGCAGCAGAGGATCATCCGAGAAGTCGATGCCAGGCACGACGTGCGAGGGGCAGAAGGCGACCTGCTCGGTTTCAGCAAAGTAGTTGTCCGGGTTGCGGTTGAGCACCATGCGACCGATAAACTTGATCGGGATGTCTTCCTCCGGAATCAGCTTGGTCGAGTCCAGCACGTCGTACGGCTGCGCATCGGCAAACTCCTTGTCGAAGACCTGGACACCGAGGTGCCACTCAGGGTACATACCCGACTTGATGGACTCGAAGAGATCTTTGCGGTGGTAGTCATTGTCCGCACCTTGGATCTTGGTCGTCTCGTCCCAAATTGTCGACTGAACACCCAACTTTGGCTTCCAGTGGAACTTGACAAAGTGCGCATCACCATGCTCGTTCACTAGCTGGAAAGTGTGAATGCCAAAGCCCTCCATCATACGAAGCGAGCGCGGAATGCCACGGTCAGACATAGCCCAAAGCTGCATGTGCGTAGACTCGGGCATCAGCGTAGCCCAGTCCCAGAAGGTGTCGTGCGCCGACGCAGCCTGCGGGTATCCACGGTCCGCTTCCATCTTCACCGAGTGAATCAGGTCCGGGAATTTGATGGCATCCTGAATAAAGAATACGGGGATATCGTTACCAACAAGGTCCCAGTTGCCCTCCTGCGTGTAGAACTTGACCGAGAAGCCACGCACATCACGCGGCGTGTCCACTGAGCCTGCGCCACCGGCGACGGTAGAGAAGCGCGCAAACACAGGGGTCTTGGTACCTTTCTTGAAGACGTGGGCCCTGCTCAGGTGCGAGATGTCCTCCGTAGCCTCAAAGTATCCGTGCGCACCAGAGCCACGAGCGTGCACGATACGCTCCGGGATACGTTCATGGTCAAAGTTGAAGATCTTCTCACGAAGCACAAAGTCCTCCAGCAGCGTAGGGCCACGAGAGCCAGACTTCAGACTGTTTTGGTTGTCCGAAATCAGGACCCCTTGGTCCGTAGTAAGATTTCCTTCGCCACCATGCTGTTGAGGGTCTCCGTGCGGGCCAAAGTGCAACGTCACGTTGTCATCACGCGCCGACGAAGCCAGAACAAAGAGTGATAATATACACAGCAAGATTTTGTTCCATGCAGTCATTGTCATGGTCAAGAAAGAACGAACTACGCAGATGTCCTTGCTACGGATCAAACGGCTTGCCACGAGGGTGATCTTAAAGTCGGGCTACTCTAAAAACCCTTGCGATTGCACCACGCCCATGTCCTAGCCGATGGTGGGACCCTTTTTGGTCTTGCAGCTATGTGCAGGCGAAAGCGGGGTCTCTCCAATAAAATCTTGTCTTTATCTAATCGTTACCAGATTATACGTCCGCGGACCGTTCGACAGCCTGTCATCGGGTCATCACTTGTTAGTTCGGCAACTGTGGGCAAATTGTTCGGACTTTACTCAAAGACACAGTCTAGTGCATTGCAGTTCAGCCCTATTAGCTCAGTCGAATTGCGCGAACCTCCTGACTTGGCCCGACCGTCTCTACCACATAGCCTTCTTGAATCAAGAGTCATTAATAAACTACTTTCTAGGCGACGCTGAGACTTGAACTAGACAGGAGAGGCACCTTGGTTTTAGCTATTTTATTTAGGTCTTGGAAACGCTTAAGCCGGGTTTGTTAGCTGAATCATAAGGGACTTTACAGGATACAGTTTTACGACAATATCCTCCAGTCCGACGGGCAGGATCGACTGATCCATCCTACGAGTCGACAGCCTCGGATACGCTCATGTTTACTAAGTTATTAAACGTGTGTTCTTAAGATCCCAAAATGCAAGCCTTTCTCTGATGTAGCTTATCTCGTCCAATCACTGTAGCACGTGGACACTAAATTGGTATGTTAATTTGAACTGTGCGCATGCGTACTGCTCCGGACTACGCGAGGGAAGCTTTGTTTGTATCGCAGGCTTCTCTACCACATTATCCTAACAATGAAGGCTGCAGTTCTTGTTGGTGCTATCCTCGCCGCGTCGGCGCACGCTAAGCTGTACTCTAATACGAGCACTTCGAACCATACGTGTGCCTTGCAGAAGCCTGTGACGTCGTGTTCGGCGGCTGCACTTAACCTGGCTGATATTGATACCTGCTGCCAGGAGACTTATGGTGGTCTTGTGCTTTCTACGCAGTTCTGGAGCACTTACACCGGTCTTGAAGACGAAGGTCAACTCCTTCCTAAGCACCACTGGACCTTGCACGGTCTTTGGCCTGACCTGTGCAATGGCTCTTACGCGCAATACTGTGATTTTGACCGTCAATATGACCCCGAGCCTTCTCCGGCAGAGTTTGATGGCAAGACTGTGCCCAAGTACCACGGCCCTGGTGTGGACAAGTTCGTGGAGTCGTTTGGTCGGCTCGACCTTCTGAAGTGGATGAACACTTTCTGGATCTCGCAGGGACAGCCCAACAAAGCCTTCTGGGCGCACGAGTTCAGCAAGCATGCTACTTGCTACAGTACCTTTGACACCCCTTGCTACGGCAAGCACTACCAGAAGCACCAGGATGTTGTTGAGTTCTTTGAGACCGCTGCCATGTTCTACACGCGCCTTCCTACTTATGACTGGCTGAAGGAAGCTGGCATTGTGCCGAGTAACCATACCTCGTACTCGCTCCACGACATCACTTCGGCACTTGAGAAGAAGTACGGAGCTAAGCCTTACATTGGTTGCTCGGGTCCTCGTCGCAACGAGACGTCTGGCGACAAGCATGATGAAGGCCGCACGGTTCTGAGTGAAGTCTGGTACTTCAGTCATGTTAAGGGTCGTCCTCAAGAGGGCCATGCCAACCACATCGACTCGACTACCAACTCGACCTGCTCTTCGGCGCACAATGCGATCAAGTACTACGAGCGTACCCCTAAGAGCGAGCGCAGTGTTCATGGTGTTTTGCATTAGAGTTTAGCTGGATGCACACCTCGTTGGATATCAATTCTTCAAGTGTTTGTTTTACTTAAATAAACCGCGTCGCTGCGCGCAACATTTTTTTTACAGTCATTTCCTGGGTCTGTTTATGAAATACAGTTGTTGGATTTAGTTCGAAAGGTCCCACAATCTCACTATTCGGGTATGAGCTCGCTCATCATAGCGATTGGCTTGTGCGTTTCATCGTAGCGTAATGTGGAGAAATAACTGAAGCCCTTGTGAATAAGCACATATCTTGTGAAACACGTATCTTAAAGGATATCTCTCCAGTGGTGCCTACTTGCTTCATTCAGTTTTGATCATGTCCTCTCGTGAAGACATCCAAATTTTCAGTTACGGAGAAGTTCTTGATGCATGGCTCTACCCTGCAGCTGGTGCTGCGTCGGAGGCTCAATCGCCAGCTATTGTGCTTGCGCACGGTTTAGGCGGCACGAAAGAAATGCGCCTAGACGCTTTTGCTGATCGATTCAGCAAAGCTGGCTTCGTCTGTCTTGTTTTCGATTACAGGTACTTTGGCAAAAGTACCGGTAAGCCTCGCGGTCTGATTGATGTTGAAGCTCAAGTTAAGGACTGGAATGTTGCTATTGAATACACTGCCAAGCTGCCCCAAGTTGACCCCCAGCGAATTGGTATTTTCGGATCTAGCTTCAGTGGTGGTCATGTCATCCGACTTGCTGCGACAAACCCTTTAGTTAAGGCTACCGTTAGTCAGTGCCCATTTACAGACGGGTTTGCTTCGTCTTGGACGGTGGGACTTGCGAACCTTCCTAAAATACTTGTCCTTGCTCTATGGGACATGTTTGCATCATCGAAGGATGAACCAGTGCGACTTCGCCTCGTTGGTAAGCCCGGTGAATTGGCGTTTTTGAATTCTCCGGATTCCTTCAATGGATGCCGATCGCTGCTGCCGCCTGGGGCTGACAGGGCAGAAATCGAGGCTGTTCCCGCGCGTCTCGCACTGCAATTCCCTTTCCTTTATCCCGGAAGCTATGCGAAGCAAGTGAAAACACCTATCCTGTTTGCTATTTGTGGAAAAGACCAAGTTGCACCAGCCAACACGACGCTCAGGTACGCCAAACAGGCATCGAAGGGCACGATTGAGTATTACCCGAACATGGGACACTTTGACATTTACACAGGTGATGAGTTTGAAAAGGTGGTGCCCGTTTACACCGCCTTTTATCAAGCCAATCTAGACTAATGAAATCATGCCTTGCTTAATTTGGTGAAGGGACGTGCGCATCGAACCAATTATTGCATATAATCTCTGTACGCCACATCTCCCTGGGGATAAATAGGGGTCATTTATGTAATATGAGTCACCGGCTCACAAGGATGATGGTCCCAAGACCCAATGCCAAATGAGACCCGTCAAACGCGATCTTATTAGACAAATACCGGAGCTCTCCGACGCCTATTGCATTTTTGTCCCCGCTCGAGTCTCGGCGTAGCGGTGTTATAAATATTGCCCAGACCGCTCATAGCCCATCTTATTCCTCACGCGAACTAAGTATGTCTACCGAGAAGATCACTTTCCTGCTCAACTGGCACGCCACGCCGTACCATGCTCCTATTTACCTCGCTCAATCGAAGGGATTTTTCCAGCAAGAGGGTATTAAGGTCGCCCTTCTCGAGCCCAACGACCCCTCTGACGTGACTGAAATTATTGGTTCTGGCAAGGTCGACATGGGTACCAAAGCGATGATCCACACCATTGCTGGCAATGCACGCGGCTTCCCCATCCAGTCCATTGGTACTCTACTGGACGAGCCGTTCACCGGCGTTGTTTATCTTGAGGGTTCTGGTATCACGCCCGATTTCCACAGCCTCAAAGGCAAGCGCATCGGCTATGTGGGTGAATTTGGCAAAATCCAGATTGATGAGCTCACGGCGCATTTTGGCATGACGCCCTCGGACTATACTGCTGTGCGAGTTGGTATGAATGTCAGTGATGCTATCAAGCGTGGCGATATTGATGCTGGCATTGGTCTGGAAAATGTCCAGATGGTTGAGCTGGAAGAGTGGTGCAAGTCTCAGGGCCGTCCCAGCTCTGACGTGAAAATGCTCCGCATCGATGAGCTAGCTGAACTGGGTTGCTGCTGTTTTTGCTCGATTCTTTATATCGCGAATGAAAACTTTTTGAGCAGCCATCCTGAAAAGGCTCGTTCCTTTATGCAGGCCATCAAGAAGGCGACCGATTACGTTCAGCGAGAGCCGGTCAAGGCGTGGAATGAGTACAAAGTGTTCAAGAAGTCGATGAACACGCCTGAGAATGAGAAGATTTTTGAAAGGTCGTACGTCTATCTGAGCAAGGATTGTGCAAACGTGCCCCGCGACTGGAACAAGGTCACCAACTACTGCAAGCGTCTTGGTGTTGTAAAACCCGACTTCCAGCAGAATATGACCAACAAGTTCCTTTCCTGGCAGCTGGACCCTGAAGACCCTAACCCGAGCGCCAAGCAGGTTGCAATTGCCAAGCACCAGAAGGAGGTCGCTGACCAGGGTGGGGTTCTGTCGAGTCACGTTCAGCCCGCCCTCGTGGCTTAAGATTTCATAGGGTTGCCTTAAATGAATTGCTTTTTAACGCACGGACCATGTTCCTGGTCGTACTTCTGTATGACCCACGGTCCACGGAGCCGGGCAAAACGCAAGAGAAGAGGTCGGATCTCGGTTTTCCGCAAAGGTGAAAACAGGTTCCTGGACCTGTTTATGGAAAGCTGTCTCGTACTTGCCTTGCAGCGTGATCATCCCACCTAGGCGGAAACCAGTGGACGCTGCATTTCCCATTTCCATTGAGGACCAGGTAAGGTCGTTCCCTAACTATTCTGTGACTAGAGCTGATGATCCTAGTAAATTCACTCAGCAGACGACATACGGATGCTTTCCGAGAAGGGATCTTCAATGACCCCCTCTGGAGTTTTTACTTCGATTAGAACATTTTGACGAGTTCGTAACTTCGAGTGGGTTTGAACTAGATCTGGATCGCCCATATTCATATTCGCACGATTTGACGAGGCAGACAAATCAAGGTTCAGCCTTGAACTACTAGCATGTGATAGGGTTGCGCGCGTGGAAGGAGCCGCCGACTCAAACGAGCCATAGTCCGAGTGATCCTCGTATTCATCGACCAATTCATTCAGAAAAGAGTAAAACTTGCTATCTCGTGATGTGTTCGTGTCAATATGCGGCACATTTAAGTGGGCGTTGTGTGAGGTTCGGCGCGGAGTCCCAGCACTGAAACTTGCTGTACCTCGTGCTTTTTTGGGTAGATAAGCAATACGAGACATGGATGGTTTGTCTGCCTTCAGTGTACTGGTGTATTTTGGGGATGCATCAGATGGAAATGGTGATCCATGCAGATGGGTCGTGTCGACCGGCTCGCCCTGCTCAGAGATTCGCCATAAGTCTCGATTCGAGGGAGGCGGCCACAGGGGGTCGGTTGGATCGTAGTACCGACTGGATCGCAGTACAGGTGAATCTTCTCGAGAAGCGTAAGAATGTTCTACACAGCTCATCGGTATAGAAGAGATAGCCGAAGGCGATCTTGGCGGAGAGCAAGGGATCGGTAGCGCTTTATGCAGTTTCCGGTAGAAGAAATAAAGACAGAAAACGAGCAGTATTGCTCCTACACAGCCACCCACGATGGCTCCGATGAGTACACCGTGTGAATGATCAGAGGAAGCACGAACACAGATGTTGGTCGGACAAGACGCACAGGTGAGCGGATAGGTCTGTTGGCATACTTCGCCGCTGCTGCACGGGGGACAGGGAGGGATATCGTCGCACACAGGACATATTGAGCTTTTGTTGCTCATAGCTACGGGGAAAATCAAGGAGCAAGGAATGCTAGGCACTGCCCGCCCCACAGCTTGTAGTCTGTCGCGTCCTGATCGGTCCGTGCGTCGGGTGTGTGGCTACCTCCACCCATGGAACGGTGCGTTGCGCTCGCTCACGCCTAGACTCACTGTCCATTCCCAAGCGACCGTCGTTGCGGAGGCTGATCTACGTGGAGATATTACCATCGGATCTGGTACGTTGACCGCTTATCCAGGCACGGTAATCCACCCGCGGGCAAAGATCGATGCGAGCCATGCGCCGATTCGATTGGGGGACAACTGCATCGTGGAAGAGGGGGCCGAGCTGGTCAGCACGCCCGAGGGTATGAAGATTGGAGACGGCAACCTGTTCCGCGTAGGATGCAGTGTTGCATCAAAGCAGGTCGGCAACTGCAACATTTTTGAGCCAAAGTGCCGTGTGCCGTCGCAAGTGTGTGTCGCCGACTTTTGCACCGTGGGTGCTGGATGCAATCTCATGCAAGACGAGGGGACGCTTACGGAGCGTACAGTTGTCTATGGTGAGGAAAATACACGGCGCCTCTGGAGTGGCGAAGGCGTCGGTCAGCGCCTTGCGCAGCATGCCAAGCAGCTCCAATACCTGCGCGATACCCTGCCGCAAGCACACAAATTACGTATGATCCGCTAATCTACAAAACGAATCCGCCATTGGTATCGGTTTGGCGCACGAATGCGTCCGCCTGGGACGCAAGAGCGTCGTGCCCAGCAGGCTGGGTACGGGTGCGCACCTTGGCTGGCGTAGGCGCGCGTGATGGAGGGCCCTTCCGAGGCGCGGGTCGCCTCCGGCTGGGTAGGCTCGGGACTGTGACATCGTCGACGGTCGGAATAGCGAGGTCCGCCACGGGCCAGGGCGCATCAGCCAACATACGTCCGATGTCGGCGGCTCTGGGCATCCCGTCCAGCTCGGCCGGGAAGTGGTACGGAGCCGCACTGGGCGTCGGCATCGACTCGATCTCAGGATACAGCTCGTCTTCGGTCAACGTATGTACCGGGGAGGCAGGCGCTGCGACGTCCGCGTCCATAGCTGCGTCGTGCATCTCGGCGAGGCGTGCCTTGATCTGGCCGGCGCGCCCGATGTTCGCAGCCGGCGTGACAAAGCTGTTTTGCCGCGTGAATACCGGCTTCTTTGCCGTCGAGAGCCATGGTTGGCCCTTTGTTGGGCTCGCTGCGCGCTTGCTGGGCGATTCACCGCCTCGTGCGGGCGAGGGCGACTGGTTGGTCTTGTCCGAGAAGGCGCTGCGCCCGACGCGCGACGTGGACGGTGCCTTTCCAAGATCTTTTTTGAAAGGAGACGCGCCCTCGAGTGGTGCCCGTTTCGCCAGGCCCGGTGTACGCGTCGGGCTCGCGACCATGCCGTTCTCGGCGTGGGCCCGCGAAGGGAGCATGGCGAGACGCGACGCTGCACGTGACTTCGTCGGCACGGCACCTTCATTACGATGCCGGGCGTGTATGGCGGCGACGAGATCAATGCGATTGTGCTGGATCCCGGCACGTCGCTGTTCCGCGGCGGCTGGGCAGGCGAGGACCAGCCCCGCGCGCTGTTCCCTTCGCACTATGGCTGGCTTCCGATGAGCGACGAGGACCGCGCACTGGCCGCCTCCAAGGCGCCTGCGCAGGACGGCGACGTGTCGATGACGGACGCGGCTGAGGAGGAGCCGAAAAAGAAGGCGCTTCCGCGTGGCGTCTCTTTTGATGCTGCGCGTGGCCGCAAGCGCTTTGTCGGCGATGCGGGCGTGACGTATTGGCGCCCGAATCTAGAGATTGACACGCCCTTTGACGCGGATGGAATCGGTGCGTGACGCAGGGCTGACGCAGTGCAAGATGCATCTGCATTCGAAGCGCTTGCGACGCATGCTATGGAGGTGATGTCGGTCGATCCGAGCGAGAACCCGCTGCTACTGACCGAGCCGCCGACGAATCCCACGTCGGTGCGCGAGAAGATGGCCGAGGTCGTCTTCGAGGGCCTGAATGTGCCTGCTTTCTACCTCGCGAACCGCACAGTGCTGAGTTCGTTCGCGTCGGGGCGGTCGACGTCGCTCGTGGTCGACGTGGGTGCGTCGCACATCTCGGCGATCCCGGTCGTGGACGGATTTGTGCTCCGCAAGGGCATTCATACGCAGCCGAACGGCGGCGATGCCGTCTCACGCGCGCTGCTCTGGGGGCTCACGCACGAGCAGAGCGAAGACAAAAATATGCACGGGTGGCTCAGCGACAGCCTCGTGCCCCAGTTCCTCGTGAAGTCGAAGAAGCCCGTGGATCCCGGGATGCCGCCGCAGGCGACGCTGCGTACCGACCGTCTGCAACAGACGGCGCCTTCGTTCCGTGCATACCACACCATGCGGCTGCTGGACGACTTCAAGGAGGCCATGTGCCAGACGCTCGAGGCGCCCTGGGACCCGGCGCATGCCGCGGCGCGGCCTACGAAGATGTACGAGTTCCCGGACGGCTACAACGATGCCTATGGGCCGCTGCGTTTCAAGGCGCCCGAGGCGGTGCTGACGCCGAGTCTGTACGCGTCAGCGACCGATGTGCTGCCGCCGCGGGATGCGGGCTACGTTGGGCTTACGGAGATGATTTTGGAGGCGACAAAGTCGGTCGACGTCGACTCGCGCGCGGCGATGTTTAGCAACATTGTGTGTGTGGGAGGAGGGACGTTTGTCCCGGGCTTTATTGACCGGCTGAGCTACGAGTTGAGCGTCGCTGCGCCGAGCCAGCGGATCAAGATCCACTCTCCTGGAAACTACACGGAGCGCCGGCACTCTACGTGGCTCGGTGGGAGTATCCTTGCGAGCCTCGGCACCTTCCACCAGCTGTGGATCAGCAAGCAAGAGTACGAGGAGCACGGCAGTGCGATTGTGCAGGCGCGGTGCAAGTAGCGGCGGAAACTCCACATAGGCCCTTTCCCAGACCCACCGCGACCCACGCGTGCGGACGGCGAGCGAACGAGCGGCGATGTTGGGCAACGGCTTTTCCACGGGCGATGCCGAGCCAAAGAAGAAGATGAGCCGCCAAAAGGCGCGTCTAGCGCGCCGCGACGCTGCCGCTGCCCAGATGCGCGCGGAGGCGGAGCAGGAGGTGCAGGACTCCGACCGGCACGGCGCGGCGAACGAGGAGCGTGCGCTGCAGGAGGTGTGCAGCACGCTGGGGGTGTCGGTGTGTGAGATTCCTGCGGACGGGCACTGGTACGTGGCGCCCGCTGACGCAGTCTGTACGCGGCGATCGCCGACCAGCTCAACGTGCGCTATCCGGCGCCCGAGGTGTACGACTACCGCATGCTGCGCATGGCGGCGGCGCGCTACATGCGCGCGCACAGCGCCGACTTTATGCCGTTCATCTCGGACCTGGATGAGTCGCATGCGGGCGTCTCGGGGAGCGGTCCGAACTCGAGTGAGGCCAAGTTCCACCAGTACTGCGACAAGATGGAGACGACGTCGGCGTGGGGCGGCCAGCCGGAGATCCTCGCGCTCTCCAAGGTGTTCCACACGCCGATCCACGTCGTCCAGCCCGGGATGCCCGTCGTGAAGATCTGTGACGAGGAGTTCCCCGAGAAGCAGCCGCTGCTCATCTCGTACCACATCAAGATGTTCGGCTCCGGCGAGGTACGTGTGTGGCTTACCTAGCATTACAATTCGCTGAGACCCGCCGCGTAGACTGTCCCGTCTATAGACCCAACAGGCGCGCCTCTTCACTCGGCCGGCGCACGGCGTCCGAGAGCGACCGCGTGCCGTGCGCCGTGCGCGAGCTCGGCGTGCGCTTCGCGCCAAACAAGGTATCGTCTTCGATCGAGCGGCTCCCGCTGCCGGCCGACTCGGCCGCCGGCGCGCGCACCTCGGTGTCGTCGGGCGCGTCCGAGTCCGAGCCGGACGCGCGGTCCTCGAGCGAGAGCATCTGGTCGAGCATGCCCGGGATGTGCGTGACGTGCACGCTGTCGTCCCCGAGCTCGTCGGTGCTGCGCGGCGGCGTCGGGTCCGTGGCGCGGTGCACCTTGGTGATTGTCGGCGGCGTCGGGAGCGAGTCGCGCCGTGAGCGGCTCGGCGTGCGCTTCGTCAGCGGCGTGCCCACGACGCTTCTCCGCCGGGCAGAGCGCGGCGGCGACGACGCCTCCGCACGCTCGCCGCCGACCGAGCGCAGGAGGTCGTCGACCACGAGGCGCGCGGCCTCCCGCGCAGGCGTCTGCTGGTACCGGCTCTGGGGCACCGAGAACTGCATCGTGACCGGCGGCGACATGCCGTCCGGCATCTGGAGCGAGGTGTCCTCCTCGTCGGAGCGGCTCACGCGCCGCGTGTGCGCAGAGCGCAGCGGCGTCGTGCGCAGGTCCGCAATCCCGTCCCAGGCGCGCGCGCCCTCCTCGCCCGAGAACGGATTCGTGCTCGTGTTGCCCACGACACTCACGCGCGGGCGCGCCGACGACCGCCGGCGCGTGTGCTGCTTCCACGGGCTCGAAGACTTCGGCACATCGCCGACCGTCACCGAGGGGTCGTTCGCCATCGACACCGAGATGTCGCTCGGGTGCATCGGGCGCTCGGGCCGTCGCGACGGCGAGTCGGCGAGCGTGCTCCGCTCGACGTCGCGCTTCAGCCGCTCGAACGGCGTCTCGGCCGCGTGCGGAGACTCAGAGTCGTCCAGCGGCGCGTACACGCTCTGGCTGAGCCGTGGGGGCGACTGCAGCGGGTTGCTGTCGTGCGTCTCCTGAGCGCTGTCGTCGAGGCCCTCGTGCTCGTGCGGCGTTGCATCGGCCTCATCGTACGTGTACGCAGGCTCCTCGTGCTCCGTCTCGTCCGCCTCGTCGAGCGGCTGGTGCGAGAGCGAGACCTGCGCGGAGGCCTCGAAGAACTGCTTCCAGAAACGCGCCGCGGTCCACGTCCGCTGGCACGCCGACTCGTACTCTCGGATCGCCGGGAGGATGCGCGACGTGATGACCTGGTGTGCCTGTGAGAAGTTCTCGTCGATCTCCTGCAGAGTGAGTGTGATGGCCTGGTCGAGCTGCATGAGCTGCTCGCCCACGGCGATCGGCTCACCGCCGGACGCCGGACCGACCATCGTCAAGAGCGCGACGCGGCGCGTGTCTGACTCAGCCTGACCAATTTCCCCGGAAGTGAGTGGGGATGCTGCACGGGCGCCGCGCTTCCTTTCTCTAGTGCAGCGCGATGCGAGGGCCGCGGGCCCAGCCGCGGGCAGGCTCCTACGCAAGCGTCCCACCATCAGACCAGGACATGCCGCCGAGTCACCCACACGCGCAGCCCGGACTGCCGCCGAGCGCGCGGCCGCCGACGCACCTCCCGGGATGGGACGACCCCGAGCTGCGGCCTCTGTACCCGCACGACGCCGCGCCAGGACAGCCGCGCATCTTTTCCGACACAGGCCCTGGCTCAGATGCGCACCATGCACTCGTCGACACCTACCTGGACGGCGACCATGATGCAGGCGATCCGTTCTACGCCAGCGAGCTGCACGAGCCACAGTACCTGAGCGCCGCAGACGCGAGCGACCCCCTCGCGTCGATGAGCAACGCGTACAGCGACGAGAGCATCCATGTGCCGTTGCACGACAAGCGCGACAGCGTCGGGCGACTCAGCTATCCCGACATCCACACCGAGTTCGGGATGCATCGCCCCAGTGCGTCGATGATCGACGTGGACGCCGACGAGCCCGGCAGCCAGCGCGGCTGGGCCGAGCGGCAGCAGCCTCCATCGCACGGACACATGCGGCAGGTCGAGCTCAAGGGAGGGAACTGGATCGTGGACTACCCGGTCCCCTCGCCGGTCGCCAACGCCGTCGAGGCCGAGTACCGCGAGCAGGGCCAGCCGAAGGAGTTCACACACCTGCGCTACTCGGCGGTTACCTGCGACCCGGACGAGTTCACGCGCGAGAATGGCTGGGGCCTGCGCACCTCGACAGACTACGGGCGCGACACGGACTTGTTGATCACGCTCACGTACTACAACGAGGACCGTAAGCTCCTCACACGCACGCTGTTCGGCGTGATGCAAAATATCCGGGACATCTGCAAAAACAGGTGGTCCAAGTACTGGCGCCAGGGTGCCGAGGACGGGCGCCCGGCGTGGCAGCGGATCGTTGTGGCCATCGTCTACGACGGGATCGATCCATGCGACAAAGAGACGCTCGACGTCTTGGCGACGATGGGCGTGTACCAGGACGGAATCATGAAGCGCAAGGTCGACGACGCAGAGACCGTCGCACATCTCTTTGAATATACCACGCAGGTCGCCGTCGATTCCACGCCGAAACTGGTGCAGCCCGTGGCAGGGAGGGACAGCAACCTCGTACCGGTGCAAACCATCTTCTGCCTGAAGCAGAAAAACTCGAAGAAGATCAACAGTCATCGCTGGGTGTTCAACGCACTCGGCTCTTTGTTGCAGCCCGAAGTTGTGGTGCTGATAGACGTGGGCACCAAGCCGGGAAACCGCTCGATCTACTACCTGTGGGAGGCGTTCTACAACAACCCCCACCTGGGCGGCGCATGTGGCGAAATCCACGCGATGACGGGCCATGGGCTCAAGCTGCTCAATCCGCTGGTAGCCGCACAGAACTTTGAGTACAAAATCAGCAACATCCTGGACAAGCCGCTGGAGTCCATGTTTGGGTACGTAAGTGTCCTACCCGGAGCATTCAGCGCGTACCGGTACCGGGCCATTTGCGGGCGACCCCTCGAGCAGTACTTCCATGGCGATCACACGATGTCTGAGCGCTTGGGACGCAAGGGCATCGACCAGATGAACATCTTCCGAAAGAACATGTTCTTGGCCGAGGATCGGATCTTGTGCTTCGAGCTGGTCGCCAAAGCCGGCGACAAGTGGGTTCTGTCGTACGTCAAGCCGAGCAAAGCAGAGACCGACGTCCCGGAAAAGACGGCAGAGCTCATCTCGCAGCGCCGGCGGTGGCTAAACGGCTCGTTCGCTGCTTCGATCTACTCCCTGGTGCACTTCTATCGCTTCTACCGGAGCCGGCACAATGTGCTCCGTATGATTGGTTTCCACATCCAGGCATTCTACAACCTGTGCCAGCTGATCCTCTCCTGGTTCGCCCTCGCAAACCTCTGGCTCACGTTTGCGATCATCATCCAGTACCTGCCCAAGGTGCTGCTGCGTGGATATGGCGACGTGTGGCTAATTGTGTTTCACTGGGTCAATCTGGTCTTGATGTGGGTGTATGGTTTCATTCTCGCGCTTCAGTTTATTTACGCACTCGGGAACCGACCCAAGGCGGAGCGAGTCGCGTATGCACTATCGCTGGTCGTGTTTGGGTTATTGGGCACCTACGTCTTGACGATCTCGCTCTGGCTCACGGTGAAATCTCTACTCAGTCTGCGGTCCAAGAACGAAAGCTACACCGAGATCATTTTCAGCAACACCACGGCCGTGTTGATCGCATCGCTGGCGGCCATGTTTGGTATTTACCTGATCGCCTCGATTTTGTATGCGGACCCGTGGCACATGCTCACAAGCTCTTTGCAGTACTTTTGGCTTGCGCCCTCGTTCGTGAATGTGATCAACGTCTACGCGTTTTGCAACCTCCACGACGTCAGTTGGGGGACAAAAGGCTCCGACAAGGTGGATGCGCTTCCCACTGTGGACATCGCCAAGCGACGGTCCACGAACGCGGTCGTCGAAGAGCTCGCATACGACCAGGATGATCTGGACGAGCGCTTCCAAGGCGTGGTGAATCGTGCGATTAAGCCCTACCGGCACGAACGCACGGTCGATCGGCCGACACCAGACGACAGCAACCGCACGTTCCGTACCAGGCTTGTGGCGTTCTGGCTGCTGACGAATGCCGTGCTGGTCGCCGTGATCATGAATCTGTATGAGTACAAGCCGAAAGAGAAGATCGACGAGGAGGTTTCGCAGGGCCAGAAAAATCAACAAACCTATTTCAAAGTTATACTATGGTCTACTTTTGCTGTACGTGGTACAACTGACGCAGATGGCTTTCTTCCGCTTCCTCGGATCCTTTGTATATTGGCTCAAGCGTCAGACGACGCGCTGGTTCACGAAGTCATAGTTTACATAATCAAGTATCGAGCAGCACGTCATTCGCACGGACGGAACGAAGAGCACGTCAGATCCAGTCGTCTCATCCTCGATGAACGGCAAGGCCGCCGAGACCGGGATGGTGCTGCGCAGTATGCCAGCCATTTTGTATGGCACGGCTTGGAAGGACACGCAGACGACCGAACTTGTATTTACCGCGTTCTTGCACGGATTCCGTGGCGTGGACACAGCGGCGCAGCGGAAGCACTACCGCGAAGATTTGGTCGGCGAGGGCGTGTACCAAGCACGCAAGCAGCTTGGCCTTTCTCGAAAAGATGTTTGGCTTCAGACCAAGTTTACTCCCCTCACAGGCCAAGACGTGAATGGACCTATCCCCTACGATATTCATGCCCCGGTGGCGGAGCAGGTCTGCGCCTCGTTCCAGAACAGCCTGGCCAACCTGCATCCTCATGACACAATACCATCCGTGATGGAGCTTGTCGCGAAATATGCGCTGAATGCGCGGGGAAACAAGAACAAGCCGCCTGGACCTCCGCCGGTGCATGAAGTGTTCATCGACAGTTACTTGTTGCACTCACCTATGCCGACGCTCGAAAGCACACTAGAGGCGTGGCGCGTGCTTGAGGCCCTCGTGGATACGGGGCTCGTGCGTGAGATTGGACTGAGTAGTACGTGCCCGGCTGACCGAAGACGTATATGACCCCCAAATTTTTGACGCACTCTTCCAGCTTGCGCGAATCAAGCCGAGCATTGTACAGAACCGCTGGCATTCGTCGACTGGACACGATGTCTCGCTCCTGTCGTTGTTTTCTCCCCAACTATCTCCGAATACCTTCCCACCGCCGGCGCAGCTGGGAGACGAGTCGCCACAGGGCGTGATCTACCAGCCATTCTGGACGCTCACCGGCAACAAGAGGCTTCTAGATTCGGACACGGTCGCTGTGCTCGCCATCAGGCACAGCTTAACGCCCGCGCAGGTCATCTACGCGTTTGTCCAACAAGGCCTGGGCATCCCTGGGCTGCGGACCTGCGTGCTCAGCGGTACAAAAGACGAGAAACACATGGATGAAGCGGTGCGAGCCACCTCGCTGGACCGCTGGGAAGAGGATGACCTCACGGCGATGCGGGCCGAGGTGTATGGCGAATAGGCCCCTAGGGCAATGTACTGTAGTATGTGGAGGCACACCACGATCCGTTTCCAACGATGCTCATTCCGCCGCCCAACTTTGGGATGGTCGAGGAGAGCCTGTACCGCTCTGGCCAGCCCGATCAGCTCAACTTTCCGTTTCTGGAAAAGCTAGGGCTGAAGAGTGTAATTTGGCTCGCGCCTGAAGAGCCAGAGATCGGCTTGTACGTCGCACGACTCACGCCAGTCAGCACTTCTGCGCGGATCAGAACATTGAGGTGCACCACCTGGGTGTGCTGTACAGCACGAATGCATGGGATCCGATCACAGAAGAGATTGTGCTGCAGGCGCTTCATCTGCTGGTCCAGTTCAAGACGTATCCGTGCCTCGTGATGTGCAACTTGGGCCGGCACCGCACAGGGACGGTCATCGGCTGCTTCCGCAAGCTGCAGAAGTGGAACCTAAGCGCCATCCTCGAGGAGTATCGCCGCTTCGCGGGCCCTAAGGTCCGTGTGATGAACGAGCAGTTTATCGAGCTGTTTGACGAGGAGCTCGTTTTTGGCGAGAATGAGGCATGATGTGCAATTTTCTATATACCCTAGACTACAATTAACGCGCACCCAGCATCAGAACCAGTTCGTAGATGGAGAAAGTCACAATGGCATTAGGGATCACACGCATGAGGTGCGCACTCAGGCCGCCATACAGCCCAAGCAGCCCCTCTTCGCGCCAGACGAGCCGGAAGGTTTGGAGCAGTCCCGTATACTTGGGGAGCCCCTGGTCGGGCTGCTGGCGCAGGCGTGTGCGCACCACTTCGTGGGGATAGGTGATGACGGTCGCGATGAGCTTGGCGGTGCCAGCCGCGCTGATGGTATGCACCCACCGCGGAGCGTCGCTGGTTCGTGGGTCCCAGCGCTTGAGCTGTTCATACAGCACCCACTGGATTGTGCTCTCGGAGACGCCCAAATAGGACGCGCTCAGACCCTTGTACAGTCCACGTATACCTTCACTGCGCACGATGTTGACGGTCATCCGCAGCGCGTTCGTTCCAGGATGCTGCGGAGGCCGTGCGGCCTGGAAGAACTGCGACGGGCGCAAGGGCGAGGTGACGAGCGAGCGCGTCTGGCCGGCCGAGGAGATGTTGCGCGTGGGCCGCGCCCCCTGGTGCTTCCCGATGGCCTGCGTGCGCGCCGCCTGCGACCGTGCCTCGTTGCGCTGCGACTCCAGCTGGAGACGCGTCTTGACGACCCAGATGGGATTGGTGGCCGTAGCAGTGACGATGCCGGCGAGCGCGGCGGCGCTCAAGTGCACCACGGGGGATTCTTGGCCGCCATTCGCATAGTCAGCAATGAGGCGCTTGCCGTTGCCGTAGGTGAAGAAGTTGATGGCCCGTGCCGGGATGACGCCGACGAGCGTGGGTCCGAGACCCTTGAACAGGGCTGAGGAGCCCTCTCTGCGCGCGATCTCCACGAGGAGTCGCCCCGTGTCGACGAACTGCAGGCCACCGCGCAGCACCATGCCAACGAGACCCGACTGCCGAACCTGCACCGCGGCGCGTTGGCGGTACAGATCCGACTGCAGGCGAGTCTTGACGACGTCCAGCGGCGACGTGAGGATAGCACCACACATACCACCCGCGCTGTGTCAGCCGACCCACGTACCCTCCAGCCGCGAAATGCAGCCATCCGGGCGGCTTCCGGGGCGTGCCTTCGCTCATCTTCGAAGAAGCTGGACAAAAGTGGCGGCAGCACGTGCCACTTGCAAAAAAAATTGCGTGGCTCTTGCCAACCCCCACTCGCGTTTTTGGAGCCCCGAAGATGTGTGGTATTATTGCAGTGCTGCTCCAGCAAGGGCATGCCGCAAGCGAGCTGCATGAAGGACTGGGTCTTCTGCAGCACCGTGGACAGGATGCTGCAGGCATCGTGACGTGCGGCCGCGGCGGCCGCTTTTTCCAGTGCAAGGCGAACGGCATGGTGCGCGACGTCTTTGAGCCGCACAACCTCGCGAACCTGCAGGGCTCGATGGGCGTCGGTCATGGTGCGTACCGCGACTAACCCAGTGCGCTATCCCACAGCCGGCTCCTTTGCGCACTCCGAGGCGCAGCCATTTTACGTCAACAGCCCGTACGGCATCGTCTTTGCGCACAACGGCAACACGGTGAACCAGGACGAGCTGCGCAAGATGCTCGACTCCGAGGCGCACCGCCACATCAACACGGACTCGGACTCGGAGCTGCTGCTCAACCTGTTTGCGTACCACCTGCAGAGCACGGGCAAGTTCCGCATCAACGAGGAGGACATCTTTACGGCGATCCAGCGGCTGATGCAGGAGGCCGTCGGCGGCTATGCGTGCGTTGCGATGCTCGCTGGCTTCGGGATCATTGCCTTCCGCGATCCGCATGGTATCCGCCCGCTGGGTCTGAGCAAGCGCCGCGCCGAGCACGCGGTTGAGGGCGGCCATGGCCTGGACTACTGCTTTGCGAGCGAGAGTGTGGTGGGCGACGCGCTCAACTTTGAGAACTTTGAGGACCTGCGTCCCGGTGAGGCGGTCATTGCGACCAAGACGAGCCTGACGCGCCGGACGCTCGTGACGATCCCTGAGCCGAACACGTTCACGCCCGACATCTTTGAATACGTGTACTTTGCGCGCCCGGACAGTGTGATTGACGGCGTGAGTGTGTACCGCAGCCGCATGGCGATGGGCGACCGCCTGGCGGAGCAGGTGAAGCGCGACCTGCTCGAGGCGGGCGAGCAGATCGATGTGGTGATTCCCGTGCCGGACACGAGCCGTGTCGCGGCGCTGCAGCTGGCGCAGTGCCTGCATATTCCGTACCGCGAGGGCTTCGTGAAGAACCGGTATGTGGGCCGCACGTTCATCATGCCCGGGCAGAGCGTGCGCCGGAAGAATGTGCGCCGGAAGCTGAACGCGATGGCGCTTGAGTTCTCCGGGAAGAATGTGCTGCTGGTCGACGACAGCATTGTGCGTGGCACGACCTCGCTGGAGATCATCCAGATGGCGCGCGATGCAGGCGCAAAGAAGGTGTTCATGGCGAGCTGTGCGCCGCCGATCCGCTTCTCGAACGTGTACGGGATCGACATGCCGAGCCGGAACGAGCTTGTGGCGCACAACCGCACGATCGAGCAGGTGGCGGAGACGATCCAGGCGGATGCTGTTGTGTACCAGTCGCTGGAGGAGCTGATCAAGAGCGTCCAGAGCCTCAACCCCGCGATCACCAAGTTTGACTGCTCCGTGTTCGACGGGGTGTACGTCACCGGCGGTGTGGACGAGGCGTATCTGCGCCACCTCGAAAACGTCCGTGCGGACAACAACAAGGTCAAGAAGGCTGCGCAGAACGTTGCGATTGCCGCGCAGCCCGAGGCGGAGACGACGACGAGCTGCAGTGGACCGATGAACGGCGCGGAGGATATCGGATTGTACAACGGATGGTCGCGGTAAATAGCTGTATACATCTATGCCTGGCACCTCTCCCACCAGCCTTGATGGTTGCGCTGGGCGAGGGACGCCAGGAAGTGGTTAAGGGAACACAGGCCGTCGGCGCGCGCCTCGCACTGCGAGAGCTGCTGCAGCGGCACGATGGCGTCGTTGAGGCGCAGGCGGATGAGCGCCTCGTCGTCGCCCGCGCCGCACGCAAACTTCTCAAAGATGAGGCGCGCCGAGAAGGGCACGACGAGCGACGTGCGGAACGCGCGCTGCCGGTCCTCGACGCGCGGCGGCTTGGCGAGCTCGGTGAGGTTCAGCGCCGCGATGACGCTCGTGAGCACCGAGTCGTGCGTAAAGTCGGCGTAGATCGCGCGGTCCACCGGGAAGAGCGTTGGGTCCGTGTTGAAGGTCGCGTTCTCCGACGTCTGCGTCGCGCGGTCCCACGGCGTGTGCGTCAAGCGGCTCACGAACTCGTTCACCCAGCCGAGCCCCATCGCCGGGCCCGTCGCGGCGCCTGGCCCGTAGTCGTAGAAGAAGCGCTGGTCCCACGCAAACTCGTAGCCGCGCCAGTCGTCCTCAGAGAAGAGTGCACAGAATGCGCTCTGGCCGTACGCCACCGTGTCGTACGAGCACAGCTGCTGCATGCCGTACACGGTCATCGGCGAGAGCTTCGCGCCGTGCACGTACTGCTGCAGCCGCTCCGTCGTCTTCGCCAGGTACTGCTGGACGTAGTCCTGCACGTGGAATGCGTCGGCCGCCGCGCTGCACGCAAAGTTGGGCGCGAGCGTCGTGTTGAAGTGCGGCTCCTCGATCTGGACCTCAAAGTCGGTCTTGTCCGGCCACGCGTGGCCCCAGAAGCCGGCGCTCCACGCGAGTGCGCTGTCGACGATGCGCTGCTGGCTGCCGGCGCGCACAAGCAGCTTTTTGTTGTGCGACAGATCGCGCTCCGCGAGGCGCGCATAGTCGATCGCGGCCTTGACGCCGGACATGTGCAGCTGCTCGCGGCCGAGCGGCACGAGGAGCTCGGCGCCGAGGCGGTATGCGTACATATTCAGGAATGTGAGCGGCCCCGTGAACGTCGCGCCGTGCGTTCCCACGAGATCACGCACGAGCTCCGTCGGGGCGCCGCCCGTGGGGTAGCGGGCGCCGTGGCGATGCAGGATGTGCACCTGCTCCAAGGTACACGTGCCGTTCCGCCCGGTGGGCGGCGCCTGGTGCTTGGCATCGTCCACGCCGAACGACGCGGAGAAGTACGGCGAGAGCGGCCCCATGTGCTCGAACGGGTTGAACTGCGCGCCGAAGCCCGGCACGCCCGTCTGGATCGGCGACACGCCGCGGGTGCGCGACGCGGGCGCCATTTCCTGCGCGTATTCCGGGGGCACGCCGGTCTTGTACGAGCCGGGGTACCCGATGTTTGTGCCGAACGATGGCCGCGCGTGTGCGGCGTCCCAGGCGGGCGCTGCGTGGGAGGCGCCGCCCGCCGGCGCCTCGGACGGGCCGAGCGCAAAGTAGAAGAGGCCCACGAGCGCGAGCACAATCGCCGCGGCCGCTGCGGCCATCGCGGGCTTGCGCATCTCCTGCGGAAGCGCCTCGAAGCTCAGCTGCGTGAACCACGCGGGGCGCCCCGTCTTGTCGAGGTTCTCGTCGGGCTCGGCCGCCTGGTGCTGGTGCTTGAGCTCGGTCGACTCGTCTGCGTACGGCCGGTCGGCGTGTGCGGCCTCGCTCGGCACGGAGTGCACGACCGGGCGGCCATAGTCGTCTGCATCGACCTCGTGGCGGCTGCGTTAGGCACCGACGTACATCAGCTGCTGCTCCTCCGCCGCATCCACCTCCATGCTCCGCTGGGGGTCCCGCATGGCGATGTGGTCACGTGATGAAACGCGTAGGGCGGCGTGTTGGTGTCGCGCGGCCTGCCGTGGAGCATGACGTCGCTGCTTGGGTAGGTGCAGCGCTGACGCAGTATCGCGCGCCCGTCCAACTTTCCGCCGCGCAATGCAGCGCCTGAGGGCAGCCGGGGATTGTGCGTGTGCCGCTGACCACAGCCAGCTCAAGCGGCTCGCAGAGTCGACGCTCGGCAGCGGCAACCTAAGTGTTGCGGTGCGCCTCCCCGAGGGCGAGCGCCTCGAGGAGTGGATTGCCGTGCACAGTACGTGCGCGACTGACGCAGCGGTCGACTTCTTCAACCACCTTAATATCCTGTATGGGACCATCACGGAGTTTGTACGTACCGAAACTGACGCAGTGCACGCAGCGCGAGGTACGCCGACGACGATCTGCTCACCGCCAGTGCCCTGTGATGTGCGCCGGGCCGCGCTTCGAGTACCACTGGCAGGACTCGAACTCGACCAAGTACCGCCGCTCGACGCGCCTGTCCGCGCCCGACTACATCGACTGCCTGCTGAACTGGACGCAGGCGCAGATCGACGACCCCAGCTTCTTCCCCGTGACGCCCGACGCGCCCTTCCCGCCGAACTTTGTCGACCGTGTCAAGATGATCTTGCGGCGCATCTTCCGCGTGTACGCGCACATCTACAACCATCACTTTGCGCAGATCTGTGCACTGCGGCTCGAGGTGCATCTCAACACGTCCTACCGCCACTTTTTGTTGTTCGTGACCGAGTACCGCCTCGTCGACCACAAGGAGATGATCCCGCTCGCAGAGCTGAACGAGGCTATTCTCGACGAGAACTCGACATAGACTACTTCGCCTGCTCGCGCAGCACGAGCAAAGCGCTCTCGAGTACATCCATCGCCTCGTCCACCTCCTCACGCGCCGCCGTGAGGCTCGGCACGAAGCGCAGCGTGTCGCTGCCCGCAGACAGGAGAAGCACGCCGCGCTCGCGCGCGAGACCCACCACCTTGCCCACGTGCTCCGGCGTCTTCAGCGGGAGACCGACAAGCAGGCCCTTGCCGCGCGGGCCGCTCGCTTGGACGAGGTCACCAAACATCTCCGTAATCAGGCCCAGCCGCTCGAACAGCTGCGCAGACCGCGCCGCAACGTTCCCGCGCAGCGCATCCTCGGCCAGGCGGCCGAGCACGTAGTGCGCAATGCGGCACACGAGCGGGCCGCCGCCGAACGTCGTCCCGTGGTCGCCCACGACGATCGCCTCGGCGATCTCGGGACGCATCAGCACCGCTCCGATCGGGAAGCCGTTCGCGAGCGGCTTGGCCATCGTCACGAGGTCGGGGTGCGCGTCCAGTGGCAGCTCCGAGTGGCTCCACATGGTGCCCGTGCGGAAGAGGCCACACTGGATCTCGTCATAGATCAGCACCGCGCCCACCTCGTTGCAGCGGCGGCGGACCGCCTGCAGGAACTCGAGCTGCGCGGGGATCACGCCGCCCTCGCCCTGGATCGGCTCCAGAATGACGCCCGCGACGTCCTCGGTGATCAGCTGCGGAAGCGCGTCGATGTTGTTCAGCTCACCGACACGCACATTGCCCACGAGCGGCTCAAACGGCGCCTGGTACTTGGGGTTCGGCGTGACGGACAGCGCGCCCATCGAGCGCCCGTGGAACGCGTGCTGGAAACACACCAGCCCCGTCTTGCGCTGCGGCGCATTGGCATACACGGCCGCCGCCTTCCTGGCAAACTTCAGCGCGGCCTCGTTGGCCTCCGTGCCGCTGTTCGCCACGAACGCCTTCAGGTTCGGGCCGTCCGGCGAGGTCGGCGCGCCCTTGCGCAGACCGAGGCCGCCGTGCTCGTGCGTCATTTCGACCAGCCGCTGGACCATCTTGCCGCTCCATTCGTTGTAGTACAGGTTGCTGCAGTGCACGAGCCGTTCGGCCTGCTCGCCCGCGATACGCGCGATCTGCGGGTCGGCGTGGCCGAGGGAGTTGACGGCGATACCGGCCGAGAAGTCGAGGTACCGGCGGTACTTGCTCGGCTCGCCAGGGCGTGTGGGCTCCTTAGCGTATAGATCGAGGCCCTTGCCGTGCGAAAGTACCAGCCCAGGGCGTTTGTACGTCCCCAGCGTCGTCTGTGCAAACTGATGCAGCTGCGCAGCGACCTGCGAGTCCGGCGGGGGATGCTCAAAGTCGGGGTGCGTAGCTTCCAGATACTGGGCGCATGGCTCCAGGTTCGTGGCCGACTGATGCGAACGCGTCCAGCGCAATGCGGGTGCGCGAAAGAAAGGCCTCGTGCGGCAGCGCTGCAACGCAGAGGCAAGCATGGTCGTAAGTGCGCACGGACAAAAGGCTGAGTCACACAAATTGGGCGAATTCTCCACAAAAAGCAGCCGCGCCGGCGGCACCATTTTCGCACCGACCTCACCAGCGCTTCAATGCCCATGGACCTCCGGTGGCATAGCAATCCGTATAATCTGTCCTAGTTTAGACCCAACCTTCTATCGTATTTTGTATAGCGCATGCAAATGAACACGGCGTGCCTATCTTCTCTGCGTCACGCCTGTTCTTTGCCGCCGAGGCGGCGCAGGACACTCTCGCGCTTGCGCTGGTTCTCCGTCAGCCCCTCAGACCATTCCTGGTGGGCAGGCTTGTCGGTGCGCGTTCCCAGGCGGATGTCGGTCGCGATGCGCTCGACACCCATGGCATGCACCGCTTCATGGCACTTGGTCACCGCATTGCAGACCGCCGAAATAGGGCCCTCTACGTTGGTTCCATAGCCGCTGAATCAGTAGTGCATACATACTGCACCTGCGGGTCAGCAGCATGAACCTACTTCGTAGCGGATCCCTTCGCTTGCGAGTCCATCGAGCACGCGCTGGCACTCGGCAATGTACTGACCGACCGAAGTCGTCTTGGTTCCCATTGGGATCACTGCATTAGGATAGGCACGTCATACAGCAAAAGTCGCTGGGTGAGTCGTGCTACGTACGCCACAGCATACAGCTCCGGGGTGCTCATCTTGGACGCTTGAGCCAACGCCCTCCACGTGACGGCAAAATTTTTGGCGCTTCGTGCCCTGTTCGCCATGGCGGAATCGCGGAGTGCCTCGAGCTTCTCTGCCCTGGGCATCTCGCAGCCGCTTGTGCGTGCGCTCAAGATGCTTTCTATTACAGTACCTACTCCGATTCAGTCGGCTACAATTCCCGCGATCTTGGAAGGCCGCGACGTGATCGGCGGCGCTGAAACAGGGTCTGGCAAGACGTTGGCATTCGCGCTGCCGATTCTAAACCAGCTCCGTCGTGATATGGTTGGCGGATTTGGCGTGATACTAACGCCTACACGCGAACTTGCAGTCCAGCTGCACGAGCAATTTCTTGCGGTCGGGCAAGGCAGCCGTATGGGACTGAAGTGTGCGCTCATCCTCGGTGGCATGGATATGATGAAGCAGGCCAGCGAATTGGCCGGACAACGGCCACACCTCATCGTCGCCACACCGGGCCGTCTCGTTGATCTGCTCCGGTCAGGAGGTGCGCAGGAATGGGGTCTGGAGCGGTGTAAATTCGTGGTGCTCGACGAGGCCGATCGGCTCTTGTCATCCACGTTTGCGAACGACTTGGCCTACCTCTTTTCGATTCTGCCTCCAGCACGTATGCGGCAAACGCTGCTGTTCACCGCGACGCTTACGCCCGAGATCGAGAAACTGACGCAAAAGACGCCTGAAGCGGGCAAACTGCCACCCTTGCTGCGCAAGATCGAAATGTCTACGTCCACGCCGGCGACGCTTTCGCAAGAATATGTATTTGTACCGTCGCATGTGCGAGAACCCTACCTCTACTATCTGCTGCATCACCCGCCGTGTCGCCCGGAGCCTAGGCAAAAGTCTGATGCACCGCCCGTATACCGTAAAGGCCCACGGAGTGTCCCGGAGGAAGAGCCAGAGCCGAGCCTTCCGCTGACGATCATTTTCGCGGCGCGGTGCGAGACCGCTGAGCTGCTCTCGCGCATGCTGACTGAACTCGGTGTGGAGAACGTATCTCTGCACTCCCTCCTTCCCCAGTCCAAGCGTCTGGATAATCTACAGACGTTCCGCGCGAGGCGCGCTCCTGTGCTCATTTCCACCGATGTGGGCAGTCGTGGACTGGATATCCCGGACGTGGAGATGGTCGTCAACTGGGATGTGCCTGCTGCCTGGGAGGACTATGTGCACCGGGTAGGCCGTACGGCGCGTAAGGGCAAGAAAGGCTGGGCCGTGAGCTTTGTCACCGAGCGCGACGTGGAGCTTATCCAGGCCATCGAAGAAAAGATCGGCAAGCAGCTTACTGAGCTCGAGTTACCCGAAAGCAAGGTGCTGGAGCATCTCTCTGCGGTGACCTCGGCGAAGCGCGTCGCCTCCATGGCTCTTCACGACGAGCATTTTGGCGAACAGCGGGAGCGCAACAAAAAAAAGGCGCAGATTGCGCAAGGGGAAGAGCGGCCTACCAAACGGAAAAAAGCCAAGACAAGCCAATAGATGTACACTAGCACCCTACGGGTATAAGCTCAGGACGCGGGCGGACGTGTTGCGCTGGGTGGCGGCTGGGTCATATTCGGCGGGGGCCTCGTCATGTTAGGCGGTGGCTGGCTCATATTAGGCGGGGGCCTCGACATGTTGGGCGGTGGCTGGCTCATGTTGGGCGGGGGCCTCATCATATTGGGTGGGGGCTGTGTCATATTGGGTGGCGGTCGACTCATGTTCGGAGGCGGCTGCGACATGTTGGGTGGTGGCCTCATCATGTTGGGCGGCGGCTGCGTCATGTTCGGCGGAGGGACGGTGGGAATAACACCCGGCGGAAGATTCGGCGGAGGGACGGTAGGCACGATGCCTGGGGGCGGCCTTGTCACCGGGGGCCGAACTGGACGTCCATACAGTCCCACGAGTTCCATTGGCGGTTGGTATCCCCGCTGTTGATAGTCTTTCATCAGTGTGTCGACCACTGCTTGAATCTCAGAAGGAGGGAGCGCTGCGTTAATTCACCCGCGAAAAAAAAGGACGTACAGGCATAATAGTCGCGCACATTCTGCAAATGGTTCCTACCGCAGTTGTGTGCTTTGCGCACCGACGTCGAGTCGTGGGTCAGGAACACGTCGCAGTAGTCTTCGATGAGCTGCTTTCGTACGCACCGCAGTAATGCTTCCCCATGCCAGCTCGTGGAGGTATCGCGGTATCGCAGGAATACCACGTGGGTTTCTCGGGGAACTTGCGCTTTTTCTCAAGCCGTGCGTGTGCCCCTAGCACAATGTCGCAGAGTCTGCTCGCGCACCTGCAGCATGGCCTTATCCGCATTGCTACGATTCCACCACGCGTTCTAGCAAGCCCGCCCTCTCAGCCGCGTCGTGCGAGTGTTGCGCTAATTTTGCGCGTGCGTCCGTCGGCGGAGGATGAGCCTTGGCTGCAGGCCAAATGGCGGCACGGCGAGGTCAGGGAAGAGGATGCGCACTTCTTCCCCTCGATGATGCGTATGTCTTGTGCTTATCGCAGAACAGGACGCAAATGGAACTCTCAGCACCGAGGCGCGCCTTCGTCAGTTCTTCTCGCTGCCTTGGGTGCAGCGTGGAACGGCCGAGCTGCTGTTCATCAAGCGCGCGGTGCGTGAGAATGACCAATGGTCGTCGCACGTTGCGTTTCCAGGTGGAAGGCGCGATGAGGAAGACGAGAGCGGTCTGTACACGGCGATGCGCGAAACGTGGGAGGAGGTTGGCATTGACCTCGCCGAGAAGGAGTTCCTGCAGGTTGGCCATCTCGAGGACCGCGAGATCACTAGCAGTCTCGGCAAGCGTCTGCTGATGATTCTGAGCCCATATGGTAGGTTGCGTGGCTTACAGCAGTTTTCCTTCAGCTCTCTCCGTTCTCGGAGATGCCTCACTTACAAACGAGTGAAGTCGAGTCAGTGCAGTGGGTGCCGCTCAAGCTGCTGTTTACACCCACGCCCAAGTGGGGCACGATCGACATCGATTTTGCCCGGCATGCGCCGCGCAACTCGATTGTGCGTGGCCTGCTAACGGTGCTCATTGGCAAGATGTCGTTCCGGTGCATTGAGCTTCCGAACCGGCCTACGGCTCTTGCGAGCAGCAGCGAGGTGAACCCGCTTGTGCCGCAAACGCTGCTTCCGCCAAAGTCGGACAACCAGAGCGAGGCAAAGAGCGAGGAGGAAGAGGACGGGACCCGTGTGCTGACCGAATCGGAGAAGGACTACCTCGAGCAGTGCACGCCCCACCTGCAGCTGTGGGGCCTAACGCTGGGTATGACGCTCGATTTCCTCTCCCACATGTCCACATACCAGATGCAGCTGGCCGCTCAATCCTCGCGGTCCAAGGGCCTTCTGGAACGGTTCCTCTCCCATACGCCCTCGAGCTGGATTCTGGGCGCGCCCGATCTGGATACGAGCAGCCGCAAGGCCCCGAGTGCCGTGGAGGTCTTCCCGCGTTTCTGCTATCCCGACGTGAACTTCTGGATCTGGGTGTTTGGCTGGCGCTACCGTGTGATTCTGCGCGGCTGGCAGCGTAGCATCGGCACCGAGATGGAGCGCCGCGCGCACTGGTCGGGTCTTGCTCTGGCCGCATTCTAGTACGTGTGTTTACTCATTCCAGCTCGTCCGTACGTCGTGCACTCGTTGTTGCGCTCGTGCTCCGCGCCGTGGGCCTGGTGAGTCTCACCGGTGTGGTCTCTTGGCTGGCGGTTCGTCATGTGAGCCGTCGCCGCACCATCGCATAATGCACTCCATGTAGTCTATACAATTGCATCTGTATGCCATAAGAGCTACTTGTTCAACTCGGCTGTGCGCGCGGCGAGTTCCTCCTTCGCTGCGGTCAGCCGCTGACATACACGCCGGCTTCTCCAGGCGCTCGGCCGTTTCCTTGTCCGGGATCTGGATGCCTGGGCCGCCGGGCACGCCCGAGCCAATGCTGCGGTCGCCGCCAACGTTCGGATCCGAGGCAGGGTTGTTGGCTGCATCAGTGACATCACGTACTCTTCGCCGGGTGCGGCTGAATCGAAATGTTGTCGTTTCCGCCGGACATGGCAACGGAGAAGGATGGCGTACCGCGGAGCACCACGTGATATCACAAGGGGACCACATGGTCTATGCGCATGCCAAAAAATATAAGTTGCAGTGATAGTGTGGGGTACTCGCCGGGACAGGTGCTCGCACAGCCACGATGGTCTTCAGATCCCTCCTGGTTCTGATCACCTTGTGTCAGTACGTTCTGGCCCTCTCCAACGATGGATTGCGGCCTCGTGATGATAGCCATGGGCCGGAGCAACCGGATACGGCGCCGAATCTGCCCAAAATTCCCCAGGTACCGTTCCTGGGCAACGACTCGCTGCCGTACAGCCCGCCCGTGTACCCCACGCCGAAAACCTCGACTCGCGGCTTCTGGAAGACGGCGGTAGAGCGCGCCCGCAAGGATGTCGCGCAGCTCAACGTGTCGGAGCTTGTTACAATTGTCACCGGCTCGGGCTGGGGTAACGGCCCGTGCGTTGGGAACATTGCGCCTGTCGAGAAGATCAACTTCCCCGGGATCTGCCTGCAGGACGGTCCCTCGGGAATGCGTCATGTGGACCGTGTGACCACTTTCCCGGATGCCATCACGGCCGGCGCGACGTTCTCCAAGGACCTGATGTACCGCCGCGGCGTTGCGATGGGCGAGGAGTTCCGTGGGAAGGGAATTCACGTCCAGCTCGGCCCGATGATTAACACGGTTCGTACGCCGACTGCGGGTCGCAACTGGGAGGGCTTCGGCGCCGACCCCTACGTGAACGGCGAGGGCGCTTACTACACCACGCTTGGTATCCAGGACCAGGGCGTGCAGGCGACGCTGAAGCACTACCAGGCGAACGAGCAGGAGCACTTCCGCAACACGGGCTCGTCGAACCTCGATGAACGCACGGAGCGTGAGCTCTACCTGCACCCGTTCATGCGCGGCGTGCAGGCGGGCGCCGTGTCGGTGATGTGCTCGTACAACCTCGTGAACAACTCATGGGCATGCCAAAACTCGGAGCTCTTGAACGGCCGCCTGAAGACGGAGCTCAACTTCCAGGGCTACGTGATGACCGACTGGGGTGCGCACCACTCGGGTGTCGCATCGGCGCTCGCCGGGCTAGACATGTCTATGCCTGGCGGGTTGTCCTGCTGTGAGTTCAATCTCAAAGAGAGCTTCTGGGGCCAGAACCTCACGAATGCCGTGCACAACGGCACGGTGCCCCGGTCGCGTCTGGACGACATGGCCACGCGCGTGCTCGCGGCCTACTACTTCCTCCACCAGGACAAGGACTTCCCCAAGACCAACTTTGACTTCTTCGACTTGCTTGATCCTGCGAAGAATGCGGCCGTCGACGTGACCAAAGACCACGACCAAGTCACACGCGAGATCGCGGCTGCGGGAACGGTCCTGGTCAAGAACGAGAACCACGCTCTTCCCCTTCACAAGCCACGCAAGCTCGCCCTGATCGGCTCCGATGCTGGTCCGCTGCTCAAAGGCCCGAACTACCACTCCGACCGGATCGGATGGCCGTACGGCACTCTGGGCCAGGGATGGGGCTCAGGCTCATCCGACTACAGCTACCTCATCTCGCCATACGAGGCGATTCAGGCGCGCGCGCGCAAGGACCGCACGGCGATCAACTGGTCGATGGACGACTTTGACCTGAAGAATGCCAAGGCTGTCGCGAACTACACCGACGCGGCCCTGGTGTTTGTTTCGTCGCTCTCTGGCGAAGGCTTCGGCACCGTTCCGAACGCCTCCGACGGAAACATGGGCGACCGCAACAACATGACGCTCTGGAACGGTGGTGAGGACCTGGTCAAGGCCGTCGCCGACATCAACAATAATACGATTGTGGTGGTCCACTCGGTCGGCCCGGTGGTCGTCGAGGACTGGATCGAGCACCCGAACGTCACCGCGGTGCTCTTCGCACACTTGCCCGGCTCCGAGAGCGGTAACAGCCTGGTGGATGTGCTGTGGGGCGACTACAACCCGTCGGGACGTCTGCCGTACAGCATTGCGAAGGACCGCAAGGACTACGGTGCCGATGTGCTGTACAACGATAAGGCGCCGACCCCGCAGATCAACTTCACCGAGGGTCTCTTGATCGACTACCGCCACCTGGACGAGAAGAAGATCAAGCCGCGCTACGAGTTTGGCTACGGCCTGTCGTACACCAACTTCAGCTACTCGGCCCTCCACACCGAACGGGTCCATGGTCATCAGGGCACTCGCAACGCCGACTGGGGCGACAAGATTGCGCCGAAGGGCCTTCCCGACTGGATCTTCGAGCCGCTGTACAAAATCAGCTATACCGTCAAGAACGTCGGTGGCCGCGACGGTCACGAAGTGCCGCAGCTTTACCTCGGTTTCCCGTCGTCGAGCGGTGAACCTCCGCGTGTCTTGCGCGACTTTGACCGAATCTGGCTTCCCAAGGGTGAGCAGCGTACTGTCACGCATCTGCTTAGCCACTACGATGTGTCGGTGTGGAATGGAACGCACCAACAGTGGCTCCAGCCGCACGGCCAGCTCGACGTGTTTGTCGGTGCTTCGTTGCACGACACGCGCCTGCACACCACTCTCTACAAGCCATAAATTAGTGATGCCCCTAAAACAAAACAAGACTTTCTATAAACGTCATGAGGTCTTGGTGAATTTACGAGCTCCAAGGGCAGACTGGTCTGCCGCCATAGGAATGCTCACAGACGATGCATGCCACGATGCCGAGGGCGGTGGAGGTTGAACTGGCGCGCTTCGCGCGGGCGAGCCGACCGGCGATCCGGTCCATGCACCGCCCACGAACTGTGCCGCGGAGCGGCGCGGGATACTGGATGGTGCGCTCGGGCGAGCACTCTCCTTGGTGGGCGTTTGCAACGTTGAGAGCCCCAGCGGCGCCACTTTGGGGGCTACATAAGCGAGGAGGAATCGCCGGAAGCGCGCCGTAGGCCAAAACAGGGGGATGCGTGCGGGTAACAACGGAGACAGGTCCTTGGATCGATCTCCTTGTGGCGTGGTGGGCAACATAGCTGCCTGCGAGCCGACTGAGCTGCTGGTCGGAAGAGGTTCGGCAAGCAATGCAAGGACGGTGCAAATAGGGAAAACAAGCATAAACAACATCAGATTAAGCAGTCCACTTGGATGGAAGAAGGACACGGCGGTGGACGGGATTCCAAAACCGATCAGGTACGACCAATGTGACTCGCTAAAACGCAAGCGCTGTGTGAGCCACGCGACCTACTTTCTCAAACGACCATCCTCGCACAGCCCATACCTGCTCGAAACAAAAGTAGCCGTCGACCATGGACATGACAAGAAAGGCAAGCACCGGTCCAGCCCATGGGATGTATGACAGGGCCAAGCACAGGATCGAGTAATTGGCGATAAGCACCCCTCGGCACACATTTTCGACCCATGACAGCGGTTTCAGGCGCTGCCGCGAGTCGGGCACATGGATGTTCTGGGCCGTATAGGCCGCTTCGGCGACGCCCATGGTCCATGTTGACGCAATCAAATAGCTCCCAGCGATTAATGGGTATAGCCAGAAGGCACTCGAAACAGATCCAATCCAAACAGAACCATCATTGTCCTCGTCCCAGTCGCCAATTTCTGGGAACAGCGTCAAACTGAAGAAGTAGACGACAGCACACACGATGCCGCTGAGCAAGAGGCCCTTTAGAAGACCCACGCGAAGCTCGCGCGACCTTGGTAAGCTTTTTACTTACATTCGAACTAGCTTCATTGCTCCCTTCCAGCGATTTGCATCGTTCCAGCCGCCCAGCGCCCATTGTGCGTGGAGTCTGGCGCTCCGAGAGAGGGTCATGCGTGGTGTATGGGCACTTGGACCTCGCGCGCTCCACAAACTCGGCGTAGATGACGACCATCCTGCATCGTAGTCATCATCAAGATGCGATCCAACACTTGAGTCGGTATCCAGATCTACAGACTGCAAGATTCGGTCGTGCCGCTTCATGGCCCCTGCACGTCGCGCGTCTCGAGCGCCGATGGTAGACAAGCCTGGAATAACTTGCTGACTAAGCCCGTGTTGTTTGGCTGCCTCGACGCGCGACGCGCACCATGCCCAAGGAGCTCCCCAAGGTAGATCTTGAGCATCCTAGCGATCTAGACTACATTGCAAATGCAGTACGGAGGTATGCACTTGATGTGGGAAAAGAGCGGCTACGTGCGCGGATCCATCGCGGCGGTGCCTCTACTCTGGAAGAGACGTTGGAGCACGCGTTAGATCGCGTACGTATTTACACTAACGCAGTGGGTATACGCTGCTCGAACGCGTCTCATGCATAACGTTTTGATCAATGGTCTCTCCTTTTCTGACTATAGCAAGCAGGAAGCGGGTATGTCGCGTCCTCACCCAGCGATGGAGCCCTTCGACGAGCACCTGGCAAGCAAGGTCGGCGCGCTTTCGGACGAGGTTGACGAAATGACGGAGCGGGTCGTAGCGTACCGCAAATCGGTCCCTGCGGCATACGCACAAGCTGTGCAACGACGCGCCGAGGCACTAGGTGCCTTGAATGATGCACGCGAAGAACGCCGGCAACGAAGACTGCGGAAGTCTAAGCCGCGAGCACGGTTTCCTGCTCTCACAAAGGGTGAACCGCTTTGTGGTGCGTGATATGTGTAACAGACAGTGGACATGGAGGCCAAAAACCGTTCCGAGCAAACATTACGAACAATCTATACCCAATTGGAACGACTCGGCACGGTAGGTAACTCGACTGACGCAGTCCTTGGCGGAACGTCAACGAGCAGCAGCAGAGCAACAACGGCTGGTTCATCGCTTACGCCAAATGCCCCCGTAGCTTGCCCATTGGCCTGTGCTTAGCCACATACATTTTTTGGACACGGCTGCATCGCTTGTCTCGTACGCTCAATCTGAAGTCGAAACGCATGTGGCTTGTGCTGCGCGGATTGGCGGCACTTCCAATGATTGCTGGAATTATATGCTATATGTGTTCATTGATTGGAGGAGCCATTACGGACATAGTCTTGCAGGGATGCTGACCAATCCTCTTTTGAGTTGCGTTAATATTTCGTCGGAACCCGGTAATTAGCCGGCCGGATTGCACTTGCAGCCCGGGGAACCTAGGAGCTCGCAGTCGTTTGTCAATGTACAAAAGTGCACGCACGACAGCTGTTCACCGCTTCTCTTACAAGTTTCCGACAAACTAAGGGTACCATGGCTACGCAGAAGCAGAAGGTCGCCATCATCGGCTCTGGTAACTGGTGCGTAAATTTTTCTTTCTGCTTGGGAGGGCCGTGCTAACTCTATGTAGGGGCAGTGCCATTGCCAAGATCATCGGTACGTGGGACACTCCCTCGTAAAGGACTGATTAACCTTTCAGGTTTCAACACCGTGCGTCACTCCGATGTGTTCGAGCGCCGTGTGGACATGTATGTCTACGAAGAGAAGGTTTGTGCGCTCTCCGTTATTAAGCTCTAACCGTGCAGGTCGACGGTCAGAACCTGACTGAGATCATCAACAAGGAGCATACCAACCAGAAGTACCTTCCCAACGTCGCTCTCCCTGAGAACGTCGTTGCTACTCCGAGCGTTGAGGAGGCTGCCAAGGACGCGACTCTTCTCGTTTTCGTGCTGCCTCACCAGGTAAGTACATCATGGACACTGACAGTAGTTCATCCTGAACATTTGCAAGGCGCTCAAGGGCAACCTGTCGCCGAACGCTCAGGCGATTTCCATGATCAAGGGTGTCGACGTGCGCGAGGGCAAGATCAGCATTTTCGCTGATGTGATCCAGGAGGCCCTTGGCGTCCCTTGCTCTGCCCTGAGCGGTGCAAACATCGCCAACGAGGTTGCCCGTGACAAGTTCTCGGAGACCACCATCGGCTACCGTCACGGCCGTCGCAAGCAGGCTGAGCTCTTCTTCAAGCTCTTCGACACTCCCAACTTCCGCGTCGGTCTCATTGAGGATGTCGCCGGTGTCAGCCTGTGCGGTGCGCTGAAGAACATCATTGCTATTGGTGCTGGCTTCTGCGACGGTCTTGGCTGGGGTGACAATGCCAAGGCTGCCATTATGCGTATTGGTATCCTTGAGATGAAGAACTTCGCTCAGGAGTTCTTCGTGGATGTCAAGCCTGAGACCTTCACGGAGACCAGCGCCGGCATTGCCGACCTCATCACGACTTGTACGTATACTTGGTAAAACTAACTTTTCAGGCTTCGGTGGTCGCAACCGCAAGTGTGCTGAGGCATTTGTCAAGACTGGCAAGCCTTTCAATGTTCTTGAGGCGGAGCTGCTCAACGGTCAGAAGCTCCAGGGTACGGAGACTGCCCGTGAGGTGTGCCAGTTCCTGACTGAGCGTAAGCGCCTCGACGGCTACCCGCTTTTCAAGACGATCTACAGGATCGCGTACGAGGGCCTGGAGCCCAGCAAGCTGACTGCTGAGCTCTGAGTTTGATGCTTGAGGCTAGGTCAATCCCTCGCATGATGTCTCTTCTCCAACAAGAGACTTTGCTATGGTGTTAGTGCCTATGTAGTGATTATTTACCTTCCCAAAAGGCCCGTTCGCGTTCCCCTTCGACTGAATCACTTGGAAGGGGGCTAAATGCGCGACATCGAGACTTGAAGACTGGGGTTAGTGTAATACAAACCCTCCAGGGACCGCCGACGAATAATGGACTCTATGGCGAGCTCATTTCGAAGTTGCCGTTCCTGATATATCAGCCAAATAAACGCACCGTAAACTCGGCCTGATTTTCTGCACGGCTCCAAGCCGGTGCGGGCTTAAGGGGAACGGCGCGGTCCAAATCCAGACGGTCATCGGGGTGAGCAACGGGCTGGTTTGACGTTTGTGCTGCCTGGTTAATAGCAATGCAGTAACGGATTGTGTCTTCACGTCGCATCCAAACATCTGCAAGCTCACGCCAGAATGCTTGGCAAACCGACCCATTTTCTGAGCCATAGGTCGATTTGCCTAAATCTAGCGCTGAGGCGGACGAAAAACGTGTGTTGTGGTGCTGCAACAAAGAGGGAGGGGCGGAGGCGCCCGTATCGCGAGAACGTGCATTCGATCGATTCATTCGGAGCGTTACACCATCGTCAAGAGAACGGAACTGTCGTAAAAGATCTGAGTCAGGAACAGACCTACCCTTGAATTCCATTAGCGAAAGACACACGCTTGGAGACACATCCTTCACAGTGGGGGGAGTCGGCAAAGGCTCTGAAATTACATCACCACTGGGCTGGTGTTCTGCGGTGCTTTCCGCAGGTACACGCATCAACGGTGAATAGTACACCCTTGGGTTCATTCTTGGGAAACTTCGTGGCGCCAAGGTCACTGGCGGAGACCCACGTGGCACAATCTGCACGGACGCCGGGCCGTGCTCGGGGCGTGTCGTCCGACAGTGACTCTTGCTGTAGACACTACCATCATTTTCCGTCCTACTACTCGCCTCCTTTTCCAAGCGACCAAGATGGCCACTGACGAGAACTGCATCTTCTGCAAGATTATCGCTGGGAAAATTCCTTCCCGCAAATTCATTGAGACTGACAAGTCCTACGCTTTCCTTGGTATGTGCGCTACTAACCAAGACATTGGACCCTGCGCTCCTGGTCACAGCTTGATCATCCCCAAGTACCATGCCGCAAAGTTTCATGAACTCCCGGACGACTCTTTGAGCGACATTTTGCCGGTGGCCAAGAAGATTGCTCTTGCCACCGGCGCCACCGACTACAACCTGCTGCAGAACAATGGCCGTATTGCGCATCAGGTGGTCGATCATGTTCACTGTATGTATTGGAAAATTAACCAAGTCCATGTTATTCCGAAGCCGAACGAGCAGCAGGGTCTCGTTGTTGGTTGGCCCTCGACCAGGCCTTCCGGCGAGGAGCTGGACGAGGTAAGTCCACTATGCTTATCTATAGGTATACAAGAAGATGCAGGAGCGTCTGGAGAAGCTCTAATTCATTTATAGGATCAAAGATACATAGAGCTGCTTAAATATTGCTTTTGTGTCTGTTGCTGGGAGGTCGCGTCGTCTGTGGGGTCTAAGTGGACTTCAAAACGCGAAATCCAGCGACCAGGTATCATAATCATGGGCACGAATCGTTCCGAATTCTCGATTTCCTTTGAAGTTTTTGCGTCGATCCTTCGCTCCACAACCTCATTCAGGATCGCATTGCCTTCACGGTCAACACACACTAAATAGCCACGAAATGAACGAGGCTCATTGCGCAAAGTGATCCGGACATTTCGATTCAGAAATCGCGAACGCACGCGATCCTCTGCAGTCGATGTCATGCGCTTGGTGTAACAAGCGCGTCTCCGCACAAACTTGCTGAGCTAAGCCAGCCAACATCTTTATGAGTACGCGTCGCATTGATGTCCGACAGGGACGCGGAGCAATGCGACACGCCGGTTTTTAAAAAGCGTAATCGAGGCGCTAAAGGTCTTTCTGTATCTGTCTTGAACGATGAGAAAACAAGCTCAGAGAGCTCCGAACAAAACGAGTCCAGGTATGTCCTTTTCTTACCTAGTTTGGGCGTGGACGAGTTAATCGCCATGCGGAATCTTCTCAAGAAGCCGACCGGTATTGAGCTGTCTCAGCTTAACAAAGGAACTGTTGCAAAAGACTCATGTCGGTCAACTTCTAAAGAGAATCCGGGGTCGAGTGGAAGCGCGATTCACCGCCTGGTGCATAAGAATAACTTTCAAGCAGAGTCCGCGACTGTCCATATCGACAAACATATGTATGTCTTATCACTTACCTGGGATGGATTATATCGAGTCAGAAATGCATAAACGTCGTGCTGGTGGGATCTCTGATTCTGCAGAAATGATTCAGCAACGCATTAAAGATCCAGCTGATGAGCTTTTTCACGTAGCGGAGAAATACCGCCGACTTCAAGAAGAAGGTCAAAAACTCGTTCCTTCTAAGCGTAATACTACACCATCAGACGAGGGAAACTCAACATTAAGTGCAGCTATGTTGAGCACTGTACCAGAAATCGATCTGGGTATGAGGTACGTATCATCCTAAACCAGCGCACGCTTGCAGAATATTGAGGCAACAGAGAAAGCTAAGCGTGCACTTATGGAAGTTCGAAGATCACAGCAAAGCCCAAAGGAGACAGATGCAAATATTGCGCCATGTATGTTCAGTTTCTAAGACAGTTTTCCGACGCGGGCCTCATGCGTCGTCCTCCGCACCAACCCCTTCTGCACGACACGATGCAGCACTCTTACGTGAGGCTCGGCGCGAAGCACATGGGTTGAATTTTTCCCCACCTCGTTCGCAGCAGCTACGGGGTCATCATGAACAAGCCAGTGATGCAAAGGTCTATAACCAGTTTAGGAAGCGCCAGCGGCATATGCGATAGGTATAATCATTGTATTGTTAACACATTCTATGGGAGCGTGTCTTCTTCTCGCGGAGGCCGCACCCAGTCCCACAATCGTACCGTGCCATCATCTGCGCAGCTTGCTAACAGGCCCTGAACTTTGTTCCAAACAGCGCTGTACACTACCACCTGCTTTCGGCTGTAGTAGGCGTGTGAAGCGGGAAGGGCGTCCTCCTTACTGGCGCCAGTGGCTGTGAAAGTACGGCTCAGAATGCCATCAGTATAATTAGACTCAAACCCATGTCCCTCCAGAGTTTGCAGAACATTTGAAGACTCTTGATCCCACAGGTACACCAGACCATCTTCGGATCCGCTAATGACGAGGCTAGGGTGAGCAAATGAACAGCGAATGAAATTCTTTGACGTATTTTGATAGCCCTTGAACCGTTGAAGAGGTCGCAACATACGCATGTCCCATAATCGATTCGAGTTATCCTTAGAGCTTGTGAGCAATTGCAAGCCATCCTCACTCATGTCGACCGAAGTAACTTCTCCGAGGTGACCGGGAAGCGTATGAATACAAAGCGCGGACAAGGAGTCCCACAGGCGGATTGAAGTATCCTTAGCTCCTGTCACGATCATGCTCCCTTGTGGCGAGAACACCGCAGAGGAAACACCCAGTTGGTGTCCAGGGAACATACGGACGGGTTTTCCGCTTGCCAAATCGTAGAGACGCACGAGCTTATCGTATCCACCGGTGACCACTTGTCGTTGATCAGCGCTGAAGCGACAACAGTACACATCACCATATCCTGCCGGGAGAGTCAGCTGCGGAAGATGGGATTCAGTACTCCATATTTTAACGGTCGAGTCACCACTAGCACTGGCAACGAATGAGCCATTCAGCGTGGCATCCACGTCCCAGATTCGGCTTCCGTGGCCTTCGAGAATCGCTTCGCATTGGCCCGATTCCGTATCCCAAATGCGAACGGTCTTGTCGCCGGATCCACTCACAAGCTTTCGTCCATCTTCCCCGATGAACCGGACGCACTTTACGTTTTGTCCATGTCCATGCAATGTCTTGCGACATCGATTGGGAACAACAAAACCCGAATAGTCTCGGAGCAGGCTGTTCACCACGGGAACTGTACGTTTTTGGTAACGAGCAAATTCGACTTGATAGGCCATCGCTTGGTGAAGCAGCGTAAGAAGGCGGTGTGACGGAACGTGCTCATGACTTTGCCTTTCAGAATCAGCAGCATCACGATCTTCGCGATCTTGGTCAAGAATTGGCGAGAACTCTGCAACGAGTGCCTCGCGAGCTGGCTGAATGCCCTCCCAAGATCGAAAAGAGGGTGCATCTGTGACCGACTTGGCTGAAAGCAAGTAGCAGAGATCGCCAAATTCTGCCGCATGTGGCTGATAATGCTCCAGTGGCTTGAGCCGTTTCATCAAGAAAGTGAATGCTTTCTGAAATTCACGGTGCTCGATATGTTCAAGATATTGTTGCTTGTATATGGCATACAGGAATGCCTTGTGGTGTTTTAAAAAGGGTTTGGAGCACATCTTGTCCACTTCTGGCCAGTTTCCCTCCAGCAGATAGTTACGGAGCTTTCGGTGCTCTGCCAAAGCGTCGTCGCGTTCGCGCACTTTAATACCAGCCTCTTCTAGAAGTGCTTGTCGTGCTGCACCAAAACCCTCGTCAGAGAGCCACTGGCTGATAATGCGAACAATGTCGTCCTTAATGCGAGGGCTGTTCCAAGGCATTATAACCGAGTTAACCGTGTCTGATTGGTTTGTAGGGCTTATCGTTGTAGAAGGGCCTAGCGGATTGGCATCGTTACTTAGGGATGGCATGGGGTTCGACCGCAAAGCCGAATCCGAGAAATAGGGAGTTAAGCGTTGTCCTTGTCGGTTCACCACATCCTGATCATTTGCCTCATGCCAAAGACTGCGTAAGTAGAGCCACATACTCCTTCATGCGATCGTTCCAATTCTGCGTGGAAGCCGTTCCGTATGCATTTGGTGCAGTCTGGGACGTCGTCCCATTTTTAATGGTATCGTCCGTGCGGTTCTTCCCCTGATCATAAGAAAAATAAGGGGCAAGCGAATGAATCTCATTCAGTAGAGAGTCATCGCGCACCTGCTCGCCGGACGCGGTCATGTTCCGAGCACGCACAAATGGCGCTGCTAGCCAACAGTCGGGAGCGGGTGCTGCAAGTGGAGGGAGTGGCCATTTTCTCCGAGTCGTCTTCCATTCCCACTATGGCTACGAACGAGACTCAGCTGGCTCCCTACCAGTCAGAGTACATTGACCTTGCCCTGAAGTGGGATATCCTGCGCTTCGGCGGTCCATTTACGCTCAAGTCTGGCCGCAAGTCTCCTTACTTCTTCAATGCCGGACTTTTCAACTCTGGTTTGAAGCTGCAAAAGATGGCAGAGTGCTACGCCAACCGCATTGTCGCTAGTGGTGTCGAATTTGATGTCCTCTTTGGTCCGGCGTACAAGGTATGTCGCTCACTAACTCAGGGAATTCCTCTTGTTGCTGCCATTGCGATTGCACTTGCTAAGGACCACGGTCGTGACGTCAACTTCTGCTTCAACCGCAAGGAGGCGAAGACGCACGGCGAAGGAGGCAACTTGGTTGGCGCACCGCTGAAGGGTCGCGTTCTGGTTGTTGATGATGTTATTACTGCGGGTACTGCGATTAACGAGGCTGTGGACATTATCAACTCTCAACCGGAAGCCAAACTCGAGGCTGTTGTCATTGCTCTCGATCGCCAGGAACGTGCATCGGAGGAATCTCCTGAGAGTGCAATCATGCAAGTGGAGAAGCGTTTGGGCATCAAAGTCTACAGCGTGGTGACTCTCAACCAGATCATTAAGCACATGGAGCAGACCCGTGGTGAAGAAGCACGGAAAGACATCGAAAGCATGGTTGAGTACCGCGCACGGTACGGCACTAGCGCGTAGGTAGAGAATTAATTTTTTTTGATAATACGCTGTTGCGAACGAATCATAGAGTCTTGCTTGAACCTCTTCGCTAACGATTGGGGAATTAGCTCAGTGGTAGAGCGCTTGCTTAGCACTAACGATTGCATGAGGCCGTGGGTTCAATTCCCACATTCTCCATAATTTTACGCTTAGGGGAATTAGCTCAGTGGTAGAGCGCTTGCTTAGCATTAATGACTGCATGAGGCCGTGGGTTCAATTCCCACATTCTCCATTTTTTTCCCCTCCTTGACATGAGCTTTAGGAGTCATTTTTTGTGCCTGCTCGACCGACGTGAAGCCCACAATCATTATGATACATTATATTTACAGGAAGAAATACCACAGTGCCCAAAGGAAAACGATGGCTGCCACGATCGAGACGCTTAGGCGATGGGAGCGTACGTTGCGAACCACCTCTCGGCTCATTTTATTTGCGGTAGCTCTCAGATTAGCCGTGAATTGATCAAATGTATTGGACTGTTCAAGTGAGAGGGGAGGTATACGTACAGTCTCATCCAAGAGTGAACGCTGTTGCTCAGAGTCATTGTGGATATTTATGGTCACCTCGCGCTTGTGTCAGACTCTAGCGCTAAACATACCAGTGAATGGACTTTGTTGAATAGCCTGTTCAACGAGTCATCATTCTGTTGCTCATAAGTAGAAGGATTCGCGTAGCTGGCCATTATAGTGATGGTCGCTGAGAGGCGATCTGGGTCGCGCATAAATTAATTCCTAATTTGTCCTTTACAAGACGAGCTTCGTCTAGTCGTCTTTCCAACAACGGTGACCATGTTCTTGCGCTCCCTGTTTGGCGGCGTCCGATCGGTCCCGTCACTTCTTCAACGGCCAGCTGCGCCAGCTTCGACATTACCATCGCCCTTTGCTCTTACATTCGGCAACCAGCAGCGTTGGGCGTCGAACTTGGGGCCTCGCCGCACGAAATACCGCAAGGCGCACAAGGGACGTGTTTCTTTCCCGGTAGGTGGGTCTGTCAAAGGTACGACAGTCTCACAGGGTATCTATGGTCTTCGGAGTTTGGAGCCTTGTCGTCTCT
Organism: Malassezia obtusa; assembly: GCA_029542945.1. NCBI lineage: Eukaryota > Fungi > Basidiomycota > Malasseziomycetes > Malasseziales > Malasseziaceae > Malassezia > Malassezia obtusa. The sequence goes on along the minus strand of CP119939.1, from coordinate 442,273 downwards.
CCGCCACGCAGCTTTCTGCAGCAGAGACCGCTCTGAAGCGAAAGCTGAAGGTTGTTCGTGGCTCGCAGGTTTTCATGCGCGTTTTCCCTGATATCCCTGTTTGTGTTAAGGGAAATGAAACTCGTATGGGTAAGGGTAAAGGATCCTTTGAGTACTGGGCCTGTCGGTATGTCTCTATTCCTGACTTAGCGTGCCAGTTGGACGTGTGATTTTCGAAATTGGTGGCCACGTCGAGGTTCGGCAAGAGGTTGCTAAGGAGGGTATGTATGGCCTATTAACATTCAGCGCTTCGCCTTGCTGCTGCCAAACTTCCCATTCGCACAGAGTTTATCACCGTCTCCACGCCGCCTCGTCTTGGCCGCGAGGTGAATCCTGCTCTTGCTGTGAATCAAGTGGCTCCTAAAAACCCTCAGCCATAGAAGGCGATCTCATTTACTATTCATGCCATTGCTGGGTATCTAGGAAGAATTCTCGTCTTCTTCCTCCTCTTCCTCTTCTTCTTCGTCTTCCCCGTCATCATCACTAGGCAGCTTCGATGCCTGGTTGCTGCGACCTAGTGAGGAATCTGGTTCGGGACCGACCGCATCTTTCCAGCACGTCACGATCTCGTTGAGACGCAAGCGTGTCTCGTCCAGTCGGTCTGCCAGAGCGCTGTACGGTTTTGAAGAGGTTCTTTCTAGTGAGATAGACTCTGATCCATGGTTTGGTGGTGCTGGCATATCAGAGCCTTGCATGGGCTGAGCATTTGCCTCTTGCGTGTCAAATGCCCAAGAATATGTTAGTCGTGATGCGCTCATCGTGTGGGATGGCGACGTACCACGTGGCACACCAGCACGTGGTCCGAGCTCGGACGCCTGGCTTGGGCGTCGGTGAGCGTACGACCGACGACGATGCAGCTGGCCGCGACGCTGCTGTACGCGGCTCTTTCTATCGTCCTGCTAGTTTCGCAAGTCGCAGGAAATAGCGCAATTCAAGATCGTCTCTACAATGAGGCGTCTCGGAGCAGTGATGGAGTGATTGAGCTGGACGAAAGCAACTACGATGCTTTCTTGGCGGCTCCCCGTGACTTTTCAGTTACCGTACTCTACACTGCGCTGCACGTCAAATTCAACTGTGCTGCCTGCAAGATGTTTGAACCGTCTTATAAACAGGTTGCTCTGGGCTGGCGGAAGAAGAAAAGCAGTAAGAAGCATGTCTTTGCCTATGTGGAAGCGGCGCGTGCTTTGAACGTTATTAGGAAGGTGAGTTTCTTTTCTAATCCAAGAACCGCTTTACGCATGTGCCTGTCATTTACAACTTCCCCGTCGCTCCTGGCAAGACTGTGGCCGATCCCAGCGAGTTTGATGTGGCTCGTCAGGGTTTCCAGGCTGAGAACTTTGCCGATGCAATGAGCGACTTTCTGCAAGTGTCCTTCCAGCCCAAGAAGCCGCTGTTCACCAAGCCATTTTTGATCCAGGCTGGACTGGTGACTGCGCTGACTATTGCTGCCGTGGTTGTGTTGCCTCGTCTGAACTACACGAATGCGGGCCGCTCTGCATCGCTGCTGATTTGCCTGTCGCTGGTCTTCACGTTCACGTCTGGCTACATGTGGAACCGGATCCGGAACCCTCCGTTTATGCTGCAGCGTCCGAATGGAGATGTCCAAATGTTCATGGAGGGATTCCAGATGCAGACCGGTGCGGAGTCGCCCATTCTTATCGCGATTTACGCTGGCATTGCGTTGAGCCTTGTCGTGCTCAACAACCTGGCGCCCACCGTGCGCTCGGCCCCGCTGCAGCTTGCCGTGGTGCTGCTCGGCGTTGCAGGACTCCTGGGCGGTTTCAGTGCGCTGATGGACACGTTCCGTCGCAAAAAGTACGTCCCTTGCTTACGCAGCCCCTACTATCCGTTCCACCTGTTCATCTAGTCGTGCGCTATAGCTTCTAGTCATCACGCTTGAAGGAGTGTCGATCGTACTCTTTCTTCTTGTACTTCCGCGACGGCATGACAGGACGGCGTGCCTCGACCAGACCGCGCGCCTGCAGGTTCTGGAACCGGTCCCAGAACAAGTTCCCCTCGGGCTTCAGCTGCCGGAGACTCTCGCTCAGTTCGTCTCCAGTTTGTACGTCCAGGCGCTGCTTGGGCACCACATGCTTTCCGACACGGAAGCCAGCAATACCCTGCGTTTGCATGCGCTCAAGCTTACGAGCGCGGCGCGCGTCCACCAGTGCCTGACGGGCCTGCGCGCGCTGCCGCAGGGCCTTGAGGTGAGCAGGTAGCTCAGACATGGCAGCGCGTTGCTGTCGCTGTCTGCGTCGCTGTTCCGCTTGCAATTGTTGCTCTTTCGCACGCGCTTCGCGGCGTCGCTGCGCAGCCGACTTACGGCCAGGCATCTTGGTGCGCATGTCGTCGCCCTCGTCGTTTTCTTCCTCGTCGTCTTGCTCGGTAGGCTCGTCGATCGGCATGGTCATGGGCGTCTCGCCGCTTGGCTCTTGCACCACATTGTGCCACTGGTCGCGGAGGCGTTTCGTCTGCTGATCCTCCTCTTCTTCGGCAGCCGCATTATTAACAGCTTCCTGAAGAAGCGCCTCGTGCGCATCATAGTCGGGGTTGTACGAGGTGCCTGCATGGGGTTTAGCAATGGCAGGGGCAGCTTTAGCTGCTGCATTGGGCTCGTGCGACATTGAGCGCGGGCGCTGGGTCAGCTTACGACGTACATGAACCGGCTGAGAAACGGTGATGGATGCCCATTCATCGACCTGCTTCGGTGGCTCGTCGGCCCACAGGTCATGTTTTTCAGCCACCGCCGCATCGCTCTGCAGCTTTCCTGCACTTCCGAGCTCTGACTGGCCTTGCTCGCCTTCGTGCGGCCGCGAAGCAAGGATGCGCAGTCTGCGTTTCACCTTTTCCGGCAATCCCGCTGCATTTGCTTTGCCAGCCGGCGTCTGGGTATCAAGCTGGAACGCAGAGCGTGCGCGCTGTTGGATCGCGGGCACCGCGCTGCGTGCTTCGAGAATCTCTTGAGACTTGAGTTTACGCTTCTCGCGCGCCTGTCGCGCCAGTTGCGTTTCTTGGCCACGGCGGTCCTCTACAAAGAGCTGGTCATTCGTTTGCGTGTGCGCGGGTGTGCCTAAAGTGCGTTCCTGTTCACGGATATCTTCCAAGGCAGCTTCCGTCGAGCTGAGGTCGATATTCTTACGCCAGGACTTCTTTCCCTTCCGCGACGGTTGCTTGTACTGAGCCGGCCGTCCGCGGCCAGTATGGTCCATTTCCTCGATCTTGGCCATGGCGCGTAGGAGCGAGAAACTTTTTGCGCCGTTCTTTTTTTTCCCACGTGGCAAAGGCCGTGCGCGTCCATGGCGCTGGTGGCCTACAGCGACTCGGAGGACGAGGAGGGAAGGCCATCCACGCTTCCCCCGCTGGACTTTCCGACTGAAGGGTCGAAAAATGAGTGGCTGAGCCATGTGTATATTCCAGGCACGTTTCTATGCTGACGCAGTTCCCGTCAACCGTGCCCTTCAAGGACTTTTGCATCGCTGCTGCCCCGCACCATGGACTTTGCTACCAATTCAAGACACTCTTCATATATCTCTAACCCGGCCCATCCTTCTACGGATCCAAGAAAAAGAGTTGTTCATCGGTCAAGTGTCGCAGTGTCTTCGTGATAGCAGAGTCCATCCGTACGTCGCTGGCTTACACAGCTTTGCAATCGGTTTTGCACAGTTCACCTGTTTTCCTAGCGATACTTCATCTCGAGTGTTTCTTGCGCTAGAAACTAGTTCTGGATGGCATGAGATGGCGGCTCTCACCGACGCTTTAAGCAAGCGCTTGTATGCTTTGTTTCAAGTCCCCTCGTACTATAACCGGCCCCGCTTCCATGTGAGCTATGCGTACTGTGAGCCGGCCAACGGCGAAGCACGGAGTGAGCTCATTGCAAGGGGGCAGTGTCTTGCACGCCAGTTGAATGACTCATTGGCCAAGACACTACGTATACACGGTCCACTGTTTGCCCATGCTCTCGAGGTACAAGTGGGCCAACATATTCGACGACTCATGATTCCATCAACAGCACTCACTTGAGGCTGTCCTTGGCATCCTTAGCAGCATCCTTGACCTCTTCACCGGCCTCCTTGGCCGAGGAGGAAAGCTTTTCACCCACATCGGTGGCCTCCTTGGCTGAAGACGAGACGGCATTGGAAACATCCTCGCCCTTATCTTTGGCGTCCGTCGCTGCCTCCCTGGCTGCGCCCTTCGCATCACTGTAAACATCGTGGGCACCCTCACGAACGCGACGCAATGCATCGCTCGACTCGCTCTCGATTTGACGGGCAAAACGCTTGGCCTCATCCTTGCTCGCGTCCAAGCCACGAACCAGGTCATCCTCAAGGTCCTTGCCCTCGAGGACCTCGCGCTGGTTGTTGTCATGCAGGACGACGTATTGGTGCTCCATCCGGTTGTCCTCCTGAAGCACTGGAGTCAGTCACCGGGTGCAAACGTACTGTCTCGCCACGAATGGTTGGCCTTCTTAGCCTCTTCTTCGAGTAGCTTGTCGGCCTCGGTAGGAATCTGGGTCACGCCGGCCATGACAAGCAGCGACGCCAGAGTAAGGCCCTGCGCCCATACACGAGCCTGGACAATTTTCTGGGAGAAGGAAAGAGGCTGGCTCTGGATGTACAGCCAGGTGCCGGCCATCGAGGTCAGCCAACTGCCGATCACGACCTTGAACTTGTGGTACTTGGCCCAAGCCATGATGCGATCGAAGGTGGAGAGCTGCGCCCAGCGGTCATCCTTGAAAGCACGGAGGCGACGGTCAGCCTTAGCTGCTGTATCGTCGTAGTGCGCTTGCTGGGGTAAGCAATTCACGTACGTCGAACGCAATACCAGCACGGTCCGCACTGATGACACCGGCAGCAACACCAGAAGAGAAAACCAGCGAGGCCTTAATAGCAAGAGGAAGCGTGCGAACCGAGGCGAATCGACGCTGGGCGATCGCGCCACCAGCGAAGGCAGCACCCGCACCGAGCGCGAAGCCCTTGAAGCCGGCAACCACCGTGGCATCGTACTGACTGGACCACCGTGTCAGTTTCGGTCCAATTCAACTTTATACATACGCTTGACGCTTTTCAACGTTACCAACCTCGCGGTGAGTTCCGTAAGACATGGTGGCTGATGGCTACAGAACAACTAAGTCGGAAGGACATATATGGCCCCTGCTCGGGACCCAGCGTTCGCTTACGCCCGAAAATTCGCAGGGCCTGTGATGTCATTGGGGAAAAGGTGAATCGGGCTCCGATCGATCGATCACGCTTTCGGCAAAAACTGGAGTTAGGACAGGTTTGCGCACCTTATAGGGGTTCAGTAGGCCCTTCGGATCGAAGAGCCGCTTAATTTCCTGCATGTAATGCACCGACAGGGGGTCCTTCGAATAACCGATTTTTTCGGCTTTCATTAAACCTAGGCCATGTTCAGCGGAAATTGAGCCACTGAGTCAGTGTAGAGTACGCACTTTACCCCGGCAACCCACTCATAAATGTAGGGTTCAATCACCGTTTCAATTTCAGGGTCGTAGCGCTCTGCGACAATATTGACGTGGAGATTGCCTGAGTGAGTCATACACGTACCATCCCCGATATGGCCGTAGCCACAGACGGCCTTAACCGGGGCAACGTGTTCGGAGGTGCTTAACATTCCGTGCTCCGCGAAACGGGCGCGCAGCGCAAGGACCAGGTCATACATTTTGTCGATCGGAATACTGATGTCGTACTTGTACACCTTGCCGTGATGACCAAGCGATTCAGGCACACTTTCACGAAGCGACCAAAGCGACTTGATCTGTGTTTCATCTTGAGCCAGCACACCGTCGCTCACCGTACCTGACTCCATCAGCTCTTCCAAGAGACCTTGCAGCTTTTCCTCATCGTGCTGTTTGTTCGACCCACTCGTCTCGATCAGCACGTACATGGGATGACGCTCAGCGAATGGGTCACGCGGCGCCGAGGGATTGCGCTGCACAATGTTGAAGGATTCCTGGTCCACAAACTCAAGCGCAGACAAGATCTCGGCACAGTGCTTACGGACCATCATGAATGTGCGCTGCACCGCTTCGTAGGACTCGACACCAAACACGGCAACATTCGTTGCACTAGGGCGGCGAGGCGTAGCAATCGAGACACCCGTAATTATACCGAGCGAGCCCTCGGAGCCAATGAACAGTTGTTTCAAGTCAATACCGGTGTTGTCCTTTCGCAGTGTCTGTAGGAGCGGGAGAATGCTTCCGTCCGGCAGTACGACTTCTAGGCCGAGGACACTGCCATGAAGCGAGCCATAGCGAAGGAAACGCAGGCCACCGGCATTTGTTGCCACATTCCCGCCAATATGACAGCTTCCTTTAGCGCCCAGATCGAGCGGCATCATGTAACCTTGCTCTGCGACAAAACTGTCAAGCACTTCAAGGATACAGCCAGCGTCGCAAACCAGTGTACCTGAGACAGGGTCAAAGCTGCGCACTTGGTTCATTGATCCCAGGTTCAGCACGACTTCATCGTGAACTGGCACACTACCACCCACAAGGCCCGTGTTACCGCCCTGTGGCACCACGGCAATGTTGTTCGAATTGCACAGCTGCATAATCCGCGAAACCTCTTCGGTGGTCTTTGGGCGTACGACACAGACGGACTGACCAGCATACTTTCCCATCCAGTCCTTGTTGTACGTCTCCAGCTCGGAAGTCTCTAGTGTGTTCCACATACCATTGTCAGCCGAGAGAGTGCTAAGCAGCGACGTTTTTGGGGACGAAAGAACGCTCGCAAATTGCTCGAGGATTGCAGGTGTGATGCGAGCATACTTTGAGTCACGCGCAGGTGCCACGCTGTAGTACCGCGCGGAATAGCGCGTCGCGGTTATCCCAGGCAGCCGAGTCACTCGCCTCGCCAAGGTCCAGGCCCACATCGTGGAGCAGTGAGGCGATTAGTCAGCACACGCGTCCCTAGCTGTTTGCGCATATCGCGAACGATTAGCTTCTCCGTGAGGATTTGCATGGCGCGTTGTTGTCCTCGCGCGTGCGCAACCTCACCTGCTTGAAAAAAAAATGACAAGCGATCTGGACAGGTAGGCTGTATCACTAATTCAGACAAATTGAACAGCTAAAACGTTGTGAGCGACTAACTGAAACGGAAGTAAAAGTGCTCTGCGCGCAGGCGCGTGACATTCTTGTGGAAGAGTCCAACATTCAGCGAGTTGATTCGCCTGTTACTATATGCGGTGATATTCATGGTCAATTCCATGATCTCATGGAGCTGTTCCGGGTGGGTGGGATGTGCCCCGATACCAACTATCTTTTTTTGGGCGACTTCGTGGACCGAGGTCTGTATTCCGTCGAAACACTGCTATTGCTTCTAGCTCTGAAGGTGCGGTACCCTGACCGGATGACGCTTATTCGGGGCAATCATGAATCTCGACAAATCACGCAAGTTTACGGGTTTTACGACGAGTGCACACGCAAGTACGGAAGTGCCAACGTATGGCGTTATTGCTGTGACGTTTTTGACTACATGTCCCTGGGTGCTGTAGTCGATGGGCGTGTTTTTTGTGTGCATGGAGGGCTCAGCCCAACGGTTGTGTCACTGAACCAAATCCGGAGCATTGATCGAAAGCAGGAAGTGCCACACGAGGGCGCCATGTGCGATTTGCTATGGTCGGATCCGGACGGTAGGTGGTGAAGCTTACGCAGAAATTTCTGGCTGGGGCATATCGCCACGCGGTGCCGGGTTTTTGTTTGGTGGTGATGTTGTCAAGAGCTTTGTGCACAATAACGATTTGGATTTTATCGCAAGAGCGCATCAACTAATTCTTGAGGGCTACAAGCAGATGTTCGATTCCACCATCGTTACAGTGTGGAGTGCTCCTAACTACTGCTACCGCTGTGGGAATGTGGCAAGCATACTGCAGCTGGACGACGCGTTGAACCAAAAGTATGCGACGTTCGAGGCCGCCTCCCAAGTGTACGTTGACGTCATTGACGCAGGGAGCATGGAGTGCCTGCCAAGCGGCCGGCGCCCGATTATTTTTTGTAATTTCATACCCTGTAGAGACTTGTGCATTTGCTTAGTCAGTCGTACCGTTCTGTCTCCGCATCGAGGCGGGCGCTTGACCACGACCCCACCATGGACGCCAGCGCGAAACAGGTATGCCCCTTGTGCTAATCCTAGACATCTGCTGCCACGGAACAGGCTCATAACTCGTTTCACCTGCCAAATCCCGCTAACCTGCACGTCCCGCACCCCAACCTTCACGTCCCTGCCCCGCATGCGTCTTCGTCGGCAATCCAGCATTCAATTCAGACGTTGTGCTCGGAGAAGGTGCGTTCTTGCGGCTGATGCAGTACCCTGAGGCTTCCTATGATGAGTAGGTGCCGCATCTCATGCAGTCTCCCTGAGCTGTCCGACCTTGTGGAGCGTACGGAGAATGGCATTTCCTGTGCGAGCCGTGCTATTCGCAAGCAGCTCAAGTGCGGAAACGTACACCAGCAGAAGCGCGCACTGACCGTGCTGGAAGGGCTTGTGGAAATGGGCTCCAAGACGTTTCAGCGTAGGTTTCTTGGTGCTGATGCAGGCCGCTTTGCCGATGAGAAACTCACCGAGCGCATTAAGTACATTGCGTACAGCGTTACGTCCGACGCCGGCGTGCGCCGCAAGCTCATGCTGATTCTTCTGTCTTGGCGCCGTCACTTTATGCATGACCCGAGCATGGTGAAGGTGACGTCGCTGTATGGCCAGTGTGGTGGTATTGACCATACCGCTCTGATTCGTGGCACGAAGGAAGATGACGCCGCGGCAGCCCAACACGCTCAGCATCACACGACGGTGCCTCCGCAGCCCGTGAGCAAGGTGCGTGTTTGGCTTACGCAGGACATGACCAGTGTTCACGGAACCATCGAGAGGGCCAAGGCGGAATCGAATGCTCTTCTCGAAGCAATGATTGACGCACAGGCCCGCTCTACGCCAATTCTGGAGGATGAGCTGGTCCAGGCGCTCGTCAGCAATGTATTGGTGATGCAGAAAGAGGTCGTCAAGTACATCCACTCGGTGAATGACGAGGAGTATTTGAGTATGCTGGTGCAGACGAACGACGTGATTGTGGATGTTTTGCAGCGTCTCCAGCTCGCAAGCTCGGGCGAGCCGGTGCAGAAGCACGCGCTCGGCACCGAGGCCCCGCTGAGGGAGGACATTATCGACCAGGCGGTGAACCGACTGACGGTCATTGTGGAGCAGGCGCACTCCGAGCCCGAGGGTCTCAACACCTTCCCAACGCTTTCGAGCCAAGTCGATGCATCTCTGGTCGCCAACTCGGGCTTCACCTCGTCGGCGCCGTCGCGTGCTCCGCGTGAGGACTACGACACAGACTCTGATGCGGACGAGATGGATATGGACGTGGTGGCGCAGAACACGCGTGCAACGCAAGACACCAGCTCTATCACGGCTGATCGCATGCCCTTTATGGGCGAAGCGGTGCAGAGCGATGTGAAGCACTCGGGCGCTGCGCCGGCGATCCCTAACGCGCTTCCCTACAAGTAGATGTATAGCCTCCACCGAGATTCCGAGCACGTGGCAGGCGGTGTTCGGGCAATCTGCGCGCCGGGGTCGCACGGGCAACCTTGTGAGCGTCATGTCTGCGACTGCGAACGAGCTCCGCCGACGGGTCAACAGTGACTACAAGAGCGGAAAAGATGACCTCCGCGCTGATGCAGAAACGGAGCTGAAGCGTTTCATCGAAACGAATGGCCACTTCAGTCTGGTGCGGTACGTTGCGTGCACTCATGCAGCAATTTCCACCTCGCCGATGCCTTCACGCTGATGAATGGATTTTGCGGCGCGCAGTCGATTTTCATGTCGGGTCGGTTCCTCGTGACGTCCGACCCGAAGTACATCTGGTATGCACTGTGGTTCCCCTTCTTTGGGGCGATTTTCGACCTGCTCGATGGGAAGATCGCACGCTGGCGCCGGTCGAGCAGCATGCTGGGCCAGGAACTGGACTCGCTTGCGGACTCGGTACGTGGCATGCTTATGCAGATTTCGTTTGGTGTAGCGCCGTGTGTTGCCGCTTTTGCGCTCGGCCTGCGCAGCCCGCTGGACACGTTCTGGCTCACGGTGTTTGTGTGCGCTGGCGTGGCGCGTTTGGCACGCTTCAACATCACTGCCGCATACGTGCCGCACGACACGCACGGAAAAATGCGCTACTTTGAGGGTCTTCCGATTCCGTCCAGCCTCGCGCTCGTGGGATGCATGGCGCTGTGTGTGTTGTTTGGCCGCTTTGAGGATGGCCATGGCCCGTGGACCGCATCGCAGAGCTATCCGTACACGGGTATTTGGCATTCGACGTCGGGCACGAAGGATCCGGGTGGGCTGCCATTCGGTCTCTTTGTGCTTGACTTGACTGTGCCGCTGTACAAGCTGCTGATGACGGGCAATCTTCTGCCGCAGTTCGTGTCGCCGGCCACGCTGGCGCTCACGGCGAATGTGCTGGGCTACGTGGCGATGCACAAGGTCACGCTTGTCTTTGCGTTCTGGTCTATGGCGATGGTCAGCAAGACGTTGCGTGTGCCGAAGCCGTAGTGTGTATAGCGGGAATGGAGAGGGACGTGGAGGGAAAGCGCGCGGACCGCCGATCCACCATGCCGACGTTGGCCCTGCAAGTGCAAGCCGACCTCCAGAACGTGACGCGGCTGACGCCCACCGACGGCGTGGATGCCGCGCTGCTCCTGGGCCTTGAGTGCACCTCGTGCCACGAGCAGCACCCGAATGCCGTCGCACTGGACCCGTCGAACGTGGACGAGCTGCAGCGCAGCCGTGGCGAGGCGAACCTGATCGTCAACTGCCCGAGCTGTCGCCACGAGAACTCGGCTACGTATGTGGTGCGCAAACCTGGATCAAAGGATGATCCGAAGCTCGGCGAGATCGCGCCGTGGTCCGAGATCGTGTCGGACGAGTCGCGCGGATGGCAGACGCTGTGCACCGTCGATTTCCGCGGCATGACGCCGCTCGATCCGAGCATCGACACGCTCCTGCCCGACGGCGCCTCGTGGACGTGCTACGGTGCAGAGTCTGGCACGCTGTTCACCGACGTCCAGTTTGAGGAGGGCGAGTGGCACGACTACGACGAAAAGGCGAGCGACGAAGTGGGCATTGCGGACGTCGCGTTCCGCTGGCAGAAGGTATAACAAGCTACGTCCGTGGCAAGCGCCCCATCTCCTGTAGCAGCTCGCGCTCGCGGTCGGGCGCAACCGTAGCGAAGCCCTCGAGCTCCATCCGGTACGTGCCAGCGCCGCCCGTGAGCGCGCGGAGTCGCGTGCTGTAGCGCATCATGCGTGCGAGCGGGATGTGTGCGACGATCGTCATGTTGTTCCCCTGGCTCCCACGCACGACCTCGTCGTCGGTGTGGGGCGGGATGTACACGGCGTATTCCCCAGAAACGTTCGGTCCCTCGTCGACGTCGTGCAGCATCTCGACGATGGAGCCGTGCTGCTCCACACTGATGTCGGACGACAGCTTGCCGGCGTGCGCGTCGTTCGCCTCGATCGTGACGCGCATCATGGGCTCCATGAGCGTCGTGCGCCCGTCATTCGCGCCGCGCGAATGGCCCAGCAGCTTGCGCAGGGCCGTCGAGACCAGCATACGCAGCGCACCGGCCGTGCTCACCTCCGGGCCAAACGTGCGCACGTCCGTGAGGGTGAGGTGCAGCCCCTGCAGCGGGTATCCGCTCAGTGGGCCGCGGGAAAGCGCAGTCGCAGCGCCCTGCTGCAGCACACGCGAGAGTGGCGTGCCGTCGTACAGCACATCCTCCTGCTCCCCGAGGTCGACCACGACCTCGTTCTTCGTCGAGTCCTCCGGACCGAGCCCGCGGACATGCATCGTGAGCCCGGCCTTGACGCGGCGCCCGTGCATGTCGTGGTCGAGCATCTCGGTGTGCGATGCGCCCTTCTCCCGCGTCTCGTCGTTGAGCGTCTCGCGGTAGCCCACGCGGACGTGGCCAAAGTGTGCGTCCACATCAAACTCGCCCTGCAGGCGGTGCCTCGCGATCTCGAGGTGCAGCTCGCCCATGCCACTCAGCACGGTCTGCGCCGCGCCGCTGGCTGTGCTTGCGCTTCCCTCGTTGACGTGCAGACTGGGATCCGTACGGACCAGCATCCGGAGCGCCTCTGCGACGGCGCCCTCCTCGGCCTTGCTGCGCGGCTCAACACTCACGCTAAACACCGGCGGCGGGACATGCACGCGGCGCAGACGCAGCGCATGCAGCTCGTTACGTGCAAGGCGCTTGCTGCCCCCGCCGCGTGCATCGACGAGCGTGTCGCCCGTGCGCGTGTCGCGTAGGCCGAGCACCACGCCGATCTGGCCCGCTCGTAGCGAGGGTACGTCCACGTACTGGTCGGCATACGGCAGCAAAAGCCGCGTGATGCGCTCCTTGTGGTGCGTCGTGGTGTTGATCATCGTGGACGCCGTCTGCAGCGTCCCAGAGTAGACCCGCACAAACGTAATGGGGCCGCGGCGCTTGTCCCACACCACCTTGAAAGCAAGCGCAGTGGTGTCCGGGTGCGTCAGGGCCACCGATGTGGGGCGCTCGTGCGGCGTGCCGGGCGCGATGCGGCCGTCCACGTCGGGTCGGTCCGCGGGGCTTGGCAGGTACAGCGCGATGGCATCCAACAGCGGCTGCACGCCAATGTTGCGCGCTGCAGCACCACACAGGACCGGGGCAATGTCGCCCGAGTGCGTGAGACGACGCAGTGCCTGGTGAATCGCCTCTAGCGACAGTTTTTCGTGGCCGGCGTCGTCCGACTCCAGCAGGAGCTCGAGCAGCTCGATATCCAGCGAGGACACGAGCTCCACCAGGGCGCTGCGCGCCTTAGCTGCCTCATCGTACAGGGCCCCGTGCTTCTCAGCGCTAAGGGGGATTTTCGTAACGGTCTCGCCAGCAACGCCGTCGAACCGCAGCACGTTCATCGTCAGTAGATCAACGATGCCGGCCACTTTGTCGTCGTCACTATCGCCTGCAAGTCCAGCATCAGCACCAAGCTGGGACGCATACGCTGGAAGCTGCAGCAGCGCCGGACGCGTATGAAGCCCCTTGTCCACAATAGATCGCAGCGACTTGGCAACAGAGGCACCCGTGCGGTCGAGCTTATTGATGAAGAAGAGATGCGCGTCGACACCGTACCGGCGTGTCTGGTTCCAGACATTGGCACTCTGCGGCTCGACACCCTCCACGCCATCGAGGACAACAACGGTGCCGTCCACGACACGTACGGTGCGCTCCACTTCAATCCCAAAGTCAACATGACCCGGCGTATCTACAAGCGTGATGGCAGCTGCAGGTGCCTTTGTCTTTGACGCAAGCATCTTTTGCACCACCTCGCTCGTCCACCACACCGGGCCAACAGCCGCACTCTGGATGGTAATACCTCGCTCGCGCTCCTCCTCCAGAAAATCAGTCACAGTGCTGCCTGTATCGACATCACCTGGCGTAGTCTGCTTCGAGTGCGATGCGGGCGGACTCAGACCGGGGAGGGTGAGTGAGTTCGTGAGGTGCAGGAGGCGCTCCGTCAGCGTCGTCTTTCCAGCATCGATGTGCGCGACGATTCCAATATTGCGGATCGCATCCACAGCTATAGGCTGGGATTGAACGCAGGCCGATGTGTGCAGAGCAGCCTGTCTCGACCGTAAACAGGGCCGCACGGCCAAAGTAAAGCGAGCTGAGGCTGCACCCCACACGCGAAGCATCCCGGCAATGGGTGGCCCAGGCCAACTTCTGATCACGTTCTCATCGGGCCCGATCGTGATACCCCGCTCTTCCTTGGGCTCGACTTCAGCACGCGTTCCTGGACTCGGAGTCGACCAGGTACCTAGGAAACAGTTACCAGACCTCCTAGACCTGTGCAGCACGCACCCTGATTGCGCAGGTGAACTGATCGGATCAACCTTTTATTTTTAATCGAGGAATAGGCTGCATCCTTCCCCGCAATAGGAACTGCACATGCATCTCACTCACTTTTAAAGCGCGTACATAGCTCCTACAGATTCATTATCAGTAACTAGTTGATGCAATAAATGGCTTGCAGCGATCCGCTCAGTTTGTGCGCGGTACCTGAACTCTCCGGAATCAGCGCTATCAAGATCTGATTAATCAGTCAACGCTGATTGCTAGCGATGGCTACAGCATCGCATCCATGATGAAGCATATATAACAAGCATGTAGAAAGTATAGAGGTTCTCACCAGCTTAACAATGAAGTTCCTCAACGTTGCTCTCGCTCTCGGCCTTGCTACCGGCGCCCTCGCCACGAAGGACATCTCCCAGAAGGTCCACAACCTCAACCTCGAGAAGACGACCTGCAACACGGGTCTTGGCCAGATCGCCATCTCCTGCGAGAAGTGCGCGCGCACCGGCATTGAGTGCCTGACCTACCCCAAGCTGCGCAAGGATCTGTGCGAGGGTGGTGCCAACAGCCAGCACTCGCAGAACTGCAACGGCTGCATTGACAAGATCTTCGAGCTCCTTAACTAATTGATGTATATCCACAAGTAGATTTAAGGCGAACGCGACCTTGAGCGATGATTTTCTCGATAGTATTTCTCCCGCGAAACTGAACGGTGGTCGTCTGCATAAGCGTGCCTGCGGCGGTCATCCGAGTGCATCTTGTAACGGTCCTGTCCGTGGCCATAATCGCTCCGAGACCGGTCAGAGCGACTGCGGTCGTATCGCCTCTCGTAGTAGTCGCGGTCGCGTCGTCGGCGATCGTCGTCACGGTGACTTCGCCGACGGTCATAATCTTCGCGGTCGCGTCGCCGATGCCTATCATCATATCTGTCATGATGCCGGCTAGACTCATACGACGATGACATCGGTTCCCTCTCGTGCAGCGCATCCAAGTCCACCAGAACATTCTCCGTGTTCATATCCGGGTGCGTATGCACAGGCGGGCGATGCGGAGCACGATATCCCGAACGGCCCCGATCTGGGCGACTGCTGGGTGCACTCCGACTTGTCCGGCTGGACTCAGCCGGTGGCATGCGCCCTGTGCGCTGCTTTACCCAGACGCTGTGCAGCTTGGAGACACTCTGGGAAAAGTCGACCCAGATGCGGCGATCGTCAATAAGCACATTTTGCATCTTTGTATAGGCCTGGATTAGTGAGATACGTACGCGCTCCGCCGCTTCGCGCTCCTCGTACTCGATGAATGCGTACTGAAGACTGTCACCCGTCTGTATAAGCACGTCACGTACCTTTTTGTCGCGGATGACTTCGCAACTGCAGATTTTGCCAAAGCGCGAGAAGATGAGCTCCAAATCGTCGCTGCGAGTTACTGGATTCAGCTTGCACACAAAAAGAATATTTTCTGGAGGCTTGATTTCGGCATGCGGAAGGTCGCCAACGATCTCGAGCGTCAGTGCGGCGGCCGATGCGTTGTTTCGCCGGCGTTCTTCCTCTTTGGCCTCGGCTTCAGCCTCGGCCTCTGCCTCGGCTTGCTCCTGCGCCGGATCTTTGCCGGTAGTCTCCTGCTCCTGCGCTGCACCAGGACTGTTTTCTACCGGCGTCGGCATGTCCGCCACGTTGTTCGAGTCGTGCCGCTCCTCGGACGGCTCCACCTGTGCGTGCTCCGACATGGTACCCGATTGCGATGTGACGCGCTGACTAATGTGACGCGGTGCGCGTGTGTTGGACGCGGCGCGCGCGCGGGTTTCTCGCGTTTCCACAATGCTGGGATCCTGGGTGCAGCCTGCGACGCCGGTGCCCTCGTCTGATCACGATGTGCCCTCGTCGCCGAGCGGCAATACAAAGCATGTGAATTATGTGAGGCCCGGAGCGCCAATGGCTACGCCGCCGCCGTCCTCTCCGACGCGTGACCATCCTTTCTCGCTATTCGCCGAGGCCTTGGAGCATGCCGCATCGCGTCAGAGTACGGAGCGCGCTCCGACGCGCATTGAGTCGCCCGCCAAGCCGACTGCTCCACCGGCGCGCCGCACGGTCACGGTACCTGCTGATCCTGACGTGGGCATCCGCAGTACGCCGCAGGGCGACGTGCTGCAAGCCAACTACACGCACACACTCGTGGTGGGCCGCGCCAAATTCCTCGACCGCGAGGCTGCGCACGCGTCGAGTCCCGCTTTTATGGGCTCACAGCCGGCCGTGAATGTGTGCTTGCCCAGCACTGCGAAGCATGTGAGCCGAATGCATGCGCTGATCCGATGGGTGCCGTTCACGAGCCCGGTGAGTGCCGCGCCCCAGACTATGAGCGGCACGTTTGTGCTGCGCATCGTCGGTCAGAATGGCCTGATCGTCAACGGCCAGCGCCGACGCCCTGGCCAGGTCATCCGGCTTAAGCCCGGGAAGACGCAGCTCGACTTTTTCGGTGTGTCGCTGCGTTTCGTGGCTCCTCAGGCAGCCGCCACGCGCCCGGCGCGTGCACAGGCACCGGCGCGTGTATCAGCCGTGTCACCCGTGAAGCACCGCCTGCCTATGCCGCCCAGCTCACCGGAGCCTGCGCCTGAGCCTGAGCTCAGCGAGCCGGAGAGCCCTACACGTGCTGCCCCTCGTGTGCGCATCGCGCAGGCGAATGGGCCGAAGGATACACCTACGCCCAGGGACACCGAGCGTGCTGCGCCGCCCGCTCCTGCCCAGCCCGCCGAGCCGATGCCGGCCGTTCCGGAGACGACGCCGTCGGAGTCTCCACAGGAACGCCAGCTGCCGACGCCGGAGCCAACTGCGCCGCGCACCTCGTCCAGTGGCGCCGACGAGATGCAGGCATCGGTAAACGAAAACCCTGCGTCCAGTTCGCCGGAGGCCGAAGCGTCGTCGGATGTGCCGGTGGTGCGCGAGCCATCTCAGTCTGAGCCTGAGCCTCGTGCGTCGCCTATGCCGAGCAAGGAAACGCCGGCAAAGGACGAAAGCGCGGCACCGAAGCCGGCGAGCAAGGAGTCACATGGCACCGAGAAACGCGCAAAGCAAGAGAAGCGCTCCGAGACGCCTCGCCCAGAGCAGGCGCAAGCCGGCCTTGCGCGTCTGCTGGTCGGTCGCCTCGCGCCGACGTACGACCTCGCGGGGCTGCTGGCTGGAGCCATCGTCTTCCACCGGACGGCGACCATTTCTACGAGTGAGGCGGTGCGCTCCGTGCTTTCAAGCAATCCAGGCATGCTTCGTGGCGAGGCCGGTGCGCGAGCCGGCGACATGCCCACGTCAGAGGCGGCGGCCGACCAGGGTTTGCCGCTAGAGCATGGCAAGATTGTCGATGGATGGGAGGCCGGTGCGCGCTGGCAGACGCTTGCACGCCGGGCGTGGCACGAGCGTCTGGAGCAGGAGCTGCAGAGTGCGCCGATGTTTGGTGTGATTCAGCGCCCAGGAAAGGACACGAACGGCAAGCCGCTCGAGTGCTGGTACCACTATGACAAGGAGAACGACCCCGATGTGGAGCGTGCGCAGAACCTCGGCGCGTTTGTGAAGCCGATGCGCAACGTGGTGCGGAGCCAGAAGCCCATTTTCTGGAAGAAGAGCGAGTACAGCCGTGCGACGAGCGGGTCGAGCACGAACCCCCAGGACGACTTGCTCCCGTACTCGCCGCGCAACTACTACAGCAGCGACACGGACGATGGCGAGCGGCGGAAGCGGTCGTCGACGCCGTCGTCGAAGCGCGTGAAGTTGGCATAGTCATCAGATTCATGTACATGCAGGCGCCGCTACTGGAGCACCTCTTTTGGAAGCACCCCGCGCTCCACCCAGCGCTCTATCAAATCACACACACCCGGGTACGGCTGGCGCTCGCCGGTAGGCCCAATGAGTGCTGCCTGGATGTCGCGCACCTCGAGCGACTCCGTCGCGGGGTGGTCGGGGCCGCCGATGCCGCCGATGCACGCCGGTGCGCCAAGAGCCGGCTCGCCGTTCCCCTTGAACTCGCGAAAGTCGAACAAGTCAAATTCCTTGCCGAACGCGATGAAGTGCGCAAAGAGGCTGTTCACATGCCCCTCGCAGCTGAGATGCAGCAGCAGCGGGAAATGCGCGTCGTAGATATGAGCAAAAATACGCAGCATCTGCTTGTATACCTGCCGTGCCGTCGTTGGGAAGCTTGCAGGGAACTCGCGACCGGACTTCGTCGGGAACACCGCCTCGTCGTTGAGCAGCTGCCCAATCCAGGTCATGACAAAGTCGATGTACTGCGGGGCGGGAAGATGGATACGCTTGCGGTTTACATCCACCCATGTATAGTGAAGGCTGCGTAAGAGCGGCTGACGTACCCAACCCCCGCGCTCATCGTGGGACAGTTGTGCACCGTGCACGACTCGGTGGTCACGCCGCAGAACTGGTTCAGGCCGTGGAAAAAGTCGAAGACTGTGTGAGCGCGCCACGTACGGTTCATCGCGATCCACTCGTATGGGTGCACGTATTTTGGCAGGGCTACAATCGTGCGGAAGGAGCCCTTGATCAGCGCGCTGCGCACAAACGGCTGACAAAGGTAGAGCGGTTTCTGCGCTGCGAGATGCGTGTCGTTCATGGACTCGGCCAGCCCGCCCTGTGGATCAGTATCGTATCCTGGCACTCCGCGCCGCTTCTGGCGCCCGTTGCGGGCCATCGTACGCCTGGGTCAGCGCAGCACCTACCCCAGCGTGTTGAAAAAGCTCATGGTGGGCCCCGGCGAGGCGTGCCTTGCCGTGCCATGATTAGTCAGCGTGTCGTCCGCAGCGTCCGCCTCTTCTTCCATGCGTGGAGTAGGAATGCTGGGCTCGGTTGGCGCCGCGGTGCGCACCGCGCGCACGCAGCATGCCGCGTCCATCTCAACATCCGCTACGGCGTACGCAGCTAAGGTCGCACCCAAGAAAAAGGTCGCCGTCCGCAAGGGCATGACGGGCGAGCGAAGCACTGGAGGACGCCGGAAAGGCGGCGTGGATGTACGTGACAAACTGACGTGTAGACCGCCTCGTCCCTCGCAAAGGGGTCG
This sequence comes from Malassezia obtusa, assembly GCA_029542945.1. Classification (NCBI taxonomy): domain Eukaryota; kingdom Fungi; phylum Basidiomycota; class Malasseziomycetes; order Malasseziales; family Malasseziaceae; genus Malassezia; species Malassezia obtusa. Next base: position 423,319 of record CP119939.1, on the reverse strand, counting down.
GATCACTTCCGGCCAGCCCCGGACATGTCTGACCTGCTCGAGCTCGATGCGTCCGCTATCTCGGCGGGTGCTTTGGCCACACCGCTGGCGTGGTCGAACGCAGCGCTGAAAGCACTGTCGCGCTTCGGTCTCCCGCAGGAGATCCAGCGGTGCCATGCTCTGCAGCCTCGGCCGCGCTCGATCGTGCGCAAGGCGAGTGTGGCACTCGTTGAAGGCCTCGAGAAGGCCGCTCAAAATGGCGCCGGGTGCCAGATGCTGATCGGCGAGCCGGGCTGCGGAAAGTCGACCTACCTGCTGCAGGCGGTCGCGCATGCACTGTCAGCCGGCTGGGCTGTGGTATACGTCCCGCGTGCGATTACTTGGATCGACTCGTCGACGGCCTACGTATACAACGCTGGGCTGCAGACCTACCTGCAGCCTCCGATCGTCGACGACCTGCTCGCCGCGATGCTGAATGCGAACCGGAATGTGTTTAAACGGATCACGACGAAGCGTGCGCTGCAGGCAGATGGCAAGGAGATCTTTGGCGCAGGAACGAAGCTCGACGTGCTCGTGGACAAGACGCTCAAGGAGCATACGAGTCCCGTCACGCGCCAGCTCGTGCTGGAGCTCGTGTGGTCTACCCTTGCAGAGCAGACGGAAGTGCCCGTGCTCGTCGCACTTGATGATGCGCAGGTGCTGTTTGGCGAGACACGGTATCGCGACCCCGACTTTGCGCCGCTGCAAGCGTTTGAGATGGCCGTGCCGCGGAGTATGCTCAACATCTTCCTTGCCCCTGCATCTGGGGCGGGTGTGAAGCGCGGCGCTGTTCTTACGACGATGAGCATGGCGCATGCCAACTACCCGCCTCCCCCCGAACTGCTGGTCGCCCTGCGCGAGGCGGCCACGGGCGAAGGTGCGCCGGTGGAGTGGAGCCGCGTGAAGCAGACGCTTACGTCGCCGACGTCGCCGACGCGCATTGCAGAGCCGCATGCCTATACCAAGGTGCACGACCAGCACATCGAGAATGCGCGCATGGCCAAGTTTGCGCTGGTGGATGTTGGCGAGCGCCTCTCGCGTCCGGAGGCAGCAACGTTGCTGAGCCTCATGTACCGCGAGAACATGCTGTGGGCCACGCCGAACGATGAGCTCTTTCTCGAAAAGCTCGTGGAGAGCAACGGCAACATTCGCGCCTTTGAACAAGGCTGGCGCAAGAGCCTCGTGTAGGCGCCGGAGTCCCATAGTGCCTTCCAGCGTGTCCCTCCACCGTCTCCGCGTGCTGACAAATCGGGCAACACGCGCTCGGTCTTGGCTCCGGACGATGGCCAAGCAGAGCGGACTGCTGCAGCTCGCGCTATGCGCGCTCACGATCTACACCATGTTCCTTATGTGGGGTCTTCTGCAGGAGAAGAGTATGTCGTCAGCGACTGACGCCAGTCACCAGCACGGTGTACTCGACGGGTGACCCCCTGGACCCGTTCGCCGTGCACGAGCGGTTCGAATACGGCGTCCTGCTGAACGCCGTGCAGGCCTTCTTTTCGTGCACGACCGCATCCGTGTACCTCCTTCTCCGCTCGCGGCACTCGCAGAACTCCACGTCGCTCCTTGCGCGCCTCGGCCTCGACGTGCTTACCCCGCGTGGATGCCAGCGCGTGTTGATCGCGCGCGGCAAGCGTCCCGCGTCGGCGCGCGAGCCGACCGGTCTCTCGCGGTACATCTCGCCGCTCGCACAGAAGTACCTGCTCATCTCCGCGATGCAGTCTACGGGCTCGTGGCTGAGTATCGTGTCGCTGCGCTTCCTCTCCTTCCCTGCGATCACGCTCGCCAAGTCGAGTAAGCTTGTGCCGGTGCTGCTGATGAATGTGCTGCTGTACCGCCGCAAGTTCGCTGCATACAAGTACGTCGTCGTGTTCCTTGTCACGATTGGCGTCTACATGTTCATGGCGCTCGGCAAGCCCTCGTCGAAGAAGCACACGCCGAGCGGCAGCGGGCACATCGGCATGTTTCTGCTTGCGATCCACCTCCTGCTGGACGGCGCGATCAACAGCACGCAGGACGATGTCTTTGCGACGTTCGGCACGGAGATTGTCACCGGCACGCAGATGATGCTCGTCATGAACGCCATCTCGGCCTCGTACATGACGCTTGCGCTGCTGCTGCCCGACGGCCTCGGCCCGTTTATCATGTCGCACGTGCGCCTGGCGCTCGCGAGCCTCGTGCACCCTCATTGGATCGCGTCCGTGCTGGCGGGTGGGCTTGCAGGCCCCACACCGCTCTCGCTTACGCCCCAGATTGTGGGCGGCGCACAGTTCCTGCTGCGGCACCCCGACGCGGCTCGGGATGTCGCGCTCTACGCATTGGCCGGTGCCGGAGGGCAGATCGCAATTTTTGAGACGCTTGAGCGCTTCGGCAGCTTGACGCTTGTTTCGATTACGGTACGTGTATTCCTGACTCAGGTCACGCGCAAGCTCTTCACGATGCTTCTGTCCATCCTGGTGTACCAGCACCACCTGCGCAGCCTGCAGTGGGTCGGCGTTGCGATTGTCTTTGCGGGCCTGTTCATCGAGCTCCGCGAGAAGCAGCGTCAATCCGCCGCGGCACGCGCCGCAAAGAGCCAATAGACGCACGCCTAGATTTATAATGAGAGTATGACACGGACACGTCCTGGGCGCCGTGACCGGCGGCCCGTGCGCCGTGCCTTTGTCTTGGGTGGAGGAAGATGCCCATGCCGCAACGTTTCTTCACATGTCAAACGCTTCTTTGTGCAATGACCGCTCAGACAGACTTAAAAAGGCACCATCAGTCTCCTGTCCGGCATGGAGCCCCCCATGATTTGCTCCATGGTCCAACAGGCCTGGGAGGAGATTAACAAGGAGGACCATCGGTACGATGCCCTGATCGAGCGCAATAAGCCCTCTGGTCCGTCCATCTCGTACGTGCGCCACCTCGCCAAAGTCACCGAGACGCGTAAGGAGGAACGCCGCAAGATGGCTATCTACAAGGCGCGCCATGATATAGGCGATACCTACTATGTCGATGGCATCCTCGGTGAGGGCGGCTACGGCGTCGTATTTTCTGCGCTGCACCGCAAGACCGGCAGGCGCGTTGCGGTGAAGCGTGTCTCGCCCTTTGAACACTCGCTACTTGCCGTGCGTACACTCCGCGAGCTGAGGCTCCTCCGCCATTTTCGTGACAATGCAATGTGCGAGAATATCATCCGATTGCTTGACGTGATCATCCCCGGCGAGCGCGCGACGTTCCAGGAGGTGTATCTCGTCCAGGAAAGTATGGACACGGACTTGTACCGTGTCCTGCGCTCCCAACCACTCAGCTTCGACCATGCGCAGTACTTTGCGTACCAGATCCTGCTCGGGCTCAAGCCCATCCACGACGCGGGCGTGCTGCATCGCGACATTAAACCCAGCAACCTGCTGGTGAACGCCGATTGCGACCTGAAGATTTGCGACTTTGGGCTCGCGCGCACCCTGTGCAATCCCACCCAGTCGAACGAGCATCTGCTGACCGAGTATGTCGCCACGCGCTGGTACCGCGCCCCAGAAATCATGCTTTCTAGCCGGCAGTACACCAAGGCGGTGGACATTTGGTCGGTAGGCTGCACGCTCTACGAAATGCTCACGGGCTGCCCATTGTTCCCTGGGAAAGACTATCACCAACAAATTTCTCTGGTGGTCAATGTCTTTGGTACCAAGCCTTTCGAGGCGTTGCGCTCATCTTGCTCGGCTCGTGCGCTCGAGTACGTGCGAAGGCTCCCGTGCGGTAAGCCAAAAACTTGGAAGGAGATGTTACCTGATGTTGACGACCTAACCCTGGACTTTCTGGCCCGCACCGTTGCGATCAATCCCGCGGACCGCATGACCGTCGACGAGTGCCTCGCTCATCCGCTCATGACGCTTTACCACCAAGATCAGGAAGACCCAACTGCTCAGCCGGTAGACCCGCGCAGATTCTACTTTGACTACGAGCAGCCTGCTATCGGAAGTCAGGTATACCGGTACGATCTGTGGGAAGATGCACAGGCTTTTTCTGCGCCGTAAAAGCGAAATAGAATCTAGCTATTGTTTCTGTCGTTTCTTTTTCTCGCCCAGCGACCGCTCGGACTCGGGCACAATCTGTCCTGCCGCCCACTGGGACTGGAGCCACGCCGCGCAAGCCGGTGCATCGGTGGAGCCGGGGTGGTCGAACTGCCACGCCAAGACAAACGGCTGAATGCGGCTGATCAGTGCACGATGGCACTGCAGTGTATCCGCAATTTCGTTTCCATCCAGAATGGGCCGCATGAGCGGAGCCTCTAGCAAGTTCCGCGACTCGACTAGCTCCCAGAATGCGGCATACTGCTGAACAATCGACGCTGCGGCGTCCTCATCGAGCTTGTCTCCATGCCAATGCGGGAGCAGATCACAGAGCAGTGCGTAGAGCAGCACGGGTGGCAGCGAGACCCCGAGACGGGGATTGGAAATGTTGGGGTTGCGCAGCAGCAGGCCGACCGAAGACGTCTGCGAGAACAGCGGCTCGTCAGTGCGCGGGAACCGCGAGGGGTCAGGTCGGCTAAGCAGCTGTGTGGCATTGTGATAGTGGATCACAGGGTCCTTGGTTGTTTTTGTGCCGAGCTTCAGCCCACTGGCCACCACGCAGCCGCCCGGCCAGGACAGCGCCTTGTTTTGGGGTACGCACACGTCATGCAGGAGCAATAGTGCTACAGCAAGCCACAGAAGTCGAACGACTTCCTTGTCGTAGCGCACCGCGTCCAGCCACGAAGGAGGGATATGCTTCGCGACGGCAAAACGCCCCTCTTGCGTGAGGATATCTTGCAGCAGTGTGCCGCTAAGCAGCGCAAGGCGCTCGTTGAACTCCTTAGGGTCCACTTCGCTGCCATCAGCCCGCAAGTATTTCATGCGTGGCTGCTCCGGAGGGAGGAACACCACGGAGTATAGTTTGAGGTCCGACAAGAGTTGCAGAGCACGCATTGGATCGGGTCCATAGAGCATCTTGTCGACCTCGATGCCGAAGCGCTCGCGGCTTACCTTGTTTTTAAGGCTTTGACGGAGCTCGTGCGCAATGTGCTCAGTCTCTTCTTGGGACTTGTCCTTGGACGCCTCGCCCCGCAAACACGCCCAAATATCGGGATGGATTGCATAGCCAAAGCGACTCGCGAACCGCACACAGCGAAGAATGCGCAGCGGGTCATCGGTGAACGTAGAGACGGGGTCCATTGGTGTACGGACGATCCCTGCGTCCATATCTGCTAGTCCGTACTCGGTCCAGTCCTCGACTCGCCCGGTGTGCACGTTGTAGAAGAGGGAGTTGACCGTGATATCGCGTCGCAGCGCGTCCTCCAAAGGCGTCCCAAACGACATAGTGGGAATCCGGCTCTCGCCCTGGTACTCCTCCTTGCGTAGGTTGACAAAGTCCAGCTCGAGACCAAAAACGCGCGCAGTGGCCGTCTCGAGGTTCTTGCTCTGCTCCGGGTTCGCGGCGATCTTGCCGATCTGGCTCATGGCCACATCGCTATTACCGGCAAGCGAAGCGAGGTCAGAAGCGAGCTGTGATGACCGAAAGACGTCTGTGGCCAAGTACGACTGCAAAAAGAGTGCAAACGTGTAGCCTGTCAGGGTCGACAGTGAGACGTCGAGATCGTGCGAGTCCTGCTGGAGCAGCTTGTCGCGCACCCAGCCTCCCGCAATCCTTGCCTCACAGGCCAGTTCGGTGGACTCCAAACCGTGCTTCTTGAGCGAATCGAATGTGCGGACGGCGCCGTCGACTTCCACGGCCGGATTCGTCTCGGTGATCCAGTGGCACGTCGCGTCGAGCAGAGAGCACAGGACGCGCTCAGTCGGTGTGAGTGTCACGCTAGCCGACATTGGGGTATGAGAGTAGCAGCGCTGGTACGGTCTACGCAATACAAGAGGATAAAAGACTCGCTGCCAGGCTCGAGTCACCCACAGCATGCGCTGCCAGAAAAACACGTGTGGGCTATGTGGAGTCCTTCTCTTTGCGCACGGCCAGGTCCCACAGGGGGCCCTCGATCGGACTGCTCGCCTCGATCGCCGCATTATCGTCGGGGTCGTCCTGGATTACACCACCGAGGCTCCTGCATCAGTAGAGACACGTACCGTACCGCCTGCCAGTGCTGCTCGCCCACGTCGAGACTGCGTGCAAGAGCAGTGCCCTTGATGACCTCAGCAAGACGGCGCCGCTGCAGCTCCGCGCGCAGGGCATGCACCAGGTAGGTCTCGAGCGCAGCGACCGGCCAGTGCGGGGGAATCCGCGAGATGATCTCGAAGAGATCAAACTGCCGGGTATGCTTGTTGAGGAGATGCAGAACTGCATCGCGGTACTCGTCGCTGAGTTAGACAGAGACGTACACAGGGTCTTCCCGTAGGTACATGTCAAGCAGCGTGCGCAGCAGAGGTGCGCTCGCTGTGCGCGGCTTCCGCGCGGATTTTTTCTGGACGAGCGTTGCGTAGGACGCAATCGAGGCATCCTGGGCCAGCGCGTGCGTGTCGGCGGCAGACAGGACGCAGGCGTCTTGCGTGCAGAACGCCTCGGAGGTGAGCGGGTCGCGGATGGTTAATGCCAGTAGAGAGAGTGCATCGGAAGCACGGCCGAGACGCGCGAGTAGAATGGCCTGTTCAAAACTCAGCTCGCGGTGCTGCGCGACGAGCTGCAAGGTCGACGCTAGGTCCAGCACCTGGGAGTGCTGCAGTAGCACCATCAGCTTGATCCGTGCGCGTGCACCAACCATGGATACATGCTCGGCAAGGTGTGCAGGAAGCGAGCGCCGCCTGTCTGTATACGGCGGCACGGTATCGGCGCTCGCGACCGAGGTCTTTACCAGACGCGCACAGAGCTCCGCGTGCTGGGCCTGTGTCTGCTCGGCACTGGTAAACACCACATGCTCGAGAAGCTGCTCGGCGGCATCGGCATCCAGCTCACGCAGCGAGGCAAGCACACGTTCGGAGTCAGATCCGTGATAGTCGACGCGAAGGAGGGCCTTGAGCCCCTGCTGCAGATCATGCTGGGCGAGCCACAGCCCGTAGTGGATGATGTCCGCCGAGGTAGCCAGCTGCTCGATATCTCTTGCCACTTGGTCAGCTGTGACGCAGTCGACTGGATCATGTAGCGTGCCATCGACCATACCGCAGTGGATCTGGAGCGCATCCGTAACTTGGCCGCGGCGGCGCAGGAGTTCTGCTTTTAGCCCAAAGCGGTGGTACGTGGCCAAGGTAGGTTCCAGCATTTCAACAGGGCACTCGGCAGCATGGGGCAAAAGATCCACAGAGGGCGCGTGAGCGTCGCGTTCCAGTGCCAGAGTGAGGAGCGCCGCTTGGTACACAGGCGCATTATCGCGCTGCACTGTATCACGCAGGACTTCCTCAAGCATGTTGTCTGCACGCTTGTGGAGCAGTTGACGCAGCTCCTGCATGCCTGGGTCACTCGAGAGCTCTTGGCCATAGTTCAGCAAGAGATTGGCATCGATGAGGCGGTCCACGGGGGGAATCGCATTCCAAGCCTCGCCGAGGAGCGCGTCCATCTCCACCTTGGCAGGCACGAGCAAGCCGCGGAAGCGAGGGTATTTGTCCAGAAGAAGACGGGCATCAAAGCGGGTCCGCAGCAGCCATGGTGTTGCCTTGATGAATCGTGTAGCGCGAATGTGGTTCAGGGCCAAATACGCAGCCGTGCGCATCTCGGGCGCAGCCCAGCCGGGCACGTCCAGCGCTTCGTCGGCGGCCCCCCAGTTATGGGCCTGTGCGTACTTCCACGCCATGCTCGAGGGCGTCGGCAGCGTCAAGCACGAGATGGCGCGCTTGTACCCGATCAGGGTGCGTACGGGGCGCCACTGCGTCGCGCGTGCCGCTGGGGGTATCGGTAGAGGGCACAAGAGGGCCTGCGTCTCGTGCGACTCTTCATCCGGCGGGCTTGGGAGTTCCTTCGCCCCAATCTCGACCACGCATGTTTCGAGGGGCTCGCTTACGGGCTGAGAAAGCAGCTGGCCATCTCCAAGGATCCGGAGCAAGAACCGGGGATCCATGTCCGCCGAGACAGCGAGCGTCTGGACGCAGCGCATCGTGCGGAGGTCGTGCACCTCGATGGTATCGTTGCGGAGCAGCGCAATAATGTAGGGAGGGTCAGCGACCACGGAGCGCGGGTGCGAAGGCCACTCGATCAGCTTGTCTGTGGGCTCGCCGTCGGAGCGGAGAAATGCACCGAGGGTGCCGGCGTCCGAGTGGCTTGTGATGAGGAACGTGTGCAGGCTTCCAAATGCCACTGGGACAATCGACGGGCGGATTCGCGCCGAAGATACCTCGGTGCTCTGCGAGATCGGCAAGCCGAGCGGCGTCTGCACACCAGAGTCGAGGTGCACCAGGCTGTACTCGGACGGAGACGCGACACAAACCACGTCATCAAAGCGGCGCGCGACAAAAGCGTCGCAGCCTAGCGCGATCTCTTTCACTGTGCCCCACCCGCGAGGCTCGATCATGATCAAGACCAGCTTCTTGCGTTTGAGGAGGCAGAGGCTCACGAACCCCGCCGCGGCCTCGTCGGCCTCTGCATCAGCATCGTCTGCAATGGCCTGAACTCCCTTGATCGGAGCAAGTCCATTGCTCGCGGGCCCAAGGTGGGGATACGAGAAGAAGCGCAGCGTGTTTTCTGTGTCAGCACGCAACGTACCGCAAAGTACGGCGATCACATATAGAGATGCGTATACGAATACGCGCTCGATCGGCTTGCCCGTTGCAGAGATAGTGAGGCTCTTCTCGAGATGCCATGCGGCAGGCTGCGTGAGCAGCGCACGTACCGAGCTGGCTTCGCGCGCGTGGAGCGTGTAGTGATGCAAGCATCCGTCGTTCGCGGCGACGTAGGCATGGTCCTCCCATACTGCAGCGTACCGTACAGCGCGGCTCAGGTCGGCCGGTGAGCCTGGCTCGGCCGCCTGCGTTGGGAGCGCGGCCGGCGTCAGCGCCTGGATCGCATACGCGCTGCGGGCGCCCATCGTCGGAGCGAGGCCTCCACCTGACGCGCCAGGGCCTACGTGCTTATTCTACCTTCTGGCGGCGCTCCGGCGGGAGGTCGGCGTCAGGGACGGTGCGGAGGATGCGCAGGAACGAGGTATAGACGAGGCTTGCAGCCAGGATGGCCAGCGCCGCGTAGGCAAGCATCCATAGGACCGACGAGGGGATCCCGCCGAGGTACACGCGCTCGAACGTGAGGTCGAAAGGGAGGAACGGCGCGTCGGCGCCCTGCGGTGCCGCCCAGCCAAAGAAGCGCTCCGCCATACGAAGCACAGGCCCCAAGCGCTCCGTGTGCTGGACGGTGCGAAGTGGTACGCCCGTCGCATGCGCAGTGATCTTGGCGAGAAGCAGCTCGCATGGCCGTGGACTGGGCTGCGGCTCGCCGCCGAGCATGTCGGACGACACGACCTCGATCGCAAACTCTGCGGGGATCTGCGTGAGTCGGTGGCGTACATTCGCGGGAGAGGAGACACGCAACTGGTAGCGCTGCGTGAGGAACCAGCGCACGGACGTCGGTAGGCGGAGCAGCAACGTGCCGAGCGCATCCGTCTTGCGCTTGTATACGTGCACGGCCGTCTCGAAGTCGTCGTAGTCCGTGTACAGCGCGACCCACGCGCCCTCTGATCCGGGTGCGATCTGGAAGCGGCGTGGCGTGGGCGATGGATGCATGATCGGCCTGCATCAGCCCGCGACGTACCAGCTCTTGGAGAGGAATTTGGAGCGGACTCCAGGTGCATGGTGTGTGTTTGCGCACAGCACTGGCCCAAACGTATGGATTTCGGTGTTGGCCGCGGCCACCGCCGCGCCCAGGAGCGCGGCCAGGGACCAAGCGCCGAGATGCATCTTGCGAACCTCCACTACCGACGATGGGACATGGGACGAACGACAAGCTTTTTGTGACCCCGTCGGAGCACAGCGGCGTGTACGGCCAGCATGGCGCCTCGACAGGTGCACGGCGCGGAGATGCCTCGGTGGTTGTGCCGTTCTACATGTGCGCGCTCACGCACGAAGCGTGGAAGACGCCTGCGTGTTTGCCCGACGAGGGGCTGGTCTACGAGCGCGCCAACCTCGAGCGCTTTCTGGACAAGTACGGCGTGAGCCCTGCGACCGGGCGGCCAGCGAAGCGCGAAGAGGTGCGCGAGCTGCATATTGGCCGGAACGAGCGCGGGAATTTGTACGACCCGGTGTCGTGCAAGGAGCTGACGGACCATAGCCACCTTGTCGCGGTGCGCCCCACCGGCAATGTGTTCCTCTACGACACGGTGCAGCAGCTGAATCTCAAACCAAAGATGCTGCGCGACCTGGTCGACGACACGCCGTTCACAAAGCGTGACCTGATTACGCTTCAGGACCCCCACGACCCAGACCGCCGGACCATGCAAAAAATGCACCGTACGTACCCGCGCCGCTCACGAGTAGATGTGCAGAACGGCCTTACGCTCGCATCGACGGATCGTGCGGACGAGGTGAACATGTCGACCGGGAGCACCCGAGCGCTCCTGTCCAAGGTGCGGCAGCAAACGGCGCCGGACGAGGCGGCGGCTGGCGCCGCGGCCGGCGACGCTGGTGGCTCGACGCCCGCGCGGGCGCCGCGGCTGAGCAACCTGTCGACGGGCCGCACGGCCGCGAGTTTTACCTCGACGTCGCTCACGCCGCGCACCAAGACGGAGCGAATCGCCGTGGATGAGGAGGCGGCGATGTTTGAGCACGTCGCCAGCGCAACGAAGCGCCCCAAGGCGCTTGTGCGGCTCACGACCAACTTTGGCGCGCTGGATGTCGAGCTGCACGTAGACAAGGCGCCGCGGACGGTGCGTAGCGTGTCTGACCCAGTGTTACAATTTCCTGATGCTGTGCCGGACGGGCGAGTACAACGATACCCTCTTCCACCGGAACATTCCCGGGTTCATGATCCAGGGCGGCGATCCGACCGGCACCGGGCGCGGCGGGCAGTCTATCTGGGGCAAGCCGTTTGAGGACGAGCTGTGCAATGCGGGTGCGTTTCGGCACACGGCGCGCGGCGTGCTCTCGATGGCGAACCGCGGCCCGAATACGAACGGCTCGCAGTTCTTCTTCACATACCGCGCGACGCCGCACCTCGACACAAAGCACACCGTCTTTGGGCGGCTTATGAGCGACTCGAGCACCGCGCCACAGTTCCGCACGCTCGACGCGCTCGAGAACGTCCCGAGCGAGGACGGCACCGACCGCCCGCTACGCCCGATCCGGCTGCAGGAGACACGCATCGTCGAGGACCCGTTCGAGGAGTACAAGCAGCAGCGCGATGCGCGCTTCCGGCGCGAGCACATGGACGACGCACAGCGTGCCGAGCGCGACGCCAAGCGGCGCAAGCGCGAGGAGGACCGCACGACGTGGCTCGGCACACGCCTTGCATCCGGCGGGAACGACGGCGCACCGCGGCGCTCGACGCTGCCGGCGCCGCGCGACGAGCACGGTCTTGCGGGCCTCGGTGCGCCGCGTGCGGCGCCGCGCGCCGCGCCGCGTGGGCGTGCGCTCGGCGACTTTTCGCAGTGGTAGGCGCGGGTGTGCACGTAGTCTGTGGTCGCTGGATCGGCAGAGTGTGACGACGGTCCGAGTCTACGACATGCTATGAGACGCGGTGCGCGACTCGAGCTGCGCCCCGTGCGCCCCCAGGCCGGAGGCGGCCTGCGCAGCCGGCGCCGGTCTACACGTGTGAGCCACGTGGAGGACTCCCCACACTCCGCCACGATGGCGTTCCAGTCGATGCTGTCGGGCGCCGAATGCTCGACGTCGAACAATACGCTGTCGCAGTTCCTGAAGCATTCGCAGACGGACCGCTCGCTGCAGCAGGACAGCATGCAGCCCGGCGCGCCGCCCGGCGGGATGCAGCAGCGACCCGGCTTCCGGACGCGCCCCGCCGGCGGTGCGGCGCCGGAGATGGACGCGTTCCTGCGCCAGGGCGGTGGCGGCGGCCACTTTGACATGCACGCGATGCGCGCCGAGATGGACTCGATGCGTGCGGCGCCCACGGCGCACCAGCCGATGGCGCGCCCCGCGCCGTCCGCCTGGGCGCAGGAGATGCACCGCCAGAGTGCCGGCGCGCCGGCGGCGCAGGCGCGCGCGCCTGCGCCACACGCATGGAGCGAGCAGTTCCACGCACAGGGCCCCGCTGGGCCTGCGCATGCGCCCGCGCAGCACGCGCGCGGCGAGCCGTGGCAGGCGTCGCGCGGGATGCCGATGGGGATGCCGTTCCACGGCGGGCTCGGTATGGGCATGCGTGCGCCGATGCAGGCGCCCGGCGCCGCGCGGGAGCAGCGTGCGGAGCGATTCGTGGAGCTGGATGATGCGCAGTGGGAGGAGCAGTTCCGGCGGCTCGAGGAGAGCACGGCGCAGAAGGGCAAGGGGCGCGAGACGGAGAGCGCCGCGGCCGAGGCACAGGAGCCGGCGCAGGATGCGGAGCAGGAGGAGCGTGAGCGGCTGCGCGAGTTCCAGGAGCGGCTGGGCCCGACGTTCCGCGACAAGAACCCCCGCTTTGAGGAGCTGTGGAACACGCTCAAGGACCCCAACCTCCACGCGCAGAACGACGACCTGGCGAAGTGGGAGGAGCAGCTGATGCAGGCGATCGCCGAGGAGGACCCGTCGCAGTCGACGCACCCCGGCGGCGGCCTCGGCCCCGGGGAGCTGGGGCTGAACGAGCTCGACGGGCTCGGCGACGAGGAGGCCTCGCTGCGGAACACGCTGAACGAGGTCGACGAGCGCGGCTTCCCGGTGCTCGGCGATTACGTGTATGCGCAGGCGAATCCGTTTGCGCAGCACGCGACGCCGTTCGCGGAGGGCGTGCGCCTGCTGGAGAACAACGGGAGCCTTACGGACGCGGCACTGCTGTTCGAGGCTGCGACGCAGCGCGACGCCGAGCCGTATGCGGACGAGGAGATCGAGCGCACGAACGAGGAGCGGAGCCGCGCGTGGCAGAAGCTCGGCGAGTGCCAGGCGATGAACGAGCACGAGGAGCAGGCGATCCAGGCGCTGGAGCGTGCGCTCGACCTCGACCACAACAACCTCGAGGCGTACCTCTCGCTGGCGGTGTCGTACATCAACGAGGGCTACGACGCAGCGGCGAATGCGACGCTGCTCAAGTACCTCGCGCACACGCACCCGCACCTCGCGCCCTCGAGCGAGTTCCCGGTGCTTCCGGACCAGAACACGAACCCGTGGGCGCGGCTGAACTACGTGCGTGACCTGTTCCTCAAGGCCGCGCGCGAGAATGCCGCGAGCGGGCAGATGGACCCCGAGGTGCAGATCGCGCTCGGTGTCCTCTTCTACTCCAGCTCGAGCTACGACCAGGCGCGCGACTGCTTCCAGGCGGCGCTCGAGTCGCGCCCCGACGACTTCCAGCTGTGGAACAGGCTCGGTGCGACGCTCGCGAACGGCGGCAACCCCGAGCTGGCCACCGAGGCGTACCACAAGGCGCTCGAGCTGCGCCCGACGTTCACGCGCGCGATCTACAACCTGAGCGTCTCGTGCCTGAACCTCGGCGCGCACCACCAGGCCGCGGAGCACCTGCTCTCGGCGCTGACGCTCCAGCGCTCCGAGCCGATCCCCGACGCGCCCGACGGCCCCGCGGAGCGCGCCGCGCCGCCGCTCGCGGCGAGCAAGGAGAGCGAGAGCCTGTGGAGCACGCTGCGCAGCATCTTTGTCGTGCTCAACCGGCTGGAGCTCGCGAACGCGTGCCACGTCGGCTCGGACCTCGCGCAGTTCCGCGAGGCGGGCTTCGACTTCTAAGCACCAAAACATAGACGACCGCTACTTGTCTAGCTGCGCACACACGGCCTGGAGCGCGGGCGCAAACTGCTTGCGCGTCACGCGTGCATCGCGCTGCGTGTACGCGGCGCAGAACACGCCGTCGACGCGCCCGTCGAGCCCCTCGAGCGCGAGCGGCGCAAGGTCCACGCCGTGCGCGCCGAGCGCCGCGAGCGTCGGCGCAAAGCGGCTCTCTGCGTCGCGCGCGTACACAAGCACCTCGCGGTGCGGCTGCTGCGCGTCGTCGGCGTACCCCGCGAGCACCACCTCGACGTCCAGCTGCCGCGCGTCGCAGAACGCGCCGAGCTCGTGCAGGAGCGCCGCACGCCCGTCGCGCACGAGCGTCGTGAGCGGCTCGACGGTGCTCGAGGTGCCGACGCGCCATGTGCCGGCGTTCTTAGCAGCGCACGCAAACTGCTTGTAGTCGCGGCGCAGCTTCTGCTCGAGCGAGAGCGCGGAAATGTCCGACTTGGCGCGCACGAGCTCGTCGTAGAGCGCCTGCTGCGCCTCGGGCGTGGGGTACGACGAGCGCGGCGCAAGGAACGCGCGTGCGGCCTCGTCGACCTTGTGCGCCTTCGCGGCGCTCGCAGAGAAGTTGTGCGTGTCGAGGAGCACCGCGCCCAGCAGCAGGTCGACGAGCGGCGCGGGAAGCGCCGGGGAGGTCGGCAGGCTCGGCGCGAAGGACGCGGTGAGCACACTGGCGCACGACCCCGCCTGGTCCGGCGGCACGATGACGCGCTGCGGCGCGTCCGTGTGCCGCCCGTCGTCCGCGTGGTGGTCGACGATCGTCTCGACGCGCGCGTCGGCAAACGCGTTCGTCGCCGTGTTGTGGTCGACGAGGGTGACGATCGCGTGCTCGTCGAGCTTCGGCACGTCGTCCACGCACGTCAGCTCGTCCGGGTCCACGCGGCACTTGTGCAGCATGAGCAGATTCTCGGGACGCAGCGCGAGATCGCGCCGCGGCGTCTGCACGACGGGAATCCACTGCGGGCCGCTCGGCTCGGCGTACTGCGCGAAGAATGCATAGCCGATCGCACTCGCGAGGCTGTCGAGGTCGCCGGCCTCGTTGCCGACGACCCAGTGCGAGGCGCCGTGCGCGATGAGCCCCTTCCGGGTGCGCAGGAATGCTGCGAGCGGGGCTGATGCCATGGTCGAGGCCAAGCCGCCGTGCGCCGCTTCTGACTAAACGAGCCAATTTTTTCGCCCACCGAGACCATGTCCACGGCCGCCGCCGACGGGTTCCAGGCGTTCCGCCACCTGCTGGACGCGCGCCTCCTGCGTGCGCTCGCGAAGCTCGGGTACGGCTCGCCAACGCCCGTGCAGCGCGAGTCGATCGAGCACAGTCTCGGCGGAAACGCGCGCGATATCCTCGCACGCGCCCGCACCGGGAGCGGCAAGACGCTTGCGTACGCGCTGCCGGTCGTGCAAAAGATCCTGCTCGCGAAGAGCACGCTGCCCAAGTCCTCGGAGCACTATGCGGGCACGCGCGCGCTCGTGCTCGTGCCCACGCGCGAGCTCGCCGAGCAGGCCAACCGGCAGCTCAGCGAGCTCCTCGTGTACTGCCGCGACGAGGTGCAGGTGGCCAACATCGCGCGCTCGGTGAGCACTGCCGTGCAGAAGCTGCTGCTCTCGGAAAAGCCCGACATTGTCGTCGCGACGCCCTCGCGCGCGCTCGCGAGTCTCCAGGCCGGCGACCTGCACCTCTCGGCGTCGCTCGAGTCGCTCGTGATCGACGAGGCGGACCTCATCTTCTCGTACGGGCACGACGCCGAGGTGAAGACGATCCTTGGCGAGGGCTTCCTCTCGCGCAAGTACCAGACGTTCATGATGAGCGCAACGCTCAGCGACGACATCGAGACGCTCAAGGGCCTCGTGCTCAAGGACCCTGTCGTGCTCAAGCTCGAGAACGACACGTCGCTTTCGCAGCAGCTCCTGCAATACCACGTCTACACCTCGGAGGAGGACAAGTTCCTGCTCACCTATGTCATCCTCAAGCTGCGGCTGATCCGCGGCAAGTGCCTCCTGTTCGTGAACGACATCGACCGCTGCTTCCGGCTGAAGCTCTTCCTCGAGCAGTTCGGCCTGCGCACGTGTGTCCTCAACGAGGAGCTCCCGGTGATCAGCCGCTTCCACATCGTCGAGGAGTTCAACAAGGGCAGGTACGACTACATCATCGCCACCGACGCGAATCCCGACACCGGGAAGACGACCGAGTACGGCGTCTCGCGCGGCATCGACTTCGTCGCCGTCGCCTGCGTCATCAACTTTGACCTGCCGACGACCACCAGCGCGTATACCCACCGGATCGGGCGCACGGCGCGCGCAGGCAACACCGGCACGGCGCTCAGCTTCGTCGTCCCCGCCGAGGAGTTCGGCAAGAAAAAGGTGATCAGCTGCCCCACGTGCCGCGACGACGAGCGGCTCTGGCGCAAGATCGTGCGCAGCCAGCAGAAGGCGGGCAACGTCGGCGCGGACGGTATCCCGCTGTGGCGCTACGACAAGAAGCAGGTAGACGCCTTTCGCTACCGCATGGAAGACGCACTGCGCAGCGTCACCAAGGTCGCCATCAAGGAGGCACGCATCCAGGAGATCAAGAACGAGATCCTCAACAGCAAGGCGCTCAAGGCCCACTTCGAAGAGAACCCCAAGGACCTCGAGTACCTGCGCCACGACCGCGCGCTGCATCCGGCGCGTGTGCAGCAGCACATGCGCCATGTCCCCTCGTACCTCCGCCCGCGGATCGCCGCCATCCCGGGCACCGCGCAGGAGGCACGCCCAGTCGGCTATGTCCCGAAGCACAAGACGTCCAAGGGGCGCAGCAAGGGTCCGTCCAAGGCTCCGCGCGCGCGTCCCTCGAAGAAGAAGCACGACCCCCTCCGGAAATTTAGCTCATAGCTCTCCTCCACACGTCACGCCCCCATGAGTTACTTGGGCCTCTTCTCGGGGCTGACGGGCGCGCGGCCCAGCGCGCGCGACGCAGCTGCGACGCGCGACGCGGGCCTCCTCGCGTCCGTGCGCGAGCAGTGGGACACCATTCGCGTGCGTCTCGTGCTCACCCAGTCGTACCTCGAGTCGCCCGACCACCGCGCCGTCCAGGGCGGCCTCGGCAACACTGGCATCCCCGCGTGCATGGACCAGCTCGCCAACGTGCTGCTCGCCGAGGACGAGCACTCCGACAATGCGTCTCTGGGCATGTGCATGGAGTATGTGCTCGAGCAAGACTGTGCGTGTACCGCTGACTCAGTGTTCGGTGGCCTTCTTGGGCTTTGCCTTGCAGACGAGCCGCGCGGTGTCAAGCGCCAAATGGTCCTCACGTTTGGGCGCCTCGTCCGCGGAATGCAGCCCGCGTTCCTTACCCACCAGGGCGTCATCCGTGTGCTGACCCAGCTGCTGCATCACTGCATCCGGGTCGACCGAAGCGCCGGCGAGGACGAGGCCGACGACGCCTTGCTCGACTTGATATGCGGTATTGCGTCGCGGCTCACGGCGCACCCATCCATTTTGCGTCTCTTTGTCGAAATCGGCTCGATGTACGCGGTGGGAGAAGACGACGCGTTTCCGCTCTTTTCCTATCTGCTTCAGCACCTGCACCATCCTGGCGAACGCGGCTTTCAAGTGCGGACCGCAGCTCTCTCGCTACTGCGCAGCATGCACGCCAACGATAGTGCCTTGCTCAAGTACATCGTGCAGAGCCGGCTTGCAGAATCGCTGAGTGCCTCGGCGGCAGCCGCCTATGGTCTCCTTCCTATGCACCTGGATGGAGTGGATCACACGTTTACCGCCGCACTGGACCACGAGCGTGCAGCGAGGTGGTATACGATCGCCAAAGACTGGGCAACCGTTGACTTTGCGCCGGATCTTTGTACCTTCATGGATCTGGTGTGGCTCGTACAGGAGGTCATGGACCTCTGTGCAGTCCACCCACACGACCAAGCCCATACCATCGACCAGCTCGAGCAGCTGCGAGTGGACATCTTGGACCACTTCCGCTCCACCTTTCTCGAGAGTGTAGTCCGTCCTAGCGTGATGGGGTGCGGCATCAACGACGGAAGCGCCCCTGCTGTACTTTTGTACAATGCATTGCTGTTCAGCATCTTGGATCCACGCGGGCCTTTATCGCTAATCGCCTGTGCATTGCAGGAGGAACGCAGCTTGGATAACGTGATCACCGAGTGCATCACAGCAAAAGAGGTCTCGCTCTCAACGCGCATCTTTGCGATCCGCATGGCAGCCCTCTATGCTCGGCGCATCCAGCTGCGGGACATAACACGTGGAACCAAGAAGCAATCTCCGAGCTCGTCGTCGGTCAAGTCTGTCTTGGCTGCTTTGGCGCAGTCGATGCAGTCGCCCCGTCATCTGTACGCGCTCCCGCAGCGATCCCTGCAGCACTTGACCGAGGTGGAGCAGACTATGCGCAAGGATGTCGACTACGATTATGCCGATCGCTTCTCCCGGACAGACCGTGGCATCCAAATGCGGCTCGCCGTACTCCAAGAACCCTTGGACCCCGATCAGCATTTCCTAATACCCTTATTGTCACACCTTTGCTCTTTCTTTGTATCACCGCTTGAAATAAACTTGCAGCTAACAAATACCCTCGCTGAACTGTGCCGCTCGCCCTATGTCTCGCTGGAGGGCATATTGTTCACAGATGACCCAAAATCGATCCCGCTCCTAACCTTTGTTTTGTTCCGCCTAGTCCAGCAAGCCAACCTGTATTCTGAGCAAGTTTCAGATTTTGCCTTTTACTTGGCACAACGGAAAAATCAGCTGCTCATTCCAGGCAAACCTGCTTCAGCAATGTCAGCGGACGCTCTCGTCTGTCCTTTCGCAACAGGGACCGTTCGAGAAAACATGGAAGCGCTACAAAAACAGTTTGATGGACATTGGCCGATCGAAGGTGGTCATAAACCACAACTTGACGTGCGTTCCACTTCTCTAGGAACCTCGTCTCCCTCAAATTTCACGATGGATGCTGCACTTAGCGGAGCCCTGCACATCCTCGTCGCGGTACAACCCTGCTACATTCCTGACCTGATACCCGCCTCCAACATTGTACAAAGCTTCCCGCTGCTTCGTGTGTTGGACAATATCATCCTATTGGAAGAATTTCTTTTAGAACTTGCTGCTACGCAGCAGTTGCGCGAAGCCTGGGATTTGGATCGGACATAGATGTGGAGGTACGACGTGATGCACCACCTCGTGCGACTATGTGGGCGCAAAGCAGTCCCGCTTGTGATCTTGGCCTACGTAATGTACGAAAGGTGCTTACTGGAGTTTTGCATACAGGATTGTAGCTTATGAATACCTATGTATGCTAATCACTAATTCAGGGGGTCATGTCTGGGCGCCGTACCGTGCTCTTTCTAAACCGATTCCGTTCAAGAGTCTGGCGTTCTGTGTAACGGGGCATATCCTCTTTGCTGAATTGTGTCATCTGTACTTCCGCATCTACCTTGCAAAGCCTACTTATGTCGATCCTTTAAAATATATACAAAACTACAAGAGACGTAGCAAGAGTATACTCGCAGTGCTACTGGACGCGACAAGCTTGTCTGAAATCCGCATTCCCACACCTAAGCCTGAATCCCCTGATTTAGACGAGCTTTCTGAAATCCTCTACGAATGTGATGAAAATGGAGCACCTTTGCGGTGCTGGCGAGATCAATGTAGGGGTCATTGGAAGTCACCGAGGTGGGCCGAGGATCTAACTTAGAATGCGACACTGCGGTACCTGTGGACAATGTCGACTCTTTTTTGACCACCACTGTGTCTGGGTACGCTCTCACTCTTATTCAGTTTGACAATTGTCTCTCTGTTCCTAACTCTACTGCTCCGTTTCTTCTCTTGTTGGTACTGGTGCCAGTGTTGATTTTTTATACCGAGGGTCCTCTTTTTCCATTTGCATGGATGCATTTACAATCATTATGGGAGATCGCGAATACTGATAATACCATATATGCGGATTTCTTGGGACACTGGTGGAGTTGGTGCTTAGGACCTATTCCGCGGTATACAATCAGTATCTGGATGGGTATGTTATGATCTTATGCAGCCCATCGCTGCGCATCCACAAAACCAAGCAAATCATCAAAGTTTTCCTCAAATGCTACTCCATCGCTATGGCTACCACTATGCATCGTAATTGGATTCTTTTTTAGTCTCTTCGCTTTGGGTACGCGGGCAATTAACCGTCAGGTTTATTGGTCACAACACTTTTACACGCAGCTGACGGAGAACTAACGGTGGAAGTTGCTCGTAATAGAGCATTTCAAAAGCTTTCTGGAAGGCAAGATCAGACTTCGCTTCATAAGCGAGCTCGAGTGGAGCCTGTTAAATTTCTTCGGATGCCTGGCAAACATGGCGGCCGGGTTGTATCTGTGCGATCCAGGTTTAAACCGTACTCGCTGAGCTGGTTCAGGAATCTAAAATCCTACATTGGTTTTAGTCCACTTTCTCCTTATAACCCGGACTACCAGATCGATCAAGACTTCTGTTGAGAAGATTGCGAAGGATACACTGTTCCTGACTCTGACATTCAATTCATTGCATCAATACCTCTAGCACACAACCAGGGTGTCTTGCACACTGAACTGCGCATTTAGTACTGATGGTCCCTTACAGTTCATTTTAGATCGATAATTATATCTGATCTTCTATCCCATATTAGCGCACAACGATAATCTTGTTATTTATGCTTGTACCTATTATTGGTCAGTTCTGCAAATTATCGCTGATCCACATGTTTTTATTCTTGAATCGTCGACAATCTGATTTAGGGAATGCAGGGAATGGATGCGATCACTGTGTAGCTCTTGATGAAAAGAAGGCAAGCGAAGGACCGGTGCTGGAGAAGTATCTCGGGATTATAAAAAAGGTCAATTAGTCTCGTCCTCATAGCATCTCTGCGTGGTTCGCTCAAGGGTTATGATTCACGGGCCGCACTCTCCGGATAAGCCGACATGGCCGGAGAAACTCAAGGCTCAAGGGCCCCACGACCAGCCTGATATGCTGCTATACCGTTTTCCTCTGCGCTTGACATGGGTTATTTTGGCAATCATCGGTGTAGCCGTCGTAAATCATGCTATCCATCTTTTGTGCCATTATCAACCTAAAACACGCAAGGTTTTCTATAAAGTACCTGGGATTCCAGCCCTTATGGCATTAATGCGAAGCATTGCTTTTCTACAAATTAAACCGCTTGGACCTTTCCCTCTTCCCTCAATGCAAGCAATCATTATCTGTTTGGCATTCGCGGCTGCAACCATTGCACGGTGTTTTTCGTTACACCCTTACTACCGGTCATCATTCGAATGGGGTCCTCCCCCTCTGGCAATGCGAGCTGGAGGTATGGCAGCAGCCCTTTTTCCATTCATTTTTGCCACGGCTCTTAAGATCAACCCAATTTCTATTCTGACGGGTATCTCTCATGCGAAACTGCAAGTTTATCATCAAAACCTTGCACGTCTGTTCTTGTTTTTTGGAATTGTTCATACTGTCCCATTCATTAAACAACAACTCAAAGATGGAGGTTATCAAAACTTGAAAGCGTACTTTTACAGTTCCAATCGGTACTGGTCTGGAACAGTTGCCATCGTATTCATTGCTTGGATTGTATTCTCAAGCACCAATGCCGTAAGAAAACTCTCGTATGAATTTTTCGTCATTCAGCACGTCTTTTCGTTTATTGTTGTGACTGTTGTCTTATTTATTCATGTCCACAAGACCATCAATACCCACTTATGGCTCTGGAGCGCAGTTGCTTTTTGGTTCTTCTCATTGATAGGTCGGACCGTCCTATCACTTTTTGCTTTTGGTAAATTCAAAGGGACCAAGACACAAGTTGAAGCACAAGTGGTCTCACAATTAACCGAATCTGACGCGACCGAAAAGAGCGATGCAATCGAGACTATTCGGATAAGTGTTGAAACACCTCTCCGCTGGTCGCCTGGACAACATATCTATATCCGCTTTCCTGGACTCAACCCCTTTCAGGCTCATCCATTTACAATCCTTTCACTCCCAAGTTCAGGAAGACTGAGTAATTCAACTCTTGTCTTGATTGTCCGAGTCCATAAAGGCCAAACCCGGAAAATTTTCAACCGCTTCAAAAGTGAAAAGGATGCTGAAGCTATTATCCCCCCTTCCAACTCGGGTCCTACACTAGTTCCATCAGACTCTGAGAAAACAATTGAAACCACCGATATTGAAGCAGCACCGAAGACAACTGATATTACAGGATCACCAAAAAAGGCTGACGTTGATGGACCAATTGCATCTACTAATGAAGGTACACCGACAAATGATGCACAAAGTGTGCCGGCAACTAACGTTGAAGGTGTTATGACAACTGATCTCGAAAGTGCACCAAACTGCTTCAACCAGTTGGCTACATTTGAGGATAACAAATCAATTGTCGGCAATATCCAAAACCAGCTTTCTCAAACAGGTTTGCGATCCACTCGAGTCACTGCACTGATTGATGGTCCCTATGGCTACTCGAAAGACCCCTCCATGTTTGAACATACGATCTTCATTGCAGGTGGAACTGGTGCTAATTTTGTATTACCAATTCTTCTGGACTTACTCCGTCGAATGGCCGATGGAAAAAATAAGATTCTGACTCAAAGGATCTCACTAACCTGGACTTGTCGATCCAGTGTTATGTTGGGGTGGTTCAAGCCGATTCTCGACGAAATTGTTTCATTGGGGTCCATGCTCGAGGTTCAAGTCAAGTTCAATATTCACTTGTCAAAGAATATGCATTCTGACCATGTGGAGATCTTGAATCATGGATCAACCTTCATACATGATACACGTCCGGAAATCTCTGTTCTTCTCGAAGAAGAATTTATGATCGCGAAGGAGTATGGCATAACTTCTGCGTGTGTTTACTCTTGCGGCCCAGAGTCTCTCAGCTTGGATGTGACCAATAATGTCGCACGAGCAAACTTTAATCTTCTTCGGGGCCGGCTAGGATCATTAAGAGATCTCTCTCTTGACAACGAATCGTTTGGTTGGTAAAGGTAAATATAGGTTTTTAATTCTTGTTAGATAAACACGGAATCATTGACTTCAATGAGCAATGAACATAGAGTTAGTGGTCGAGGCTAGAAACTTGGATATAACTGCACAATTCAACTCGTATTAGACCCATCAAAATCTTTATGCGACATGGCAGAGACGAGAATAATGTAATCTTGATAGTATTCGAGCGAGTTGTAAGGTCTCTAACATGTTCCAACTTTTCCGAGGTTACTGCATTGCTCCAAGCATTTTTCTCATATTCCGTATCTCAGACTACGACAGACTGTATTGAATTAAATTAATGGCCTCCACGTCTACTGACTTGCTTCCTCCAGAGGCCCAAGTGGGCTTCTAGACCTTCTCGGGAGTTTTTACTCAGCCTTAAAGTAGCCGAAAAGGCTCCGATTATCATCGGAGACTTCACCTGGGAGGATTCGCTCGAGTCACCACGTCCATCTTATAAAGCTTTGTTCGTCTTGAGCACCCTTCAAGCTTTACATTCTCAATATCGACATGTCTGAAGGGAATTCGATGCCGGAACCATGGGAGGAACAGTATAAATATGCATATCGTACGTTTACTTTGTCGATAATATCAGGGCTCACACGATTTCAGGCACAGCCTACATTATGTGCGCATTCGTTTTCCTGGCAACGATATTCCATGCACTTCAGCTTCTTCGGCAAATCCGACCTAAATTAGGAAGTGCCGTGTTTCGGATTCCCGGGATTTCGATCTTTGTCGCTTTACTCCGCAGCATCTCGTATGTGAATTTAAAAACCCCAAAAGCAATTCGAATCCCTGCAATGCATCACTGTCTGTTTATTAGCGTGTTTTTCATTGCACTGGTTGCTTGGGTCTTTGGCATCAAACCATATTATCGTCGGATTATGCACGATGGCTCGCCCCCTTTGGCGATTCGTTCTGGATTAGTATCTATCGCATTCTTCCCATTCATTTTCTCTTGTGCGCTAAAAGTCAACCCAATATCGATGCTCACCGGTATTTCTCACGCAAGACTACAAGTTTATCATCAAAGTTTAGCGTTTATGATGTTCTTTTTCGCTCTAGTACACACTATCCCTTTCCTGTACCAATTTTCTCACGATGGCGGCTACGCCGCATTGCACGAGCAATATGCCTCTGATCCTTTTTTTTGGACAGGCACTGTTGCTCTGGGACTGGTTGGGTGGATGCTGTGTTCTAGTCTAGGCGTCTTCAGGAATATGTCTTATCGTTTCTTCGTGATCCAGCACGTTGTTTCTGTCATGCTTCTTCTCGGATTCACTTTTGCTCATTTACAAAATCTTCTTACTAGTCACCTTTTCGTATGGGCTGCGGTCGCTCTTTGGATCTTTTCCATTGTTGTACGAGGCTCTATGGTCTTAATATCGTCCGACTTTTTCGCAGGGGAACGTGCTCGAGTTGACATTCAAGCTGTTACGAACCTACCTTTGGAAAATGAAAAGAAGAGTGAACGTGCTGCCGAAACTATTAGACTCACTCTGACTACCCCTCTCCGTTGGCGTCCAGGTCAGCATATCTATGTCCGATTTCCGGGCTTTTCCGTTGCTCAAGCACACCCATTTACCATTATGTCTCTTCCCAATAAGAGTCGTTTGGACTCGCAATTGGTTCTACTCGCTAAAGTTCATGAAGGAACGACACGTAAGATTTTTAATTACGTCAAGGGCCTGGAGACTCACTGTTCGGAATCGTCATTTACGAACGAGATCAATACTAGCTTGAACACGAGGCCTTCAGGCGGCTTTGAAACTGAAAAGAGCAAGGTTATCTTAAGCACGAGTGATTCTTCTTCTGTGTCTTCTAGGCTCGAAAGTTCACCGGCTATGCAACAATCACAAATACGCTCTGCACAGATCGCGGCGTACTTAGACGGTCCCTATGGATTTACCACGGACCCAGCAAGTTTCGAACAAGTCATTCTATTTGCCGGTGGTACAGGCATTTCTCACATCTATCCTATTCTTTATCGTCTGTTGCAGCGCTGTGAGGAGGGTGATCCTCTTGTTCTCACCAAGCGTGTTCATTTTATTTGGAGCACACATTCTTCTGGTCTCATTAACTGGCTTGAATCGGAACTTGAGGCAATCTTAGCGCTACAGCGACGCCTTTCTATCCAACTCGACATGGATCTTCATGTCACAGGCGAGCTTTCTGAGCCTGAGCACAAAACTTTCGCTCAAACACTTATTAGCTGTTACGGTGTGCGTCCTGATATTCGATGCAGCTTCCGTGAGGAGCTCGCACAAGCGACGGAACTAGGCTTCTCATCACTCGCCTCTTATGTTTGCGGTCCATTGGAGATGACGCATGCGGTGAGTAACTGCGCTGCTCGCGCAAATTGGGATCTGGCTCGAGGTCGGCTGAGCCCGCTACGCGATATCTATTTGGAGGTTGAACATTTCAGCTGGTAAATCTACCTGGTAATAAATACCCTATTGTAGTAAATAAATTATCTCGTGACAGTTTAGGTATGTTGGGTATGTCTGCCACGACGGCGAGGCGTTGGCCCGGCATAAGTCGGTCGCCGTCTCAGAGTCAATCTCTTTGCAAGTGAGTAGAGGGCTTGAGCATGTGATCGGTTGATCCATGCCCGCTTGCACAGCTGATTGAGGATGGCCTCCCATCTTTTGAGCAAAGTAAGTCCATTAGGTTGTTCGCGCCAATCGACTCTGCCATCATTAGTAGGCTTGTTTTGCCAACGTTTTTCTCGACGTAATACGCCTTGCTGGTATCGTAAGACACGCCGCACTAGTTCTTTGTCATTCGTCTTCAGGCCGAACAGAAGAAGTTTCATGAATGGTCGTAGATCAAGTATCAATGGTCTGTTGCAGACCGGTTCTGGTGCGAGCAGGCCCCAGGTCTTTTCCACCTTTTGAAGAAGATTGAGAAGCTTGTTCCCATTTTCATTCGACGTAGTTGCCAGAAATGCGTCTATCACTAGCAGCACGGACTTGGTATTCGGCTCGAGCACGAAACGGGTATCAATGGGGAGAGGCTGTGCTTCGGTCTCGGCTGTCAGTTTTAAAGGAGTTCGCGTCATCATTTCAAAGAAACGAAGAGCATGAAGCGGGCTCTTTGTCCGCAGAAATGATGAGAGCAATGCATTTAGAATGACAGGTCCCGGAATCGACACGTCTGAATTGGTTATGAGACGCGATGGGCCTCGGTGGAGAGTTATGTGATCTTCGTGCACAGGTCGTTTGGATAATTGGGCATAATGTGAAGCCAAATGCATGTTCATCAGTGTAAGAGCTTGGGTTGTGCGTCCTGATCGAGAGTAAAGCTCCAACAATGCTGCAGTAATCCAATTTGGAAGAGGGGCTAGCATCTGTGGCGCATTCTCCGGGGGAATCAGGTGCGATCGCCGGATCATTTGGCCGAACTCATCCAAAAACATGTCCCAAAGCTCCTTCCGTGCCTTGGACTCGGAAGGCTCCAGTGGGCGCAAAGAATCCGAGCTGCCCGGTTCTTTCGTGACCATGTCCAACGCTCCATCAGTTCGCAGCAATGCTCGGCACATGAACGGAGTCCATCTTTCGGAACTTCTTGAAGATGCCAGCATATGCATGGCAGACCAGTTGTCATGCTGAGCCGCTAGGCTGAAGAGCATATTATCAAGCCGCATCAGGAGCAGTGGCTGGCTCCCTTGCCCAGCACTTGGACGAAGCGCGGCCTTTTCGAGGTGCTCTTGTGTCCAGGCCAGAACAAGAGTACGCAGTCTCCGGAGGGTATAGATATCGCGACGTCGACCGGCATACTTCATCAGAAGCAATACTGCCTCAGCACTGTCCGCGCTGCCATGCGCCAGTCGTGTTCGACTTTCTTTGACACGCTCTGAATACCAGTCCAGCAAAGATCCCGCTTTAAGAAATGGCTCATGGCGTGTTTTGTTTTTCAGCTCGCGAATAAGCTTCGCCTGCTCCTCTTGCCTTTTGCGAATCTCAGGCGGTCTATCGATGCGGGGAAATGTTTCCACCGGCGCGACCTGGGGATCCTCGGTGAGCCGAGCTCCTGGAAGATGGTGCTGTATCGTGTGTTCCGACCGATCCTTTGCATTGTGCCCCGCCCCATACGCAGGCCGCACGAATGCCAGCCCGCGAAGGCGAGGCCTTCGCAGCGCGAACAGCATAGGACAGGAAGCCTCGACAGCCTCACGTGACCCTGTTTGCAACCTCGACATGGAGGATCCGGCGGAGATCGCTGTGCTGACGTCGGAGTTTGTGTCCTGTATGTTCCTATTCTGACTCAGCTCTGGACAACCTGCCTCTAGAGGTCAGTCATATACTACGGGAAATCGAAATTAAAGATGGAAAAGTGCAAGGTACGTGCCATCACTTATTTAGACACGCTCTCACGTATTGCATCCAAACAGGCGCAAATGCGCGAGCTCTACAATGCTTCGGATAACCCAAGTACAAGCCAGTCTCTTTCTGAAAGTAATAAAAGCAAGATTGATAAGCTCGCGAGCCGTGTGGCTGCTGACTATTCGCGCGCCGAAGAATGGTCAGCGCAAAAACGAATGCTTGCACATGGATTGTGGCGCAAGGTCCATGCGCATTACGATCGACTCCTTCACGACATAAAACAGATTCATCCTGACCTTGTCGCTAGCGTATCGACCTCTGTTCCAAAACCAGCAGAGGTCATCGCACCGAACGCCTTGTCTATGGCGCTTGCTGAGGCGGGCGTGGGTGACTCAGAGGATTCGGGCGACTCCAAGATCAAACGCAAGCGTGCCTTACAAGGAACCAGCGCCAATGGATACAATCGCCAGTCACCATCTGTCTATGGAAATAAGGAGCGTGCGCAGTCTCAAACGGGCCGGCAAACTCCTCTCAACGATGATGATCACACGCCTGCCAAAGACCGCTCCTCCACTGTGTTTGCTGATGTGGAAGACGAGCGTGATGAGAATCTTTACTGCTTCTGCCAGCGAGGATCATTTGGAGAGATGATCGGGTGCGACTCCGACGACTGCAAATACGAATGGTTTCATATTGGTTGCGTTGGTGTATCCAAGCCGCTGCCACAGACGTGGGTCTGCAGCGATTGCCTCGCGAAGAACAAGCGTCGACGTCGCGGGTAGCTGTACTATAATGTAAGATAGAATATGGGTGTTATCGTTATATATGAGCAGTGGAGTAGCCTTCCGATTCAAGAAGGCGCGTTGAGACCAATCGCGCGCTAGAGACACAACCTGCGTGAGAAACACACATACCTTCGAGGAGCGGAACACCGAAGCTCCAGCTTCCGGTCAGCCAGATTCCTGGAAATTGTACCTGAGCAGAGCCGTCTGTGTCATCCTGCTTTGGCGGTCGCCCTTGCAAGGGTCCGAGACGCAGTTGCTTCCGGGAATTAGCGTATGGGTCAGACAACTTTTTCTCATTGGCATGCTGAAATAGCGCGCGCCGAGCATCTCGGCCAGTGATGTTCAGCACAAATCGCTCAAAGGTGCTTCTGCTAATCCAACTTTTCGAATCTGGGTATAGTTCCGAAAGTGGGTTCGTGGTTTGCATTACGACTTGAGCATTGTCTTTGGCACGCCAAATCAAATGCGTCGCCATAGTAAAGCGATTTGCGTCTTCACTGGCCTCACCCCTTACCAGATTGAGATCTCGCCACAGGGTTTGATCTCTCGGCATAATTGTAGTGTCCGTGTGACACACAACCGTGCTTTGCTCGTACCGCATTTTGGCCAACACTTGTGTAAGATCTTGACATCGTTTAATGTCAGCATCTTGCTTACCCTGCAAATGGCGTTCGTACATTTGAATCAATCGCGAAGTTTGCGTACATTGTGTTGCGAATACCAAATGATCGTATGCAGGTAACTCCAAGTCAAGGCCTTGCGAAGTTTGCACCCGTAAGAGAATTTGCCGTCGGTCTGTATGTTCCACAGGTAAAAGATCAACAATCGTCACCCCGAGAAGAATGTGCTCAATTGGAAGAGGTTTCGACAGTGCTTGCACAACGAGTTGCACACCACCATCTACAGTATAGTGTTGATTGAAGAATGTGCGTGCAACGTATTCCAGTAGCTCAGACGCTGGTAGTTTTCGCACGGAATCTAAATTGGTCGTCATGATCGAGCCAAAAAGTGGGAAAAGAAGATCGTCGGTGAATTTTTTACTGATCCACGACTTCTCACACCATGCTGAAATGGTTTGCCGTGAAATTTTATGGTTCGGATCCGAAGTATGGCGCATAGCTGAGTGATAGAATGCCAGAAAATTTAGCAAGACATAAGAAAACGCAATTTCGAGCACATAGATCCAAGTCTGGACTCGGCTTTTCATGCTCGTTTGCTTGGGGTATATAGTGATCTTCCGGTTTTGCTGTCGACCATCATACAAAAAGACCGGATCAGGACCATGTTCTCTTACGAGTTCAGGTTGACTTGGACTCGTAGCAAAAGCGAAAGTGAATCGTGAGGGACGAAACTTCATATCGAGAGAGCGATAGAGCGCTAGTAGCTCGGGATAATACCCTGTATTAGCGGGGAGCATACCTTCAGAGAATGAGCGCATCGGTACATCAATTCTAAGTGGTTTGTTATCGCGTTCAACGGAAACACTTTCGGCATCCATACCTAGTTTCTCATGCCTCTCCAGAAGATCGACGTGCACATGTTTTCCTTTGTCGAGCTGAGCAGAAGCTAGGTAATAGGCAGTTGCTAGCCCTGCTAATCCCGAACCAACGACAGCCACCCGCACATCAGCCTGTTGCCCAGATGTCATTGTAACATGTCCTAAGGAGAAGACAAATCAATCTTATTACACGGGCCTGGACGATGGCTTACCCACCCGATTCAACGCAGCGTCCCCCGATTTGTCATGACCCCCGCATTGCGTATGTGGATTCTCACGTGGAGCGCGGGCCATTGCGCCCCAGGGGGTTGAGATTATTTTGTCAAGTGCGCCAATCAATACTATTAGAGAATAAACTGTGGGCGTATCCTTCAATGGTGGCGTGAGCCAATCTTTTCCCGTCCCCTATTATGGCTGCTCCTGAACCGTATGGTGAGGCGAACGATTCAGCTGTCCAGGATGAAACAAGCAATCGGGGTGTCTCACGCATGAGTGATAAGCAAGACCTAGATAAGCTCGTTGTGTCACTGGAGGATACTGATCTCGATCTTGTGACACCCGAGGAATCAGTTGGCCGTGCATACAAGGCAAAGGCGGCCAGGCTTAATCAAGCTGTACAGGATATTGGGTTTGGTCGCTATCAAATCATGCTGTTTCTTGTCATTGGCTTTGGCTGGGCCAGCGACAATCTCTGGCCGATTGTTACATCTGTGATATTACCGCCTGTCGGCCGCGAGTTTCATAAGACCTCAAGGCAAACGCCTCTTATTACACTCGCCCAAAATATTGGTTTATTTGTCGGTGCCTTTTTCTGGGGTCTTGGATGCGATTTCTTTGGGCGGAAATGGGCATTTAGCCTGACCCTCGGTTTCACCTCAGTTTTTGGTCTCATTGCTGCTGGCTCGCCCAACTTCGCGGCCGTAGGCGTGTTCGATGCTCTATGGTCGTTTGGCGTTGGAGGGAATCTACCAGTAGACTCTGCCATTTTCCTCGAGTTTCTGCCTGCAACGCACCAATATCTGCTCACAGTGCTTTCGACGTACTGGGCGGTTGCCCAGGTGTTTGCTGACTTGATTGCATGGGGTTTGGTCGGAAACTTCACTTGCGAAAGCAGTGCAGGCTGTACAAAGGATCGGAATATGGGCTGGCGTTACTTCATCATCACTCTTGGTGGCCTTTGGATGATCCTATTTATTATACGTTTCTTTTTCCCTGTGCTCGAATCACCCAAGTATCTAATGGGAAAAGGTCGCAATGAAGAAGCTGTCAAAACTGTTCATCGCCTGGCTGCGATAAACAAAAAGTCTTCGAATCTCACTGTGGACGATCTAGACAAATTTGATATTGATGAGACAACAAATGTTCATATCTCTGCTCACCAGCGTGACACAATGAAGAATATGCCGAGGTTTGACTTCAGTGCTGTAAAGGCATTATTTGGCACTCCAAAGATGGCACTCACAACTGGAATGACTATGCTGATCTGGGCCATTATTGGCCTTGCATTTCCTTTGTACAATGCATTTATTCCAACTATTATCTCAACAAAATCCACATCGACTTATATCACTTATCGGAATCTCTTAATTATTGCCGTACTCGGTGTCCCAGCATGTCTTATTGGCGCATTCTTGGTCGAGGTCAAAGGCATTGGTCGCAAGGGAACTTTGGGCGTCTCGACTCTTCTGACTGGTGTTTTTCTATTCTGCTCCACTACTGCACATAACTCTACGCAACTTCTCGGATGGCAATGTGCCTACAATTTTACGTCGAGTTTGATGTATGCGGCCTTGTATACTTATACACCGGAGATTTTCCCTACCAAATACCGTGGCACTGGGAATGCGTTGACAGCTTGCGCTAACCGTGTGTTTGGAATAATCGCTCCGATCATTGCGATATTTGCAAACCTTGACACGCCTAACCCGGTTTATGCAAGCGGTGCTCTTTTTCTTTGTGCTGGTCTACTTTCGTTTCTACTCCCGCTCGAACCGCGTGGTAAAGCAAGCATGTAAAGATTGTGTATATTGACATATCGGGGTGCCCGATTCGGAAAAGATTTGTTCTTTCAAAACCTCCACCCCACCCCCACCCAAGATGAATCCGTTCATCCTCAACATGAACGTGCCATTGGCTGTGTTTCTCTTATTTATCTTAGGTTTCATCAACAGTGCATGTGCCAGTAATAGTACTACGTTGATCTCTCCCAAAGTAGTAGTGGTCACACTTTTCGAACCTGAGCGGAATGCGTGGCTATCCAAATTTTCGTTCAATCAAAATATCTCAATCCCCGGTGGAAGTCCATTGTACCCCTACGCAAGCTGCGACGAGGCTGGTGAAGTCTGTTTGATAACTACGGGAGAGGGTGAAATCAATGCTGCCGCAACGCTTACTTCTTTTCTATATCACCACCGCTTCGACCTTACCAAATCTTATTTCCTTGTGAATGGAATTGGAGGGATCAGCCCACATGCCGGGACGATCGGAAGCGTCAGTTTTGCCCGCTATGCCATTCAATTTGGACTTCAATTCGGCCTGGATAGCCGCGAGATGCCTAAAGACTGGAACTACAGCTTCTGGAACTATGGCACATCTCGTCCTGGTCAATACCCTGGAATGTTCTATGGAACCGAGGTCTTTGAAGTAAACACGAATTTGCGCGAGAAAGTACTCGATATTGTCAAAGACGTAAAGTTAGCTGATAACGACGCTGCTAAGGCCAACCGCAGAAACTATTCGTTCTCGCCTGCGAACGAACCTCCTAAGGTATTCAAAGGCGATGTATTGACAAGTGATCTGTACTTTACCGGGAAATACTTGTACGTATTAACTACGCACTTACCAAAAGTGGATCAATGGCTTCAAACCTTACACAAGTACTGACAAATGGCACCGGCACCTACGCTATGACCGCTCAAGAAGATAATGCTGTGCTTGAAACTCTGGTCCGTGCTCACAAGGCAGGCTTCGCAGATTATGGCCGTGCTATTCTTTATCGTACGGCAAGTGATTTTGACAGAGGTATGTTTCTGACTGATCAACTAGCTCCTCCTCATGAAAACGATTATATTAGCTTTGAAAGGGCTAGCAACAACCCGGACTTAGTGACTCCTTCTCTTGACAATCTTTTCCTTATTGGCAGCCATATCGTTCATTCAGTATGTGAAGCACGTTCTGACAAAGATTGTCCAAAGTTGGAAACAGGATTGGGAGAAAGGTGTCCCAGCACAGAACAGTTCAGCTTATGGCGATGTATTTGGCACGCTGCGTTAAGCAGTCATAAGTCTCAAATAGGGGTAGAAGTGGAGGTGTCGTTGATGGCTTTCCGTGCAGTGGCCCGTTCATTAAGAAGCGCCTCTGTCCCAAGATCTTTGCGAATTGCCTCGCACGACACTCAAAAGCTTTTGCTTCGCACTCAGGCGATTCATACAACGAAAATGTCTTCACAGCCTTATGATTTGCGTCATGCAAGGGTCCAACAAATGACGCCACTTGAGGATGCGAGTGCCAAGTGGCTTGGATTGCGCAGAATACAGTATCTTGATCCTACTGGTAAGGAGCGGTCTTGGGACTGTGCGGTTCGAAAGACGCGTAAAGGGGATGTTGATGGTGAGTCTCACAGCTTACACAGCGGTCGCGGTGCTCACGATCGTTCATCGTCCCGGGGCTGAGCCACACGTACTACTTGTTTCTCAATTTCGACCTCCTGTCGGCAAAGTTATCGTGGAACTTCCTGCTGGCTTAATTGATGCTGGCGAGGAGACTGACGAGGGCACAAAGGGTGCTGCGCTGCGTGAACTCAGTGAGGAAACGGGGTATGGAGCAAAAGGAGAATCACATTCAGTCGAGGTCAAACTCTTGAGCGGAATCATGTTTAATGATCCTGGACTTACAAACTCAACAATGAAGCTGTGCACTGTCGAGATTCAACTGGCGCAAGATGCTCCAGAGCCGGTCGCACACCCTGATGAGGGTGAGTACATTGAGAGGCATCTTGTTCCTCTCCGCACCCTTTATGAAGAGCTTGAGAGTGAGTGTCTTTTGATTAACCTAGATTTCCGCCAGAGTGACTATGCTATTGATGCGCGTCTAGCACACCTGGCTACTGGAATGAAGCTGGGCCAGGACTTCGCTGCCAAATAAACAGCGAGATGTGCTATTCTAGTAAGAGCGAATTACTCTAGAATATACACAGATAGCTGGAGTACAACTACAACGCAACTAATGCGGTTGACTAAATCGGATCACCAACGTCTCTTGTGGTAGGGCTCAAAGGTGGAGGGACTTGGGCACATCTACAATTTTCCTTCGGCCAATCAGAACCGAATGATGACGTTCCTGTTGGCTGGGCCCGTAACACGCCATTAGCCGCATCCAAATTGGCAAGCGCGGCTGTATCCCTGCTCTTTGGCTTGGTGATGTCTGGTACTCTAGAATCCCTTCTGTCCCAAGCCGCCAAGCTTCCTCTGTGGAAGCAGGTGCTTGGCGGCTGCTCTATTCTTCTCGTCCTCTTGGTCACAGTGAATGTTTCGGCGCAAGTTCTGCTGCCCCGCAACCGTTCGCTTCCTCCGCTGGTCTTCCACTGGTTCCCTGTGGTGGGATCGGCGGTAACCTATGGCATGGATCCGTACAAGTTCTTCTTTGAGTGTCGGAAGAAGTACGGCGATGTTTTCACGTTCAAGCTTCTCGGTCGGAACGTCACGGTTGCCCTCGGAACGAAGGGCTCGAATCTTGTGTTTAACGGCCGTCTGAACCAGGTATCCGCGGAAGAAGCATACACTTCGCTGACCACACCAGTCTTTGGCAAGAAAGTTGTGTATGATGTGCCCAACTCCGTACTTATGGAGCAAAAGCGTTTCGTCAAAGCCGGCCTGTCGACGGAGAACTTCCGTGCTTATGTCGACCAGATCGTGCAGGAGGTTCGTGACTTTGTGAAGACCGATGCTGCCTTTACTCCCCTCAAGAATGGTGCCAAGTCGGTGGTAGTGGACATTTTCAAGGCCATGAGCGAAATCACGATTCTGACCGCTAGCCGCACGCTGCAAGGCAAGGAAGTGCGTGAGAACCTTGATAAGAGCTATGCTCAGCTGTATCATGATCTCGACTCTGGATTTACCCCCATCAACTTTGTGATTCCCAATCTGCCTCTGCCGAACAACTTCCGCCGTGATCGTGCGCAGCGCCAGATGAGCAAGTTCTATCAGGACATTATCAAAAAGCGCCGTGAGGAGGGAACCGCGGACGATGGCCACGATATGATTCGTGCACTCATGGAGCAGGAGTACAAGAACGGTCGCGCGATCAGTGACGAGGAGATCGCTCACATGATGATCGCCCTGCTTATGGCTGGCCAGCACACGAGCAGTGCCACCGGAAGCTGGGCCATGCTCCGGCTTGCAAGCCGCCCGCACTTTATTCAAAAGCTTTATGAAGAGCAAGTTCGTGTGTATGGCGAGCCGGATGGCACGTTTAGGCTGCTCGACTACGACACCCAAAAGAGCTCCGTGCCGGTGCTGGATGCGGTGATTCGCGAGACGTTGCGTTTGCACCCGCCCATTCACAGTATCATGCGCAAGATCATGTCGGACATTCCGGTGCCTCCGACGCTCGCTGTTCCGAAAGGCACTGTCCCGAAGGAGGGTGAAAATGCGCCGTACATTATTCCCAAGGGTCACTACGTGATGGCCGCTCCGGGTGTTACGCAGATTGACCCCACTCTCTGGGATGACGCCAGCGAGTTCAACCCGGACCGCTGGCTTGACAACAGCAGTGCGCACCTCACGCAGGACACGAGCGAGCAAGTGGACTATGGCTGGGGTATGGTGAGCACCGGTGGTGCAAGCCCCTACCTGCCGTTTGGTGCTGGCCGTCACCGCTGCATTGGCGAGCAGTTTGCCTACCTGCAGCTGGGCACGATCATCTCCACCTTTGTGCGCTCCTTTGACTGGCGTCTGGAAGGCGAAATGCCTGAGCCGGACTACACATCGATGGTTGTGCTGCCGAAACCCCCTTCCAACATTTTGCTGACGCCGCGCGTGTAGACAGGTGTGTGTGTTTAGTATCCATGACATAATACGACCGAGTCGGGGCCGTGCGCACTTCCGTTTTGACAGGCGGGCCGTGCTTCTCTCCTCCGTGTCATTATGCCGGCCCCTGTGCCCCGCCGTGCTTTGATTGCGATCACTTCTGCGCACGCCCAGCTCTACCCCAATGGGGGAGAGACAGGTCTGTTTGTGACGGAGGCGCTGCACCCTTTCGAGGGTTTCCGCAAGGCTGGTTTTGAAGTCGACCTGGTCTCGGAGACCGGCCAATACGTCCCTGACGCCTTGTCCCTCACCAAGCCCTGGATCACGGACGAGGAGCTGAAGGTCTTCGAAGACCATAACTCCGAGTTCCGCTCGAAGCTCGACCATCTGCACAAGCCGAGCGACATTGATGCGTCCAAGTACGGCCTGTTCTTCGCGTCGGCCGGCCACGCCGCGCTGATCGACTACCCGGATGCGAAGGGTGTGCAGGAGCTTGCCGCTAAGATCTGGGAAAACGGTGGGATTGTCTCGGCTGTGTGCCACGGCGGTGCGATTCTGCCTGGCGTGAAGGACCAGTCGGGTCAATCGATCATCCACGGTCGCAAGGTGACGGGCTTCACGACCAAGGGTGAAGAGGAGCTCGGTGCGCTTGCCGAGATCCAGAGCTGGAAGCGTCCCACGATTGAGGAGTCGGCTAAGGATGCCGGTGCCCAGTACGTGAGCCCCGCGGGCCCCTGGGATGCCTACCAGGTGACTGACGGCCGCCTGGTAACGGGTGTGAACCCGCAGAGCGCTACGGTCACGACGGAAGCCGCGATCAAGGCGTTTGATGCCCTGTAACTAGACCCTTATGTAGTCTACATCCTACGCTGAGCGATCCGGACGAGGTCGCTGACGACGCCCATCGCAGTGACATCGGCACCAGCGCCGGCGCCCTGCACGAGCAAAGGACGCGGGCTGTAGCGCTCGGTCGAGAACGAAATGATATTGTCCGAGCCCCCGAGCGACGTCGCGAACGGATGGTCGGCCGGGTACGACTCGAGGCCGGCGCGGATCAGCCGCTTCTCCACATCGATCACACCGACGTAGCGGAGCACCGAGTTGTTCGCCTGGGCCTTGGCGCGCATCTCGTCAAACTCGGCGTCGAACTCGGGGAGGCGCTTCACGTAGGTGTCCGCATCCTTCTCGTCACGGAGCCCGGCAGGCGTGAGCGACTGCGTGTCGACGGAAGTGTAGCCCTCCGGGAGCTCATTGGCGAGGTCGGGGATGAGACGCGAGAGGATCGTGAGCTTCCGCGCGACGTCCGAGCCCGAGAGGTCGTCGCCCGGGTTCGGCTCCGTGTAGCCCTTCTCGCGCGCCATGGTAACAATTTCAGAGAACTTGCGCGTAGAACCCTGGGGCGGGCTGAACTCGTTGAAGATGTAGCTCATCGTTCCGCTAAGCACACCCTCGATCTTCTTGATCCTGTCGCCGGTGACCAAGAGGTCGTCGAGCGTGTTAATGATTGGCAGACCGGCGCCGACAGTGCTTTCTTGGTACACAAGCGGGCCCTTCTGCACGACCTCGGGCTGGAGAGCAGAGTGCAGGATGTGCGCATAGAGCTCCAGCGAGCCGGAGAAGGCCTTCTTGTTCGGCGTCGCGATGCTGAAGCCCGCCTGGATGAAGAGCGGGTAGAACGCGGCCACGCCGTCGTCCGAGGTGTTGTCGACCACCGCGATGTGGCTCTGGTTCTGCGACTGGATCTCGTGGAGACGCTTCACGAGCTCGTCGAGCGAGAGCGCGTTGAGTGGGCTGGCCGCGAGCGCCTGCTTCCACTCGTCGTTCGCGCCGAGAGCGAGGCGCTTGCCGGGGCTCGCGAGCAGCGTCTTCTTGCTGTTCTGGAGCGCGATTACATGCAGCGAAGACAGCGAAGAGACGGAGGAGAGCTGTTTAATGACGGCGGAGCCGACGAGGCCCACGCCGATAATCACAACATCAATGCCAGACATGGTACAAGCTGGTCAAGGCGGCGCGGGGCCAACGCACGTGACACACCGCCGCAGGGCTGCCACCCCCGCCACGATGAGCGAGCCGCTGCCGCCCTACACGCGGCGGGATACCGACCGGCCGGGATGGACACACAACTACAGTCATCCCAGCGATGTCCCGCCGTCTTACGCGGACTCGGTGCGGTGGTTCTTTTACAACTCCCTGCAGCCCGCGTACCTCTTCATCTCGCTCGTGAGTGCGATTGCAGCCATCTTTCTGTGTGCGATTGAATGGCGCTCGATGAGCGACTCGGAGGGTATAGTTCAGGTCCTGTGTATCGTGCCTGCCGTGCTGTTCACGGTGTGCACTGTGCTGCAGATTTTTGCGTTCGTCGCAGGGCTCGGGCAACGGATCCACTTGCTACGCCTGGCGGTGCGTCTCTCGGTGGTAAGCATGGGGCTTGCGCTCGCGGCAATCATTATCGCGCTCGCGAATGTCTACGCGAACAAGGAGAGTATCTTTGCACAGTGCCGCGCCAAGACCTTTGCGGCGCTCAATGGCCCCATGCCGGCTGGGACGGCCTCTGTCGAAGACGAGCAGAACGTGAACGACTACTGTCAGTACTCGTGGAACGAGGACGCGGTGTGGGATATTGTGTGGCTGATCTTGATTCTCATCTTTAGCGTGGTGTACGTGAGCCTCGCCTACCGCTTCCTGCGCAAGGTCGAGAACCCTGGATTTGCCGAGGCCCGTACGCGGCCGCTCCCCGCGGACGGCCGCGCATTTGACGCGCAAGTCGACGAAACGAACACGTATGCGATGGACGGCCTGCCGCGCCGTGCAAGTCGCGACAAGCTCGTGGACGACGAGGCGCTCGTCGACGCCAAGATGGACCCGATGGCGGACGTGTACGGCGGCCGCCGTGACCACGACGAGCCGCTGGGCCATGCACCCGAGGCGCGTGCGGAGCATGCCGCGTTCCACGAGCCCACGATCCGTACCGTCCCCCGTGCTGCGCAGGACGCAGCGAGCGAGCATGTATAGAGGCCTGTAAATTATGATGTCTATGCCGTGTTTTTCGACGAGAGGCCGGCGGTCCGCACGTCGTAGCCAAAGCCGCCCTGGGGCGCGCTAGCGGGCGTGTCTGGCACGCCGTCGTAGTGCACTGCGTAAGCCATGGCGACCTACCGTTCATCACGTCGTAGTTGGCGATAAACTTCCAGCCCTCGGGGCCCATGTGGTACAGGTTGATGGTCTGGTGTGAGGATGCGACGTACATTGCCCGAGTAAGCGTCGCGGTGCGTCGCCGCGTAGATGCTCCGGCGGCCGAGGTCCAGCGCCTCGTCGTACTCCAGATCCCAGCGGTAGCCCTGGTCGAGCACGCCGTACGCAAACGTTGACCCCGAGCCCACCGAGAACAGGTCGCCCTTCATGCGCGAGCCCTCCGAGTCCACGTAGAAGATCGCGGGGCCCGTCTTGTCCCAGCCACAGATCATTGTGCCCATGCTCAGGCCCATGCCGCGGTAGGAATACACGAGGTTGCTCAGGATCTTGGACGCGGCCGCAACCGAGATGCGCTCCTTATTCCGGAGCTCGTACAGGCGGCACTGGATGCCGAGGTACGTCTCCCAGTACTGGCAGTCGGCCGCACCGCCGGCCATCGTGCCGAGCAGGTACGGGTTGATCTCAATCACCTTTTTCACCGAGCCCGACGCGATGTACGAGCCCGCAGACGCACGCGAGTCGACAGCAATCACGACACCGCCCTTGTACCGGAACGCGAGCGTGGTCGTGCCGTGGTTCAGCTTGATCCGCGCGCCGGCATTCGTCGAGTCGACGTCCGTAAACTGCGACAGGAACCGCGCAGGCTGTGTGAGTTGGCGCACGTACGTCGGTCGCGGGCAGCGCAAATGGCGCTGCATCCATCGGCGCCTCCGCCTGCGTCTCTGCGCGCGGCGCCAGCGAAGTCAAAATCGAGTTCATCGTCGCGACGGCCAACGCGCTGCTCCACGCAAGCCGGTGATCGACCCGACACCTGGGAAGTATGCACTACCGGACGTGCGCCAGGTGGAGCCAGGCGGCGTAGCTACGGGTGCGTGCGTCGTGCGCCGCCTCGGGCGTCGCGCA
Source organism: Malassezia obtusa (assembly GCA_029542945.1). NCBI lineage: Eukaryota > Fungi > Basidiomycota > Malasseziomycetes > Malasseziales > Malasseziaceae > Malassezia > Malassezia obtusa. The sequence continues at coordinate 383,767 of CP119939.1, read as the reverse complement.
CGGCTGCGCCCCCGGCCGGCTCGGCGTCGAGGCGGGTGGCGCAGAGACAATACGCTGGCGCGGCGGCGATGGCCGCGTGCTCGCCGCAAGCTCGAGCGTCGGCGCGCGTGCATACGCAACAAGCGCCGGATCGACGTACGTCGGGTGCGGGTCGACGTGCATCGCCGCCGCCGGCAGCGCTTCGGCACTCTCGTAGATTTGCATATCGGCATCGATCGTGCGCGGCGTGCGCTGGAAGGACAGGTGCTCAAACTGCGACGTGTACGCGGCGTACTCGCGGCGCTCCTGCTTCGAGATCACGGGGCGCAGGCTCTTGGCCACTGCGGCCTCGAGCGGGCTGAGTTCAGGCACAGACGGCGCGCTGCGCACCACGCTTGGTGACGTGCCCTTGGCCGTCTCAAACTGGCTGCTGGGGTACACACGCGACGGCTTGCGGCTCTCGGGGTGGATCCAGCGTCGGACGCCGCCAAAGAGGCTGCGTGTGCGCCGCGCGGATGTCGGCGTGTCCGTCGAGGAGCGCGTCGGCTCAGGCCGCGGCTCTGCATCGACGATCGGCGAGCACATGGGCGAATCGTTCGGTAGGGTCGGCGACGGCGGGGCCGTGTTTAGCGCAGGGAAGGCCTCGCCGGGCAGCAGTGCTGGGCGCTGGTGCACAGCGGTCATTTTGTACGCGTGGTGTCGCTGGAGATCCGTGAAGAGGCCAGGGCGGTAGTAGCGTGTCCAGAAGTGGTTGTCTGCGTTGACGTACGCGTCGATGTATGCCTGCTTCTTCGCGAGGTCCTCGTCGGGCGCGAGGTACTCGTCGATGTGCTCCAGCGCCGGCGCCGGCAGCGGCTCGCTGTTGGACACGGCGAGCAGGTCGTTGTCCTTGCTCTGCCCCAGGAACAGATCGATAGACGCCTGCTTGTCGGCGTCCACAAAGGAGTTGGCGTAGTACCGCTTGAGGCCCTCGATCATGTCGCGCGAGTGCGACGTCCAGTGGTTGATTTTGCGGTAGGTATCGGTGGTATGCGCGAGGGCCGAGCCGCCGTACTGCAGCGCGATGGTGTCGCCCAGGTCGTGATACATCTCGGTGAGCATGTTGATCGCGTCGGAGTCGAACGAGAGCCGCGGATGCTCGAGCAGCCCGAGCGCATGCAGCTGGTGCGCCAGCGCCGTTTTCCCGAGCACAAACTGCGCGGCGTTCGTGCGGTCGAGGCAGTCGACGCAGTTGACGCGAGTCACGCCGTGCTGGAGGAGCATGGCGGAGCGCGGCATCCCGAGCTGGTCCTCGGCGTCGCCCGGCGCGCGGCGGAAGCGCTGCAGGGCAGGCCCCGAGTGGAAGAAGCGCGTGGCACGCAGCGTGTCCTCGGCGAGCGTCTCGAGGATGCGGATCACGTCCTGGTCGCGGCTCTTGCTTGCGCGGCTCATGTCCCACGCGATGTACCGGATGCGGCGGTCGGGTCCGCCGCGCGAGCCGTCGGGCAGGAACTGGTTGAGGTATTGAATGCACTCGCTGTACGCATGGAGCAGTTTGGACTCGCGCGGCTGGCGCTCCTTGCTCTTGATCAAGTTGATCACGACGACTGGCGTGCCGTATGCGCGGAAGAGGTTGTCAAAGTGGCGCATCGCGGGCACAAAGTACGGGTCTGCAAGCGAGATCGTGATCGGCGGGCGCGGCGACATGTTGGTCGAGTCCTGCGTCCAGTAGAGCGGGATCGAGCCGCGAAGCATCACGCACGACGTAAAATGCGGCGACGGGCAGTTGGTGTGCACGTCTCCCCGCGAGCGCGGCATGAAGAACGGGCTCGTGGCCGGCTCGTTGACGATCTGCTCGGTCTCGACGTCGTTCGCAACGTAGCCCTGGAAGTTGGCGCCGCGCTTGTGGAAGCGCGCGCCGGCAAAGTGGCGCGAGCGGCGCGCAATGAGCGTCACGTAGATTGTGCGCCCAAGCACAAGCAGCTTCGCCTGGTCCACGAAGCCATGCACCATCGGCAGCACCCACTGGCGCTTCGGCGAGTGGGGCACGCGCGCAACGCAGCGGCAGTCGTCGAACGCGGGGCGCAGCAGGTGGAAGTTCCACATCCACTTTTCGTTGAAGCCCCACGCCCACTCGGAGCGCGCCAAGCTGCTTTGCCGCGGCCCGGTCATGATCTCCTGCAGCGTGCGTGTGACGTCGTAGGTGTAGCTGAAGTAGAAGTTCTTGCTCAGATCCACCTGGCGGAAGGTGCGCAGCATCTGCGCCTCGGCCTGGTCGCGTGCCTTGCTGCGCCCCGGCACCGAGGACATGAGCGACGCATGGCACACCGGCACCACCGCCGTCTCGTCGCAGTGGTAGACGTAGTGCCCGCCAATGAGCGCAACCGCGCTCCGCCGCGAGATCAGGACCATGTAGTAGCCCGCTGTAAAGCGCACAAAGCCAATCAGCCCAAAGAAGCGGCCGACCTCCTTGAGCCCGCCCGTGCTGCGGTTCCCCTCGCGGATGGTCTCCAGGAGCTCGTTCATCTCCTCGTTGCTGTACTCGACATTGTCGCTCGTGACGCTCAGCTTCCAAGCGGCATCGTCGGAAGTGTCCACCGGCTGCGCCTCGGCCTTCGGCCCGGGCTCCTCGTCCGCGCCCGGCGGCACGTCTGGCGCGCGTGGCAGCGTGCGTCCGGCGCTCTGCTTCGGCGAGCGGTGCGCGCCGAGCGCCGCGATCGGCGGCACGGCACGCTCAGGCGTGTCTGCCGCACTGCTCGGCGCTGCGGACGTGTCCCCTGCGCCCTCCTGCGTGTTGGAGGCATAACCCTTCCACTCGCTCGTCTGCTTCAGGTGCGGAATCTCCTCGTCGTCCGTATTCAGATAGCGCAAGCCACTTGCGGACACGAGTGGCGTACGCACCGACTGCGGTGCGTCTTTGGGCGGGGGATCGGCGGATGCCAGCGACGACGCCAGCTCGGTGATGCCGGACGAGAGCGTGCCGCCAGGCGCGCGCGGCATCGCTTCGGGATTGTCCTCGACGATGCTCTGCATCGCATGCGGCAGGCTTTGGTCGCGCTTGTGCCCGCGGTGCTCGCGCGGCGACGCCGGGTCGGGCGGCAGGGCATCGTCGGTGCCGCTGGCGCCGCGTGGCGCGTCGCGCTCGCTCTCCTCCTGCTGTGCAAAGAGCGGAGGCACGCGCTCAATCTTGAGCACACGGAAACGGGTCTGGTTTGTGTTGTGCGCAGCGAGGTAGAAGTGCGAGCGGGCCTCGTAAAGAATGAAGCGCTTCACCTCGCCGAGGCGCTCGAAGAGCTTGCACATGCCGTCGTCATCGTGCACGGGGTCCGAGCGGCTCCGCGGCCGCGACGTGGCGCGGCGCGGTGCACCGCCGGTGCTCGGCGCGACAAGCTCAGGGGGAACAGAGGCATCGGACACTGCGGCTAGGATCCGCGGGTCGCTCTCCCCGGGCGGATCCACCCGATCGTCCATGGAGGGGTGCGCACGGACGCCACGTGGTGCTACTTAGTACACGAACGGAATGAAGCGGTACGGCACGATCTGCGGGGTGAGCGTGTGCGCGACATACCTGGCAGTACTTCTCCCAGTCCTTGCCGTACTTGCGCTCGCAGCGCTCAAAGTCGCGGCTGCAGCGGTGGACGAGGACCGCAAGGAAGAACATCGAGTAGTAGTAGGGGATGATGGAGTGCGTGCCGGCGATGGCGCCCCACAGGAACGACTGCGTCCAGTCTGCGGTGTAGTTGGGCTTGCGCAGGAACTGCCACCAGCCGTCGATCAGCAGCGCATTTCCGTGCTCGGTCTGCAGGTAGCGCGGGTCCTTCAGCGTGCTCCAGGGCCACTGCGGGAACGTCCAGCGCACCTTCAGCGTGCCTTGGAGCTGCATGCGGAAGCGCGACTTCTGCGCCATCGACGAGTCAAACACAAAGTGCGCAAAGATCAGCAGCGCGTACAGGAAGATGTACATCGGCGTCGAGAAGCGGTAGTACGACGGGGGGTGCGCAGCCATGTACACGATGCTGTAGCAGTACGTGAACGGCACGCCGGCAAAGTTCCAGAAAATCACCATGAAGCCCCACTTCTCGTAGAACATGTCCCACGTCTGCGGAATGCACTCCTCACCCTTCGCGCACGCGTTAATGTACAGGCCGGTCGCAAGCACCATGAACGCCATGTTCGGCGTCACGTAGCCGTACTCCTCGTACTGCTGCAGCGCACCGCTGACGCTGATGAGGAACAGCAGGATCCACGGGATGCGCACCTCGGCCCACATCTTCAGGTCGATCGGGCCGATGCGGGGGTTCAGCTCGGCGCCCATGAAGAAGTCGTACGCAAAGCTGCCGCTCATCCGGTGCGTTTGGTTCGTAAGGACCGCATGCAGATAGGTCGCCAGACTCACGGCGAATCCGGCGATCATGCTCACGGTCATGTACTCGCCAAAGTGCACGATAATCTGCGTCAGCGGATAGATGCCGCTGATGTGCAGCAGCGCCGCAATAATCAGCGTCAGGTAGAGGCAGCCCAGCGCGTTGCACTTGTACCACAGCGTCTTGTAGTTGAGCGACGGCACCGGCAGACCCTCCTGCCAGAAGCCAGGCACGACCCACGCAAGGACGAACTCGACGAGCATCAGGCCGCCGTAGCCGATAAACGCACGCGGCGTCGGGAACGCATCATGGTAGATGTGGCCGCCCATGCGCTGGAAGAAGGGCACCACGTCCGAGAAGCTCGTGGGGTGCACGAGCTTTCCGTCGTAGAACCACAGGCAGATCCACAGGTAGTACATCAGCATCGGGAAGAAGGTCATCATCGCCGTCACGCCCCACGGGCCGCCGAACTCCCAGGTCTGGTGCGTGTCCATGCGCTTGTCCGACTCCCGGCCCTTCTCCGTGATGACAATGCCAGGCGTGTAGTGCGTTACGGCACGCTCCTTGCCGCCGCCGACGATCTGATCGTCACGCAGGTCCGGCTTGCAGTAGCCATGCTGGATCTTGTCCTGTTTCTGGGTGCTCGGCTCGCTCGCCGCGGTGCGCGGCCGCACGCCCTCGCGGATCGCGGGGGCAGCCATCGGGTGCAGGAGGAAACCACGCCACGCGCCGCGGAGGCCACGTGACGCTTTTTCAACGCCGCGACCGCCGGTCTCTGTTCGCCATGTCGTTTGTTGCTGCTGTGTCTCGCCGTGCGGCGCTCGCCGCGCGCGCCGCGCCTCTGCGTACGCGGATGCTTTCGAGCAGCGCGCGTGTGATGGAGGAGGCTGCCTCGCCCAAGATCACCGCGATTGTGGACGAGATCGAGAAGCTCACGCTCCTGGAAGCTTCCGAACTCGTGTCGCAGCTCAAGACGCGCCTGAATATCACCGACATTGCGATGCCCGCCGCGGCGGCTCCGGCCGCGCCCGCCCCGGCTGCGCAGGAAGAGGAGCCCGCGGAAGAGAAGCCGAAGGAGAAGACGCTCTTTACCATCCGGTTCGGCGGCCTGAGCTCCGACTCCGCGAAGGCGAAGGTCATCAAGGAGGTTAAGGCGATCAACACCTCTATGAACCTGGTCGAGGCCAAGAAGGTCGTCGAGTCTGCGCCACAGACGCTCAAGGAGAATGTCACGAAGGAGGACGCCGAAAAGATCAAGGCCGCAATCGAGGCTGCCGGCGGCAAGGTCGAGCTGGTTTAGCCGCGCAAAAGCGTTGTCCAGGACGCCCGCTGCTTCGGGTCGTGCTCGATGCATGCCTGAATCTGATACCGCACACGTAGCTGTAGCCGCTGCAATGTGTCCTTGCAAACACTTCGCTCGGTGGAAGAGCCGCGATGGTCGTATATGCTCTGGTCCAACGTAGACAGCGCGGATAGAAACGACGCGAACAGAGCGAGCGGCGCACCTGCGGCCATCAGCCGCGGGACGTCCACGGCGTACGAGAGTAGCTCAAGTTCGGCGTGGAACGCGGGGTAGGCGCGGTCTGACTCGGCGATTGCCCGCGCACAGTACGCAGCGACTGCCGCGAGTCCATCGGCACCTCCAGGGGGTATACGGCACACGAGGCATCGCGCGAGGTCTGAGCGAAGTGCTCGGCAGGCACCAAGGCCCGGAACGGCTTGCACAAGCTGCCACTGGTGCTCGGCACGGAGGCACTGCCCCGTCTGGTACAGGGAGGCAAGCGCAGCTGATAGGTCTGCATGGAGCGCCAGCTGCTCCAGGAAGCATTCGGCGCTGATCGTCTGGGGCTGTGTCGCTGCATACAGAACCAGCAAAGGAAATTGGGCATAGGCCGTTTTCGCAAGCGGCATGACCCGGCAGGTGCGCCAGAGACGCTGCACGGCTGCGCTAGGTGCACAGGCCTCGCTTGTGGCACAGGATCCAGCGTCACGGTCGACGGACCGGACAAGTGAGGGATCAGCACCTAGCTCAAGCATGTGTTTCGGAACCGTCTGCCAAAACTGCGCACATGCATCCGGGTGCATGCGGGCGAGGTCAATGAGTGCAGTACGTGCTCCTTCTCCTGGAGAGGAAATTATCTCGTGTACGAGCCAGTCCACTAGGATTGCGCGCGAGACAGGAAGAAACGACGCTACGCCCATGGAAAGACGCGCGTCGAGCGTTTCGCGATCTTGTAGCATTTTCTGAATAGCAGGTGGCCAATGGCGCACCACCGGCTGCGCTTGTGTCTTCCACAGCATGGGCCGAGCTTGCCCTTTCGCGTCATGGGCCTGAGCAGCATCACGCTGCAATAGGCGAACAAGCTCTGTTTGGTTTTCTTCCGGGATCGCAAGCGGCAACGGATCTTGAAACACATCATCCGAGATGTGCGCGGAATTCATGCGGTCTTGTGCAGCAGCAACCTCCTGCGCAATAGAGGGGTCTTTCGTGACGTGATCAGCCCAAGCGAGTCCCTCACGATCGAGTCCTTTGCGTTGGCTCATATGCTTTTGTCGCAGCAAGAGTGCAATAGACGGTGGTGCCCGCGACGACGCTGGTTTCGTCATCGGCTGAGGCATACCCCGCTTCTTCTGCGCATCTTCGCTAGCGGGCTTGGTGAGACTCAGTTTGACATTGTACTTGGGTGCGCGCTGCGCCGCTGCACGTCGAGGACGCTTTGTCGGTGAAAGTTCCAGTTCACTTTCATCCGAGGACTCGTCCAGCACCTTGAGCCGCAGCGAATCTGGCGACACAATATCATCCCAATCTTGGGTCGATGCACGCTGCTGAGCCTCGGCACGAATACGCTCGCTCACCGACATCGGGGAGCTCAGCGCTCTTCTTTGGCTTATTTTCTCGTCGCCTAGGTGTGATCCATCGTCGAGAAGACCACCGACTTCATCGTCCACGTCCGACGTCGGCACGCGGCGAGTGCCCATTCAGCCCTCCACGAGAGATGCACCCTGCGACGCCCCTCCACACTAATTCCGCGCTCCGCGAGGGCGGGCTTAACATCGCCGACCCTTGGAAAAATCGATTAAGCGCGCCTCCACCCGGCTCTTCCGGATAATCATCGATTGCAAACAAGTCTTTCGACTCGTGCAGCTATGGCCGACGCGCTGGACGGTGTCGCGCCTAAGCGACTCACGTCTCAGTTCAAGGTAAAAGGCATGACATGTGGTGCATGTGTCGCGAGCATCGAAACCATGCTTGGCCAGCAGAAAGGCATCCACTCGGTGAATGTGGCACTCCTTGCTGAGCGTGCCGTTGTAGAGTACGATCCGGACGCAGGATGGACACCGGAAAAGATTGTGGAGGAGATTGATGATATTGGGTTTGAGGCTGAACTCGTCGAGGAAAAGTCGGACGAGCAGGTGACCATCTCTGTGTTTGGCATGACCTGTGCGTCGTGCACCTCGTCCGTGGAGCAGGCGCTACTTCGGACGCCCGGCGTGCTGTCCGCGAGTGTTTCGCTCACTTTGCAGCAGGCTGTCGTGCAATTCGATAAGTCAAAGACTAGCGTGCGCAACATTGTGCAGGAGATTGAGGACACGGGGTTCGATGCGATCCTGGCCGACCAGCGCGACACGTCGCAGATTAACAGTCTGACGCGGGTGCAGGAGGTGCTGGAATGGAAGCAGGCCTTCCTTTTCTCTCTTTCGTTTGCAATCCCCGTGTTTCTGTTGAGCATGGTCCTGCCGCATATTGGATTCTGCCGTGCAATCCTCCAATGGCAGCCGATATCAGGCCTCTACCTGCAAGACGTGCTGTGCCTCCTCCTGACGCTTCCCGTGCAATTTGGTGTGGGAAAGCGTTTCTTTACACCCGCGTGGAAGGCCTTCAAGCACCGCAACGCCACCATGGACACCTTGGTGATCCTCGGCACGTCGGCGGCGTGGGCGTTCAGCGTGCTGGCCATGCTCGTCGCGCTCGTATGCTGGGGCGATGCATGTGGGCGTCCGACCACCTTTTTTGACACGACCACCATGCTTATCACGTTTGTGTCGCTTGGGCGCTACTTGGAGAATTCGGCGAAGGGCAAGACGAGCGAGTCGCTGACGCGGCTGATGCGCCTCGCGCCAAACAAGGCCACGATCTACACCGATGACGGTGGGACGCGCGAGGTCCCCGCCGAGCTCCTGCAGTCTGGCGACGTGGTGCGTGTGGTGCCCGGCGAGAAGATCGCCGCGGACGGCATTGTGAAGAATGGGTGGAGCGCTGTCGACGAGAGCATGATCACCGGTGAGCCGCTACCGGTCGACAAGAAGGAGAACAGCCAGGTAATTGGCGGGACGGTCAACGGAAGCGGATCATTCGACTTTGTCGTGACGCGCGCCGGCAAGGATACGAGCCTGAGCCAGATCGTGAAGCTCGTGCAGGACGCGCAGGTGAGCAAGGCGCCGATCCAGGACTATGCCGACAAGATCGCGGGCGTGTTTGTGCCGTGTATCCTTGTGCTGAGCCTCGTGACGTTTGTCCTGTGGTTCTTTGTCTCGCACTTCCTGCCGACCACGTGGCAGCCGCCGCTCTTCCACAAGCATGGCGTGAACAAGGTCATGGAGTGCTTCAAGCTGTGCATCAGCGTGATTGTCGTGGCCTGTCCATGCGCGCTCGGCCTGAGCACGCCGACGGCGATGATGGTCGGCACCGGCGTCGGCGCCGCGCACGGGATCCTCATCAAGGGCGGCGGCTCGCTCGAGGCCGCCTGCAGCATTGCCCACGTCGTGTTCGACAAGACGGGCACGCTGACACGCGGTGCGCTGCGTGTGCAGGGATCCTTTTGGCTGCGCGAGGGCCACGGCGACACGCAGCTGGATGCGCCGAGCGTCGCGCAGCTGACGCAGCGCGCCGTACTCGCAATGATCACTGCCGCCGAGCAGAAGAGCGAGCATGTCCTGGCGCGTGCGCTGGTGCAGCATGGCACGCAGCTTGTCGGCACGGCGCTCCCCTCCGTGTTCCAGTTTGAAGCAATGCATGGCGCGGGCATCGATGCGAGCGTCGCCGACGACGAGGGACGTGCGCACCGCGTCTTGGTCGGCAATGCGGAGCTGCTGGGCGGCCGCGAGCAGCTGCGGAGCGCATTAATGAACACGAGTGACGGCGCGGCGCTCCTTCGTTTTGTGCACGAGCACGAGCAGGACGGCTGTACGGTGGTGTATGCGAGCATTGACGGCGACGTGGCGTGTGCGTTTGCGCTCGCCGACACGCTCAAGCCAGAGGCGCGGCAGGCCATCGAGATGCTCCATGACATGGACATCTCGTGCTCGATCATGACCGGCGACACAGCCGGCACGGCGCGCGCGGTGGCCAGCATGGTCGGCGTCCCGTCGGACCAGGTGTTTGCAGAGCTCAGTCCGAACGGCAAGATGGTGCTGCTCGAGCGCCAAGGGATGTCGCTGCGCAGCAAGGAGCGCACTACATCGCCCATGCGTCAGCTCCTCTCGCGCTTTGCGTTGTTTGCGCCTGCGCCGCACAATGGCCTCGCGATGGTGGGCGACGGCGTGAACGACTCGCCGGCGCTGGCGCGTGCGGATGTCGGCATGGCGCTCTGCTCCGGGTCCGACATTGCGATTGCCGCGGCGTCGATTGTGCTCATGCGCGACGACCTGCTGGACGTGCCTGTGTCCCTGATGCTCTGCCGGCGCATCTTTTTGCAGATCCGGCTCAACTTTGTGTGGGCGTCGATGTACAATCTGATCATGGTCCCCCTTGCGATGGGGTGCCTTTTGCCGTGGAACTTTTACATGCACCCGATGATGGCGGGCGCGGCGATGGCGTGCAGCAGCATCAGCGTCGTGCTGAGCAGCTTGTCGCTCAAGCGCTGGCAGCGCCCGACATCCGTCCCGCTCGTCCCGCAGCACTCGGTGGCGTACGCCGCGCTGGACACGCTCAAGAACGCCGTCTATTCCCTCCTTCCCCGCAGCCAGCGCTCAGCGCCGGAGTATACCGCCCTGGAAATGGCCTAATTCATCGCACGCACCACGAGCAGCTTCTCGGGATAGACGCCGGCGGCCATGTCGTACCGCACGAGCTGGCGCTCACCCTCCACCACTACGTTCCATACCCGGTTCCGGAACCCGATCTGGACCAAGTGCTCACTGCACTGCCGCGCCACGTACTCGATGTCCTCGTACGTGAACTCGGCCTGCGAACGCACATGCGACATGATATGCACACTGCGTAGTCGGGAAAATTTGGATAGATAGTGCGCGAGTGCCTCGACGTCCGCCTCAAAGAGGTGCACCACGAGGTCCTCGAGGTGGTCCGAGAGCGTCGACAGCGCGAGCATCTGCAGCTGGTGCATCGACACCGCCATTTCGTACACCCACAGCTTGCGGAGCGTTCGTGCCGTCCGCCCAAAGATCAGGCGGCGTACAAATGCCGTGCTGAGCCGCGGGTTCTTGTCGGCGGCATGCGCAACAGGCACCACAGCCGTCTCGCTGCCGGGCGGAAGCGGTACAGAGCGCACCGGGTGCGCCGGCGCAGGCGCCGGCGCCTCCGCTGCATCGCCGTCATCATCGCCGTCGAGTGCAGGCGCACTCCCGCTCCGTGCATACAGCGTGAGTGCCTCGAGGTTGGCGCACGACGAAGTCAGCTCGGCAAGGTGCGCAAAGAAGGGCGCGGCGTCTTCGGCGCGCTTAGGATACGTCAAAGTCAGCGAGCGCACCGCATGGGTATAGGGGAGGAGCGCAGGAAGGGCATCAGGCGCCATTCCGACTCCCTCGAGCGCCAGCACCTGCATCGCCCCGGCCTGTGCGAGCTGCGTCACGCCAGGTCCGTGCACGGCTTTGCAGCCAACGAGCGTCAGGCGCCGCAGGCGGGCATGCTGCGCGAGTTCGGCGAGCAGCGCATCGGTTATGAGTGATGTATTCTGCATGAGTAGCGCACGTACCATACAGAACAGGCTGAGTGCCTCGAGCCGGTCGACGCTCGCGGCAAGTCGCACGAGGTGCTGCGCGACGTGTCGATCGGGAAGAACGATTTGGAGTTCCTGGACCGAGCGCGGGATCTTGTCACAGAGCAGCGCTGGGGACCATAGCTTGCTGTTTCCGGTGAGCTCGAGCTTGCGCAGGTGCTTCAGCTCGTCAAACATGGTGCGCAGTACGCGGTCATTCAGGCTTCCGTCGCGCGTCCAGCACAGCTCATGAAGGTTGACAGCAGCGTGCAGCGTACGCACGATCTGCTCTTCGAGCTGCTCTAGCCGCTCTGCAGGCAAGCCAAACGGAAAGACCCGGAGTTCTGGGTGAGCGCGCGACGTACCCAAGATGCGCACGAGCCGCGCCAGATGCGGGTGGTCCGAGAGCGTCTGGAATACGCGGATGACACGCAGCTGATCGCGCAGCCACAGGCGCTCGTACAGCCGCGGTGTGGCCCATTCGCGCCATGTACGTGACACGCGGCAACACGCGGCCAGGTCGCCGACGCGCCACTGCAGCGCGTCCAGCACGCCAGGCACCAGGTCCAGCGGCAGGCCGTGCATGGTGTGTCACGTGATGAGTCTTTTCGTCTTGGCTCTCACGATGGACGTCGGACGCGGTGCGTGGAGCGCTGCCCGGGTGCTGCGCACGGCGGTGCGCACGTATGCGACCGCGCCGCCACCTAAGCCAGTCAAGATGAAGGTACCCAAGGTGCTTCCCTACCAACAGACGCGGAAGGAGCTGAGCGACCGCAAGGTGTACCTCTACTCGAAGTACGAGCGACTCCTGCGCGAGAGCGAGCTGGTGATCCTCTTTGAGGCGGAGAATCTGAGCGTGTCGCTCATGGAGCAGGTGCGCAAGCAGATGCACTCCGTGCCTTTCCCGGCGGAAGACAAGGCGCGCCTCGACCAGCTCAACAACGGCCAGTGGACGCTGCCGACGACGATGCTCAACATGGCCCGCACCGGTATCCTGCGCCCGGTGTGCCGCAACGACCCGGAAGAGTGTGTCAAGGCGCTCGGTCCGTACCTGAATGGGCAGGTCGCGATGCTGAGCACGCGTGTCCTCTCGCCCGAGTACATCGGAAAAGTGCTGCGTGCCATGGAGCGGCCGATCAAGGCAGCCCGCGACGCAGTCGATCCGCAAAGCGGGAAAAAGGCGCCGCGTCTCGCGCCCGTTGCCGCGGTGATCGAGCGGCGGAAAACCGTGGATGCCTCGGATATCCCTGCGCTCACGAAGCTGCCGAGCCTTCCGGTGCTGCAGTCCCAGCTGGTGGGCCTCTTGTCGATGCCCGGTCAACAGATTGCTGGCATTCTGTCGCAGGCGGGCGGCAGTACGCTGGCGGCTACGCTGGAAGCTCGTCGCCGCGACCTGGAAAAGGGCGAGAACGCATAGCTCGCTGTAGACAGATATACCTAGTCGACCCTCTGCTTCGTCCGGAGAGTCAAGGTCGTAAAGAAGCATGCTGATGTCTTGCACCTCACGCCGCTTACAGCACCTCCCGTCCGAGCTCGACGAGCCGGGGGGCCCTCAAGCAACACCTCCACTTGGTGCGCGTCATGGGCGTCCCAGGCCTGTGGCACGAGCTGGCCGATGCCGGCATCGACTGCACGTTGGCAGAATTGGCCTGGGAGCATTGGAGCACCAACGAAACACCTCAACGTCTGTTCCGCGTCGGCATCGACGCTACACTCTGGCTCTACCACGCGAGGAAAGCGCAAGGAGGCAAGAATCCTGCGCTGCGCTCGCTGTTCTTCCGTCTCGCACGCCTCCTTAAGCTTCCTATCCTCCCCATCTTTGTACTGGATGGTGCAGAGAGACCTAAACTGAAGCGCGATACAGTGGTATACACGGGAGCGCACGCGATCCAAGCGCAATTTTGCGCCATGCTGGACGCATTCCACTATGCCTACTGGACGGCGCCTGCCGAGGCGGAAGCTGAATTGGCATGGATGAACCGTGCGGGATTTATTGATGCAGTGCTCACGGATGATGTGGATGCGCTGCTGTTTGGTGCTCAGGTCGTCGTGCGTAATCGGGCGTGGCGCGACGACGCCGACGATGACGACGTCGACACTGCCGCTGTGTACGATATTCGTAAGGGAACATGGCTCATTGATGCCGATGGCATGGTGCTGGTCGCTATTCTGTCCGGTGCCGACTACGATACCCAGGGCATGTTCCGCTGCGGAGTAAAGGTAGGCCAGTCAACTCATACAGACGGCCCTTGGCTTGGCCCGCGCTGGTTTGGGAACACGTCTGCTCGATACATTCCGGCGCACATTTCCCAAGGGGACAGATGTCGGTACTCCATCGAAGGAATGGGAACTATTTCTTGGGCAATGGCGTGCCGATGTTTGTGCCGAACTTGCGACGAATGCTAGTGGTATGCTCTCGCGGCGCATGGCCAAGCTCGCTGCCGATCTGCCGTTGGATTTTTGCGCGACAGCCGAGGGCAAGCAGGTGCTTTACAGCTATGTATGGCCTTGTACGTCTCAGCATGTGCCAGACAAAGAGCAGACACTTCAGCAGCGCCTTGGGCGGTCGGGAAAGGCACAACTGGGTGCCATCGCCGAGTTTGTGACGGCGCATTTCCAGTGGACACCACAGACGCTCGTGCAGCGGTTTGAGCGTATTCTCTTTCCGGGTATCCTGCTGCAGGAGCTTCGCGAGACAGCGCAGACGCCTGACGGAGCCGAGACGCGCCCGAGCGGATCGCCCGTGTCCCAAATCACCGACTTTTTCTCACGGGTCAAAGCACACTCTCCGAAGCAAGCGAGACAAACATCGCGCCTGTTGCAGGTGCACAGCACACGTGCAATGTCACTCGGAACGGAGGTTCGCGTCTCGTACGAGACCAAGACATACAGGGACCAGCTGCCGGACGTTGAGCCAGCCTCAAACGTACTCCGCGTCTGGGTTCCAGAGAGTCTGCTGCTGGCTGGAGGTACGCATGAGCAGGCACTGTACCGTGCGTATCGGGTGCAACAGCAGCGTAAGCTGCAGACGTCGCCGACCAAGAAGGCGCGTAGCGCCGATCAGCCGCTTCTGACTGCCTTTTTCTCCTCCGAAAAAGCCGCGACACGTCCGACGGACGACCGGGGCAAAGAGCAGAACAAGGGAAGAGACAGTGCAGCCGAGCTCCGGGCCTATTCCGACGGAAGCAAACAAGCAAGTGTCGACGTATTCGGCTCAGTGACAATGCCGCCGGGAAAGCGTGCATTTGCTGGACGTCTAAACACCGGCACAGGAGCTGCCAAGGCTCATTCCCATGCACCAAGCAGTGCACTTTCGAAAGAGTCTAGCGAAGCCCCGACCATCAGTGCAGATGTACCTCAAACGGCACCACTCGTCCCTGCCCCGCTGGTCCCCTCGACTCGATCCCTGGAGCGGAACGAGACGCCCAAAACACGACCTCTGACGGACAGGCTTCGCCCGAAGCATCCTACGTACAACGAGAGCACAGAACCGGCTGTCGCAGCGCGCGCCGATACCACCCCAGACACCAGCGTAGAGTTCGTGGGCATGCACCCTGCTGACCTTTCCGCTGAGACGAGTACATCAAGTATGGAGTCTCCTAGGACATTGCTTTTGCGAGTCTGTCGACCGAATTATGTACAATAGAACCGTGTTTTAATACATTTTGTCGCCCTCCTTCCAGCGCTTCCACCGTTGCTTGATCCACTGAATGGGACCGAGGGGATACCCATCGAGGAATGGCGGGCGGAGCGCGTGCAAAAGGCGCTTGGTGCGCGACGGGCCGGGATCCGTTGTCATGATGCGTGTTGACGAGGGATCACGCAGATGGTTCAGATGCCGGATAGACCAAAAGAGCCCTTTGCGCGAGGTATCCATGTGAGACAAATAGCTTTTGAGGCCAAACTTTTCGATGCGGCGCCGAAGCAGACTAAACGAGAGGTCGGAGCGAACATCCGCATCCGTGGAACATAGCGTAGGTGCCTTCGGCGGCACATCTTTGCGGTTTTCGGTGAAGCGGATGCCTTCGGTGACGGCAAGCACGGTGGTATGATCGAGATTCCTGGTCCATATCGACATGACACGCGGGGTGCTGTCGTCGTCGCTCGGTGCGGACAGATCCACCTCGCTTTCTTCTAGAACCCATGCCTCGGTATTCTTAATGATATTCTTCGGGGCCCAGCTCGGAAGCGAGCCCCGCTTCAGGAGGAGGCGCGTGGTGCACAGCACGAAGGACGGCGGTTCAGAAGGCGCTTTTGGTGGCCGCTGGTCAATTCGGCGGTCGAGCACGTCCACGGTAAGCACATGGGACGCCTGTGGATTCGGATAGCGCAGGAAGAACGCGTGAACACACGCCGGCCAAGAGAATGGGAAGGGTGCTTCCTGCGAAAAGGTACGCACCATGTTGGCGGTGTCTAAAGCGCAGGAAGAATTTTTTTGTGGAGATATAGCCAAATTTCTACGAATTGCCGCCCATCATGCCACGCATCATACCGCCGAGGCCGCCCATGTTCTGCATCATCTGTTGCATCTGAGCCATGTCGGGCATACCGCCGCCGCCCATTCCTGGAAGACCGCCCATGCCTGGGAAGCCGCCCATACCTGGAAGACCACCCATGTTCGCGAGGGACGGCGGAATCTGGCCGCTCTGCATCTGCTTCATGAGCTGCTCACGACCGCCGGGCTGACGCAACATGGCTTTGATGTCGGGCGGTAGCGAGTTTTGCATCTTCATGATTTGCTCGCGCGACATGCCAGGAGGAAGCATAGGCGCCCCGCCTCGCCGACCACCGCCCTGCATCTGCTGGAGCCAGCCCTGCTTGCCGCCCATCTTCTTGACCATTTTGGAGATCGTGCGGTACTGCAACAGGAACTCTTCGACCTCGCGCACAGAGGTCCCGCTTCCGCGAGCCACTCGGTAGGCGCGCGCGGTGAGGCGCATCTTCGGCTTGACTTTTGGTGCGTCTTTGGGCTGCTCCTTGGCGCGTGACTTGACTGGTACCATGAAGAGGGAGCCGTCCGAGTCAAGCTCCTCCGGGGTCATGCTGTCCGTAATGTACAGCATGCTTTTGAAGCGGTTGCTTGCCATAGCATCGCCATCGCCGCCACCCATCATCTGACCCATACCAGGAATCATGCCCGCAAGCTTCGACATGGGTCCCATTTTCATCAAATTGGTAATCTGCTCGCGCCAGTCCCGGATGGTGAAGTTGCCGCCCTCTTGAATCTTCTTCATCATGTTTTTCTGGCGCTCCTGGACATCGGTGTTCATCTGCACCTCTTCCACGCTGTCCATGAGACCAGTGAGGTCACCCATACCCAGCATTTTGGAGATGAACGGGCGCGCACGGAACGGCTCGATGTCGTGGATATGCTCACCGGTACCGATGAAAATGATCGGGGTCTTGGTGGATGCCACGGCCGAAATCGCACCACCGCCCTTGGCGTGTCCGTCGAGCTTGGTGACAAATAGGGCACCGTACCCCGCGGCATCTTTGAAGGCTCGGCTCTGCGCCTCTGCCGCCTGACCAATGCTCGCATCAAGCACCATGATCGTCTGGGCGGGCTTCACCGCGTTGCCAATGTCTACCATTTCGGCAAAGAGGTCCTTCTCTTGCTTATGCCGACCGGACGTGTCGACGATAATGATATCAAAGCGGTTCCTCTTAAATGAGGCGACACCTGCCTTGGCAATCGCGACCGGGTCTGTGTCCGTGTACGAGCCATAGAAGGGAATGGACGCTTTGGCGGCGTTCTGCTTGAGCTGGTCGAAAGCACCGGCACGGAACGTGTCGGCACACACCAGGCCAACTTTGTATCCACGCTTCTTGTACCACAGAGCGAGCTTGGTACACGAAGTTGTCTTACCCGATCCCTGCAGACCGACAAACCTGCGTTAGTACAGCACATACATGATCACATTCTGCTTGCCCTTTTCGAGGCGGTGCGTCGTGGACCCTTCGCCCGGATCCACAAGCTTCACAAGATGGTCGAACATCACACGCTGAACCTGATTCTTTCGCTGTGCATCCGAGAGCGCGTCGCCCTTCTCGTTGAGAAGTTCGCGCACTTCGGTCTTGACGTTCTGGCGCAGCGACTGCACGAGCTGGACGTTGACGTCACTGCCCAGCAGTGCATTACACACATGCTTCAGAAGCGCATCGATCGATGCTTCATCGACCACCGGCTGCCGCTGGAGCTCACTGAACGCCTGGTTCAGGCGCCTGCCTAGGTCGGCGAGCACCATGGTCGTCGAAGCCAGATGAGAAAACCTCCACATGACCATACCAGGCCGGATTCTCGGTGTGTCGGCGGCCTGGCGTGTGGTGAGTGTCTCGCTGCTGCTGGTCGCAACGCATGCGCAGCAGGCATTTGACACATCTGGAGAGATCGTACAACATACGCTTCAGCACCGGACGAATCCTGCTGCGTGGGATGTGTGGTCCGTGCCCTTCGTGCGCTGGGACACGGTGTACTTTGTCGCAGCTGCCGCCGAGGGGTATACGTATGAGCAGATGCTTGCGTTTCAGCCTGGTATTGTAGGCCTGCTCCGTTTGGCAGGATATGCAAGCTTGAATTACGAATGGAGCCCTACCGTGGCTGTGCTCATCACGACGGTGCTGGCCAACGCAGCAACCTGGCTTAGTCCCCTCTTGCTCTACTATGCCCTCCGAAACCTGACCAAGTCCGAGCGTTTAGCTGAAAAAGCGGCATTACTCTCGATCATTGCACCTGCGAGTACTTCGGCACTGTCTGCACCTACGCCGGAGCCCTTCTATTCGTTCTTTACCCTGCTTGGCCTGGTCTTGCTGAGCGATGGTAGGGCCACGTATGCCTTCCTCCGTCGCCTACTCGCTGCGTGCTTTTTTGCGGCTGCAACAAGTTTCCGTGCTAATGGTATTTTGCTTACAGGCTTCTTGGTTTGGCACGCGGCATGGATGCCACAGCGACAGGGTATCGGCCTTTGGCTCGGTCGTATGCTGGCGGTGTTGCCGCTTGTGGGCCTGGCCATTTTCCCATGGGCGGCGTTTCAAGCCTGGGCGTATGCTCGGCTCTGCACAGGCGGCATGATCTCGCCTTGGTGTACGGCCACTCTGCCGCTAGCGTACAGCTATATCCAATCCGTGTACTGGTACGTAAGTGTGTGCTGATCCAGGGATGTGGGTCTCTTCCGCTACTGGACCCTGGCGCAGGTACCCAACTTTGTGCTCGCCGCGCCGGTGCTGTTGGCGGGAACGGTCGGCGTGGTGATGTACGTAACGCGTGTTGGCGCCCGTCGCGTTGCTTGCGCCACCGCATGTCCATGGGCGGGCCAATGGCTCTCGAGGGAGGCGCACGGACTGCTTCCCTACGTGCTCCACACAGCTGTACTCATGGGTCTGCTTTTGTTCGTCAGTCACGTCCAGATTGCGCTGCGGCTGTGCACACCTGGAGGCCTGCCGTTTGTGTGGTATGTCGTTGCATCATGGCCGCTGCGGCCCACGCTATGGTATTTATCCGTCTACGGCCTGCTAGCCGGCGTTCTGTATGCAGGCTTCTATCCCCCCGCGTAATGTACATTAGGTGCGCTCCATCTCGATCGCCTCTCCCGGCCCTGCTTCGAGGACGGGCTCATTAAACCCCACGCGCATCTCGCGTTGGATCGCCATGCGCTCTGCCAGCATAATGCACAGGCTTCCATGCACAAACATGACCACCCACCAGTACAGCGAGACGGGCCATGTTCCGGCCGTGTACGATGTGACGATGAGATGGAAGAAGTGCATCGTACACACGAAGTCGAGCACGTGTGTAGGCTTGCGCACCAGGTAGTAGAGGACCTGGACGTCGAAAAAGATGGTGAGCGCCCATGCTGCGGTGATAGCCCAGCCACGGCGGCTGTCGTGGGTATGCTGCCACTCCCACTGCTCGAGCTGCAGCTCTTGGAGGGAGACGGCGCTCGTGGCGGGCACCTTGAGGACGCTGTTGCTTGCCACCTCGGATCCTGTCTCATTCCACGCGTAGGCGGCCGGGGAAAGGGTGCGCACGTCGCTCGTGTTCTCTTGGAGCCATAGTGTGCCGGCTGTCCAGTTGGCGACGGCGAGTTTCTCCTGCGCGCTCCAGCCATAGGTATTCTGCGTGGTATTTGGCGAGACCTTGGCCCAGTCCCAGGTCGGCTGGCTCGCGAGCTCGCGCCAGTCGACCAGCATGCCGACCTGCGCGGGTCCTCCCTCGAAGCGCAGAGCGGCGCTTGCGGTGAAGATGGAGAGCAGCGGCGGCACAAAGGCGGCAAGCAAGATATAGTGCACGCACTGGATCGCAAAGATCTGTGCCACGATCCGGAGCGGGTCCCAGCCGTGGAGCGTGGACGAGAGCCGGAGTTCCGTGAGCTTCATCGTCGTCCCAAACAACCTCCACTAGCATGCTCCGGTTTCTGACCATCCAGAACCGGCAGGGCAAGGTGCGGCTTGCGAAGTACTATGTGCCCTATTCCGAATCTGAGAAGGAGAAGCTTGCTGCGGACGTGCACCGCCTGATTGTGCCGCGCGACCAGCGCACGCAGAGCAATTTCGTCGAGGTGCGCGGAACGATCTGACGCAGTGTCACGACCACAAACTCGTGTATCGGCGGTATGCGAGCCTCTACTTCTGCGCCTGCATCGACGTGGAAGACAACGAGCTGGCGTATCTCGAGGCGATCCACCTCTTTGTCGAGATTCTTGACAGCTACTTTGCGAACGTGTGCGAACTCGACCTTGTGTTCCACTTCTATCAGGTGCATGCGATCCTCGACGAGATCTTTCTCGCGGGCGAGATCGAGGAGACGAGCAAGTCGGAAGTCATTGCGCGGCTCGAGCAGCGTACGTGCATCGCTCACGCAGTCGGTCGTCTCGGCTAGTCTAGCTGCTCCGTGCGCGCGACGCCCGGAAGGTCTCGGTGCCGTTGTGGCGCCAGAGGTCCTCGAGGCGGTACCGCGCGCGTGCGGACGGCGTCATCACATGTACTATACACCATCCCGCATCGATCAGGCACCAGTCGCCGCTGCCGCGCGATGCGACACTTTTCTGGCGCGCACGGCCCACGGCGAGGTCGGCGCTGGAGACGAGGCCCTCGAAGCGCACGGGGTGGTCGGCGACCTCCCCGGCGGGCGCGCTCGGCTGTGCAGGCTCGAGGGGGATGTCGCCACGGAGCGCGGCAAGCTCCTGCTGCTCGCGCGTCGACGCCGCCGAAGCCTGCAGTAGCTTCGCGCGCCGGTTTTGGCGCGACGCCGCCTCGGTCGTGGGGCGCCAGCGCGAGCGGAGAATTCGGCGCACGCTTTCGATGCTGATGCGGAAGCGCCGGCTGAGCACCTCGACGTTGAAGCGCTCGGGGTCCGACGCGTGGAGGAGGCGCAGGCCGTGCTGCGCCTCGTGCGACAGCTTCGTGGCCGGTGTCCAGCCGTCGGGAAACTTGCGCGAGAGCGCAATCTTTTGGATCTGCCAGTCCGGCAGGCGCGTGCCGAGCTCATGCTCGATGCGCGACACGCCCGGTGGGCGCTCGGGGCGCGCCTCTTCGACGAGCGTCGGCGGCCCCAGGAACTGGTCTAGCGTAAGTGCGCCGTGGGTATCGGGCGTCGGCGGACGCGTGCGTTTGAGCTGGGTGAGCTGCAGAGACGTACGTAGGCACCAATCTCGGTCGCGACGTGGCGCACGGCACCGACGCTCTCGCCACGCACCTCGACCACCAGGATCCAGTCCTGGCTGCCCTCGGGCACGACCTCCTCGGCGCCGGGCATAGGGCGGATGACGGAGATGGGCGACGCGCGCACGACTGCGCCCCACTGCTCCTCGTCGACGTCGCGCAGGTCCGCCGGGCGGCCCACGAGGCCGTGCAGAGGGCCTGCGACACAGAGGTCGATGAGGTTTGCGACGGCCGGCGGCAGGTCGGTAGTTGCGGGCAGGTAGGGAGGAATCCATGCGACGGGCGGCGCTATATGAGCTGATGGCGCCGGCTCCGGGACGTCCACGACCTCTTCCTCCATAAACCACGGCACAGACGCCGGGGCGGCCGGCGGAGCGTCGCGAGTGGCGCGCGCATTTTCTTCGCCAGTGCTGCGTGCAGGCTCCGGACGCGTACGGCGCACGCGCGGCAGGGCTGCGCGCGCGCTCGTGTGCAGACCTGCCCGCAGCAGCGGCGCCACCACGCCGCGTCCTCTCGGCAGCATCGCGGCGTGCAGGGGCAGCATGAAGTCACGTGCGCGGGACCTTCGGCGGCGGCCGCCAGTTTGTTCTTGTCTCTTTGGCGATAGGTCGTGCACGATGCGTGCGTAATAAGGCTCACGCAGCGATCAAGGAATTCGAGACGCCGTACCCCCTGATTGACACAGACCCGCACTTCAGGCGCGTCGTCAACAACTTCCGTCCGTCGGACTACACGGCGTGGGCGGGCACGACGGCGGCGTTCCCCAGCCTGCTGTACTTGATGGGTGCGTCGTCCCATGCTCACGCAGAACAGGCGGCTCCGACGCGGCCGCGCCGCGGCCTCGGCACGTCCCTGCGCCTGGCGGGTGTGATGGGCGCCATTGGCGGCTTCCTGTACGCATACCAGCGCTCGTCGTGTACGTGTTTTTGGCGCTGACGCAGTCCGCCTCTGGGGCTGGAGCGAGAACGAGCGCGAGCAAGAGCGCGCGAAGAGCGACGCCGAGGCTGGCAAGGTGCCGGGCATGGGCGAAAGCTCGCTCTCGCCCGAGATGCAGGGCGTCGCGTTCCGGAACAGCGTCTTCTCGCAGCTGAACCTGGGTAAGTGTCTCGCGCTGACTCCAGCCGTCGTTCCCTGGTTCAACCTGGTGAACCACAAGTACCACGAGCCGACCAAGTCGGAGTAGGAGTAGTAGGCATAACGCGCTCGCTACGGAGTCTGCATAGCTAGGGGCCTGGCAGCGCGGCAATCGCCCGGGCGAATTCCTGCGGTGAGCGAGTGCCGGGCGTACCTCGTTGTCCGGCTCGAACTGCTGGCCGAGTGCAAAGGCTGCGCGCGCCTCCTCGTAGCGCTTGAGGCCCGCGAGTGCCTTGCCTTTCCGGAAGTGGCCCTTGCCCCATCCGCGCTTGATTTTCACGACGGCGTCTGCGTCGCAGAGTGCCTCGATGTACGCACCGGCGCCAGCAAAGGCCGCGCTGCGGTTCGCGAGCAGCATCGAGAGCTCGTCGCACACGAGCTCGCTCGCCTCCCACATCGGCCGGCTGGAGGCCATCGCGATGCCCATCGTGTAGTGCTTGATCGCGCCCTGCCAGTCCTGCTGCCGGAAGCGCCCATTGCCCATCTCCTTGGCCTGCACGATGTTCTCGCTCAGCTTGCTCTGCACAATGTTCGGCGGCGGGGGGTACGGCGCCTGCGGAGGCAGCATCGACGTCCAGCGCGACAGCATGTTCAGCACCTGGACGTCGTGTCCCGGCGCGTCGATGGTGCATTTTTCCGTGTCCAGCGTAAAGGGGAAGTACTGCCCCTGGTCTGCCGCCACAAGCTGCGGCTTGCCCGACTCGTCCGTCGCGGCTACCTCGGGGATCCCGACCGGCTGTGCTGCCTCGGCGTCGCTCATCGCGCTCGGATCTGACGTGGAGGAGGGAGTCACGTGTGCGGGCTGCTTCTCACGACGATGCTGCGAGTCTCTCCGCTGACCCGCGTGGCTCTGCGCGCGGCGCCAGCCGTGGCGGCGCGCGCGGTGCCCGTGCGCACGCTTGCGACCGCTGTGCGCCTGCGCCAGGCGCCACCTACGAGCGAGTTCGAGGCGCCGAGCGCGCAGAAGCCCGAGTCGAAGACCGTGTCGCGCTTCTGGAAGAAGGTCAACGTGGGCCATGTGCCCCTGTCGCCGGACACGGAGGAGCACTTTACCGTGCTGCTGGACAACCGCGCACTGCGCACGCCGGGCGGCAACAAGCTTGAGGTGCCCGCCGACCACCCGCTGCTGGCGTGCCTCATCGCCGAGGAGTGGGACACGCAGACGCAGGTGCTCAAGCCGCACTCGCTGCCGCTCACTTCGCTCATGGCCCGCGCGATTGACGGCCTGAGCACGGAGCGCGGGCACAAGGAGGTCGCGGGCTACCTGATGCGCTACTTCGACACGGACGCGATCTGCTTCCACGAGGACAAGCCCGAGAAGCTCGTCGAGCTGCAGAACCAGCGCTGGGAGCCGCTCCTGGCGTGGGCGCGCGAGTTTTTCCAGATCGAAATCTCGGTCGCGCGCAACGCGCTGAGCAACACGCAGCCGGCCGCGTCGCGCGAGCGCATCGCGGACGTGCTGCAGGCGCTTCCCCCGCTCGAGCTCGCGTGCATGGAGCGCGCGGCGATGACGACCAAGTCGATGATTACGTCGCTCGCGATGCTGTACAAGCGGCTCGATGCGGAGCAGGCGTCGCTCGCCGCTGAGGTCGAGACCGCGAGCCAGGCGTCGGTGTGGGGCGCCGTGGAGGACTCGCACGACGTCGACCACGCCGAGCTCCGGCGGCAGCTCGCGAGTGTCGCTTGCGCGCTGGTCACGACCGAGCCCGAGTTGGTCGCCAAGTTTGTCGACGTGCTCAAGAAAAAGTATAGCTCATAGACACGCGCGCGGCGGATGCGCCGCCCGCCGTCGTACACGAAACCCATGATTTTCTACGGCCATCCAGGACGACTACTCCTCCGGCGCAGGAGGCGCCACGCCGTGCTCCACCGAGAGCACGAGCACCGCGCGGCGGACCCAGCAGCGGCGCCGCGTGTACTTCCCGATCCCGTTGACTCGGGAGAGCCGCTCCCAGGAGTTGCCGCCGTACTGCCACCCCTCGGGGTCGACGTCGGTCGCGGTCGAGGCGAGCGCCGCGGGGCGCGCGACGGACGTGAGCTCCTCGGGGAGGTCCTTTTCTGCGCTCTCGAGTGCGCGTTCCTCCTGGCTCGTGGGCTCGGGCCCCTTGCTTGCGGCCTCCGTTGCGGCCTTGAGCCGGTCGGTTGCGTCGAGCACGGCGCCCGAGTCGTCCATCAGCTTTTCGGACGCAAAGCGGCTGCTGAGCCGCTGCGCCTCGGAGGCAGACATGGACGACGCAGGTGTGTAGACAGCCGAGGTGATCGACTGCGCACCGGCGACGCGCCACTCGAGGTCGACCCAGTGCCACTCGGCGATGCGTACGTCCTCGCGGCCCGTGCGCGTCGACGACGGGACACGCGTGCGGATCGCAGCGGGAAGCGTGAACGAGGACGGGGGGGCGACGGCGTTGCTGTCGCTGTCCGACCAGCTCGGGCGCTCGTTCGGAAGCAGCGCTGCCGTCCAGTCCAGGCCGATCCACCAACGCTGGTTCTCGTAGATCTCGAACTGGAACACGGTCTCGTGCGTCTCGGCGTTGCTGTCCGACTTGACCAGCGCACTGGAGCGGCCGTGCGTGCGCGTAGGCACCATGGACCGCCACGCACTGCTCAGGTTCTCGCTGCCGCTCAGCACACGCACGCAGCCCTTGACCGTGCGGCGCACCAGCGCGCTGCGCCACAGCGCGAGGCGGATGAGCGTCGCCCACGGCGAGCACCACGTCAGCACCACGCACCCGAGCGCGAGCCACACATGGCGCAAGCTCAGCGCGGCGATCGGGAACGGCGGCATGACCTGCAGCGCCAGCTGGAGGCGGTGCGCGTCGAGGAGGCGCACGAGCGTGCAGCCCGCGGGACGCACGTATGCCGCATAGAGCGCCGCGAGGCGCACGCTCATGTCGTACACCCTCGGCGAGTTCTGCTCAAAGTGCCGCGCGGCCGCCGGCAGGAATGTCGTCGCGACGTACGTGCGCACGGCACTCACGGGGTAGCTCTGGAGCACATGGCCGACCGTCGTGGTGAGGTAGTAGTACGGCGTGATCCACAGGCTCGACGGGAGCATGACGAGCAGCCAGATCGGCCACGAGACCAGCAGGAAGATGACCATGTGGCTCACGCCGGCGCCCTGCGCCTGCGCGCGGAGGAAGCCCGTGAGCGGGTACACGAGCGTCTCTGCGACCGCGGCGACAAAGTCGGAGATGTCACAGAGCTGCGCAATCGTGCGCTTGATCGACTGCGAGGTCGCGGCGCTCGGCTTCTCGGCCGTCGTGCCCGACACGCGGCTGAACGACGTGCACAGCGAGATGTAGCCGATGTACGCAAGGATCAGCGCCTGTGGCGCATACCGCAGGATCTCGTAGCCATACAGGCACGTCAGGATATAGCCGAGAAGCAGCAGCCACGACTGCACGCGCTGCTTGTAACCTCCACGCCAGGTCGCCAGCACCAGCACGCGGTGCACGACGTCAATCGCTGGGCCGAGCGCCACAAGGAGCTGCATCATGCTCGGAGGCACCCGCTCCATGATGTCCATCAGCGTCATGGTCTGCACCTTGTTTTTCGGGGCGCGGTCCGGCGCGTTCAACATCTTGGTCGACATCACGGCGAGCCTCCGCAATTCCCCCGCGCGGCCGCCGGTACCGGGCCACGTGGCACTACGATGGCCGAGGCGCCCTTTCAGGCGACGCGTGTCCGCGTCGCGATCCTCGCGTCGTTCGTGCTCGTGATTGTCGCGGCGCTGCCTGTCTGGTGGAAGCTCACGACCATCGTGCGCCTGCCGCTCCCGGCGCACGCCGTCCACGCGTGGGAAAAGCGCGGGGTACGTCTTCGTCTAACACAGGCATGTCCGGTGCGGCCCGCGCTCCGCGTCACGCTCGCCGACGAGGGCGTCGCGATCGACAGCAGCGTCTGTGCCATCGTTGCGCAGAAGCTTGCGGCTCTCTCTGACGATGCCGCATGCCTCGACTGGGCCGTCGAGGCCAAGGACTGTGCATACGGACCACAAGCGCCCTACGCGATGCGTACGTCGCGTGCTCACGCAGAATACCGGCTGGGTGTGCAGCCATCAACTGCATGTGACGGCGAATTGATGACCGTTTGTGCTGAGCACGCGCCAGATGCTGTCGCGGACCAGGTCACCGCCAAACTCGCTCCCTTCCTCGGTCGCAACAGCGACGACCTCACAAAGCCCGCGTCGTCGCAGGACCTCGCGCGGATCCAGTATGCCAAAGACGTGCGCATTGTCTTCTCGCTCCTGAACGAGGACGCAAGCCAGGGGGGCGCTGCGAGCGGATGGGACCTGCGCGAGGCGCTCGAGGAGCTGGAGCATATCCACGGCGCACTCCCTCCGCGCCTCGCGCCGATCCTGCCCCTCTTCCGCCTGCTGCACACGGCGCGCCCTATCCACCGCTTCCAGCTCGAAAGTCAGGTGCAGTGGTATGCCCCGCTGGAGTTTGCGCCGGTGCCCGAAGTCGTCGAGGCGGAGGATCTCGCGACGTCCACGCCCCTCGACCAGCCCGCCGATGTGCATTCCGCAGGTCCGCTGGACGATTCCAACCTGGACGAGGCCGGAAGGGTGGAGCAGGCGCGCCACGCCGAGGCCGCACGCCGTGCCGAGTCGTCGACGCACCCCGCGCGCCGGCAGCACACGGAGCACTTTGCGTCTCTGGACGACGTGCGTGTGTTTATCAACTCGGCCCAGTGGAACTTGGAGTCGTACGGGCTCGCGGATGCACCGGTCAACTCATCTGAGAGCGGGCAGTTTGAGGAACAGACTCTGCATTTCGTCCTTTTCCTGCCCAGCAACGCGCACCGCCCCTTGCGCATTCGCGACCCGGCCACGTCGCAGGTGGTGCCCAATCCAGCATGGGTCGTTCCGCAGTGGGGCGGCGTCGTCGTCTGGAACCGGCCGCCGACCGCTGGCGCCCTGTCGCCACCCCTTTCGCTCGACGAACTGGCCGAGCCTCTGCGCCTCTTTGCGGCACAGCTCGCGCAGCTCCTGGGCATCCCTGTCTCGCACCTTTCGAACCAAGACTCGGTCTTGTACTTTGCGACGCAGGGCCTTTTGTGGCGTCGGACGCTCGAGTCGGCGCAGAACACCATCGAGACACTCGGCAGCACCGTTCGCTTGGTGCACAAGATCCCCAACCTGGGCGTCGGCAAGACTGTGCGTGACGAGTTTTCCTCTGCACTGCACTCGCTCGATATGGTACGTGGCACACTCATCCAGCTGGTCCGCGCGCTCGAGGGCCGCGACGGCAACGCCTCGTTTGAGGCGGCCTTGGATCTGGCCTTCTCGGCGCAGAGGCACGCGTCCCGCGCGTTCTTCGACCCATCCATGCTTGCTATGCTCTACTTCCCGGATGAGCACAAGTATGCTGTGTATACCCCCCTCTTTGGCCCCCTCTTCGTCCCTCTCTTTGTCGCGGGCGTCCGCGAGGTGAGGCGCCAGCGACGTCTGCGCACGGCCCTCAAAGCTGACTAAGCGGTCACCACGCGTAGCATGTCGCGTCGTAGAGAAGAACAGGACCTCGCGCGTGTCTTGGCTCTGTCGATGAACGACCAGGCGCATAATGATAGTGAGCACGTGTCTCCCATGAAAAGCACACGGCACTCACAGAGAGGGGGAGACGAAGCGCCCTCTCCAGAGCGCTGGAGCACACGCACGCCGGCTAGGCCCGCGGCCGATGACGTCTTTCAGTCGCGCTCGCCTCCGCGTGCGGCTCACGTATCTCCGACGCAGCGGAAAACTCCAGGAAAGAAACGCTCACGCGATACAGATGCCATGAAAATAGGAAGCGACGTATTCTCGGGCGCCAGTCCGAACGCGTCGCCGAGCACGGGCGATGTGGCTCGAAAGCCCAAGAAACGCGGCCGGCCGGCCAAGGCGAGCCAGTCTTCCGAATCTCAGGAAAGCGAGAAAAATACAACGCAAGAGGAAAATGAAAGTGGGCGTGACTACGGTGACGAAGACGTCCTGGGCGCTCAAGAAGACCTCGGAGAGAACGTAGGATCGACGGATGCTGCGCACGAGAACGTGGATAAGCCTAGCGCTGATCCAGAGGCCCACAATGAACTCCCTGCTGAATCGAGCGATGTAACAACCGCACAGGGGCCGAACCAGTTGCCGGACCAAGGCACCGCCGAAGGCACCGAACACTCGCCATCCCGCGAGGAGCGACCCTCCCAGCCTGTCCAAGATGCCCCGACCATGCGCCAGACGCCGCGCTCCTCTGCTCCTGTTGAGCCATCCAAGAGCCCCTATTCTGGAGAATCTGAGGACTCTGCGCGCGAAACTCGACGTCGCCTATTTGGAAAACGTACGTTGTCCTCTAACCTTAGCGCTCCGGACGCTTCTTGCGCAGCGGAATCCGGCGCCGACCACGAGTCGTATGACTGGACTGCGGCGGACATCGCCCGTCCCACCCTTGCACGCCAACCGAAAACCCCCGCCCCCACCGAAACCCAGACTCGTTCCTCCCAAACCGCCCCGAGAAGAGCAAGGCTCCGACGAGGACGAAGCCGAGCCGGAGCCCGAGATCGATTACGAAAATGAAGGTTTCTTGTAATTACTATAGTACATCCAGTCATCAAAAGTTATCCGTGCGCATCGTGTAGGCAGAAAAGTCGACGTGCCGATACGGCTCGTCGGTCATATTCATGGCATCATCACTGCTGTATCCAGCAGAGACCATATTCTCGTCACCCAAACCGCTCGGAAGCTCACGCAGCGGTGGCATAGACTTGGTTGCTTGGAATGGGCCGCGCGCGGGCAATGGACGCATCACCCGCTCAGTTTCGAGTGGCCGATTCTCGCAGTCGCTGCTCTGACTTGGAAATCCGAACTCTTCCTCGTCATCGAACGCATTGGCCAAGATTGCATCCGTGTCGTCATCGGCCAAGCCGCGCTTCAGTGTCGTAACATTGAGGGAGTTATTCGCAGAATCCGTGTCTGAGGACCACTGCGACAACATATTCGGCGCCTGGGACGGTGGGGGTGGCGGCATTGACCCACGGAGCGCGCCACTCGGCATCGTTGCCGTACGTCCCCACTGGTGGAAGTTGTTCTTGACATCTTGAATGGTGTCCTGTGCGTTGCTAAAATGCTTGGGCGTTCCTGCAAGTGAGCTGCGAGCGCCCCCGGCGTATCCGCGGTTCACATCTGGGTCAGCACTCGTCACGTACTTGCTCGGATCCGCCAGCTCATCGTCTGGAGCTGCGCTTGAATATCAGAGGGGATATGCGAGTATTCGGACGAGGTGCGCGCAAGTCCATGTCCTTCGCGCTCACGCTCGAACACATCATTCGCGCTGATCGCACGCTTGGCCAAAGTCATGGTGCCACAGAGACTTTCGAATCGCACGGTAGACGCGTCGTCGATTGGTAGGCGTCTCGGCGCGCATACGCGTGGCTGAATAATTCGCGGCATGCGCCGAACGCGCGGTGCATGCAGCCTGCGTGGAGGTGTGGTCGGTAGCCCACCGCGCCCAGCTCCTGGCGTATGCGGCGGGTCGGCGGCGCGTACGAAGGTCTAATCTACAGGGTCTACACCTCAAAGTCGTACGCGAGGACATCTACGAACGTGTCAGCACATTTTCAACAGGTCAGCACATACCATCGACATTCGGGATCAGGTTCATCTTCGAGAAGCTGGGTTAGATGCACCACGTACTCCTTGTGGTCATTGTCGTCCTTGTACCGCTCGAGACCCTCGCGTGTCCGGAACACGGTGTAGAGTCCGTAGTTAAAACCGTGCGCACGAGCGTCCCACAGAGGTGGGCCCCACTTGAGCTGGACCACCTCGTCCTTCGTCACCTGCAGATCGCGCAGCGTCTCAAGACGTGCCTTGAACTCCTCATAGCCGTTGTTGAGGACCTGCTGCTTGACCTTGACGAGTACAATGTGGACGTAGACCATGATGGGTGGTGGTCAAGCGCCCCGGCGCCCACGTGAACTTAATTCCCCGCGGTGCCCGCACCTGTGGAGGCTCGAAGCTGGGCCTCGTCCCACAGATCGCGCTGGCCCCAGACGCCGGCGATAATCGTTATGATCATCCATGCACCAGCTTCCTGCTGAATGTCATGGTTTCCAGTTAAATCCATAGACCTTGCACGCATACTGCGGAAGTTGCGTAACATCGTAATGCACGTGCGTGCCAATGCCCGAAGCTCGGCAATTTCTTCGCCAGACAGTCGACGATCGAGGTGCGCAAGAAGCGCAAAGAGCCAGCGCGTATGTAGTGGGTGAATAGCACTTTGTAAGGAAAGGTCTTCATGCGGCTGGACAAAATACGAATGTTGCATCCACCTCCGTATCAAGTGAACTAAATGCAACGTATCCGGCTTTCATAAGTACACACCACGTACCGTATCCAAACCTGAGATAGAGCGCAAGTTGGGTTCTTTGTAGCGGAATCCGTATGAGTCCACCAAAACATCTCCCGTTGGGGCAGCCTTTAGCGTCCCGTCAAAGCCTGTTTCTGACGCGCTTTCGTACGCGTCCGACTCCTCCACGGCTTCTAGGATCCTCCGCTTTTCGTCGCCATCAGGCATACTGCGACCATGGATAAAACGATACCATCCAACCTCGTCGTGGCTCGGTGGGAGTCGTACTCGGCGTGCATCTGGCGCGGGAAGGGTAATGACCTGCGTGAGATTCTCGCTTACCTTGTGCAAGCGCTCGAACCTCTCGAGAAACACGGCACGCCAGCGTGCCGTCGGCATTTGTGCGACCGAGTCGCTAGCAGTGTAGGTCTCAGGCGCCCCTCGCGCGATGTTTGGTGACTCCACATGCTTTGCACTGAACAAGATCGGGGGGTGCAGACTGGCTTCGTGTCTGTGTGAGCGTGCAGCACCTACCGAACCATCGCCAAGTACTGCTCTCCATCTACCGGCACACCATCAAAATCGGATGGAAGCTCTGCGACGGGCAGGCTGGACTGCCCATACTCGCACTTGATACCCCGCCGGCCAGAATGGCCGTGCATCGTCCAAGGTCGTGCGCTCGGCCGACAAACTTTTTTCGAACACCGCGATGCCTAAGCGCAAGGAGCGTGAGGAAGAGCCAGTGGAGCCGGAGCTGCCGCTGGCCAAGTATCTCGCTTCGACTGAAAAGCGGATAAGAGACCGTGCAATCCGCTCGCTCTCGGCATTTCTGCTGCGGAGCGCACAGGAAGATGGGCTTGCGCTTTCTTCGCTGGAGCTTGCCAAGCTCTGGAAGGGCATTTTTTACTGTTTTTGGATGTCGGACAAGCCGCTTGTGCAACAGGCACTTGCACAGGAGCTTGCAAATCTCGTTCTGCATGTCGCTGGGCAGGGTGCCGAGTCCGACTCGCAGCTCGACGAGGCGAAGTCTCGCGCGCGCGCGCTTAGTGCGCTCGACTTTTTCCATGGATTTTGGACGACGATCGAGGCAGAGTGGCTCGGTATCGACAAGTTTCGCGTGAATAAATACTATCTGCTTATGCGGAGAGTGCTCCATGCAGGACTCGTGCTGCTCCAGACCCACGACTGGGATGCGCCGCTGGTGGAGCGCTTCACGAAGGTGATTCGCGGCAAGGACGGCCCGCTTACGTCGAACAATGTACATGTCCCGGAAAGCATCACATACCATGTATGCGACATCTTCCTCGACGAGCTTGAGGGAGTGGTGCAGGATGAAGAGGGAAGTGTGCCGATGCTGGCGCTGCTCATCCCGTTTATTGAACTTGCTGCGACGAGTCACTCGAAGCGCGTCCACGAGCGCGTGATGGGCAGTGTTATCACACCATTCTTGGACTCTATGAAAGAAATGCAAGGAGGGAAAAAGCACTCCTATCCAGTCCTCCTCGAACATGCCGCTGCTCCTACGGAAGATGACGATGATGATGACGAGGAAGAGAATGTGGATGACGAGCCAAATCGCCTTATGTCTCTCCGCCGCAGCATTCTGAAAGCCGCCTTCACGATTGCCAGCGGCCCTGATACCTATGCGCCAAGCCGCCGCAAACTGTATGCGCTGTGGCAGGCCGAAGAGCATCAATAGATCGTTTTAGTCATAGATCTCCATCGCCTGTGCGAGCTCCAAGCGATGGACGTGGAGAGCGTGGGGTATGAGCAGCGACTGGGGCCTGCCTTTTCGACGTCGCTCCTAGCCGGTGCAGCGTCGGGCGTTTCTGTCGACCTGCTTTTCTATCCTATTGACACGATCAAAACGCGCCTCCAAAGCGCGCAGGGCTTCTGGAAAGCGGGCGGCTTCTCGGGCGTCTATCGCGGCATGGGTAGCGTAGCTGTTGGCAGCGCCCCTGGCGCTTCGATTTTCTTCGTAACATACGAATCGCTCAAGTCGTATCTCTCGCGCACCCTATTCCCCGGCCAAGCGCGCGACGCCAAGACCAACTCGCCGTTCATCCACATGACTTCGGCCTCTGTCGCGGAAATCGCGGCTTGCCTGGTGCGTGTCCCGACCGAGGTGGTCAAGTCGCGGCAGCAGACATCTGCCTACGGTCGCATCTCGTCGGTCACAGCCTTCCGTCAGGTGGTTTCCGGCGAGGGTGTCGCAGGGCTATATCGTGGCTTTGGAGGTACCATTCTGCGCGAGGTACGTATCACGCTGACCTCAGATCCCCTTTACTTGTGTCCAGTTCCCGCTGTACGAGTTCCTGAAGCACAGCGTTGCCGGACACTCGAAGGAGCCTACGTGGTGGCAGGCCGCCGCAACGGGCAGCGTTGCTGGAAGTTTCGCGGCGGCGGTCACGACGCCGCTGGACGTGATCAAGACGCGTATTATGCTCGCCAAGGTATGTATCAGTTTTCTGAAGCAGTCGCATGCCGGGAGTGCGCCGGTGGATACGCGCATCCTTGTGATCTTATCGAACATCGTCCGGGAGGAGGGCGTCCGAAGGCTGTTTGCCGGCATCGTGCCTCGGACGCTGTGGATCGGCCTCGGTGGTGCCGTCTTCCTTGGCACTTTTGACGTGGTCGCAAAAGTGTTAGAACCCACTGCCTTTCGCTAGGACGCTCGAGTGACTTTGCAATTGATCCACCACGTGCAGCAAAAGATCGTCGTGGCCCCACTGCGCCGCGAAGGAGATGCCTACCGGCAGCGCAACGCCGTTGCCGTCGTCGAGTTTTGCCGCAGCGGGCGCACTCAGCACCGGGATGCCGGCCAGATTTCCGTAGGTAGTAAGCGCATCTTGCGCGTATTCCGATGCTGTACCTTCGCCGAGCCGAGGCGCGCCCTGCAGTGCTGTGGGGTGTACGAGGACATCGACACCGCCTTTTTGTCCGCCCAACGACGTGCGCAGGTCTTTTTGGAGCCAGTGCTGCGCAAGCTCCTGAATGAGTGCGTAGCGAACGGCGAGTGCCGCGACATAGTAGCTGTCCCATGCTTCGGTCGTAACGGCGTAGGTCCCGAGGAGGATCCGCTTCTGGACCTCGTCGCCGAGGCCCAGGCTGCGCGCCTTGGAGATGGTGTCAAGCAAGGTGGGCTCGTCAGGCACCGTGAGTCCTGCGTGTCAGTGGGAAGATGACGCACCATACCGCATCCCATCGAAGCGGCTCAGGTTGCTGCTGGCCTCTGCCAGCGCCAAAACATAGTAGGCGCCAATGCATTGCTCCATCATAGGGATGCGAACTGGGACGATCGTAGCGCCTAGCTCCTGCATGGCATCAAGCACATCATCGGCGATATCAACGACGTGTGGATGTACTTCAGAGGGATACATCTCGGCAGGCACACCGACTCGAACACCGGCCAGTGGTTTATTGGCCTGCCCAATTTCGCTCAGACGCTGCTTATGCGTTTCGTGCAAGCGCACACGGAGCACCTGGTCAATGCACGTCTCGTCGCGTGCGTCTTCATGGGCGACCGCATGTAGAGTTGTGCGAATATCGCCGATATTCTGTGCGAGAATGCCGACCGTGTCGAGCGAGTCCGCATAGGACACCACTCCCCAGCGGCTAATTAGCCCATACGATGGTTTGAATCCGTATACACCGCAGAACGCGCCAGGTAGACGGACCGAGCCTCCCGTGTCTGTTCCGATAGCGACGCGACACAGTCGGCCCGCGACGGATGCAGCGGATCCACCCGAAGAGCCCCCCGGAGCATAGGGCTCAACTCTTTCCATGTCTGGGTTTTCCACGCTGCTGTATACGGCGGGATTTGCCACAGGACCATACACAGAGTGCACATTCAGCGCGCTGTATAAGCGAATGACCTACCCCATGGCAAATTCGTCACAGTTTGTCCTTGCCGTGATGCATGCACCTGCTGCGTTCAGACGCTCAACCACAGTCGCATCAAATGGAGAGCGATAATCTGCATAAGTGCCTCTCACCTACCCAGCAGCATCCGACTTGAACAGGTTAAAGGCTCGTCGATCATGCTGATATTCTCCTTGATGCTCACCGACCAGCCAGCCATAGGCCCAGTGCCGCTGCTGCGAGGCTCTAGCCGCTTCGTGATTGCATTGAAGGGATCGTGCGCGCCACGCTGGAACGACGACGCCCACTGCACACCCCGCACGGTCCGAGGCAGCATCGACGTCACAATTTTGCCACGTGGCTTACACAACCATGACCTCGGTGGCGGTCGGCCACTCACCTGTCCAGGGCTCGCCGACGTACGGCGTTTTCCTGTCGCTTTTTGAGCCTTTTGCACCTGTGCATTTGTCTGCTAGAGGCGATGTGCTCGCTGGGGAGATCTTGCGTGGCGTCGGTCTCGCGCTGCGCCTCCAACCAAAGGACGCTGCGCTGCTGCGTCTGACCGCGCGTGGAGGCCGCTCTATCAGTGAGCGGACGTGCGTCGAGGAGCTTGCAGAAGGCACGTTCGTGGAGCTCGAGGTAAGGCTCCGCCAGCTTGGTGGAAAGGGCGGATTCGGCAACCAGCTCCGTGCAGCAGGTGCTCGAATGGCTAACAAGAACGGCAATGTCGACTCTTGCCGCGACTTGAACGGACGCCGTTTGAGCACGATTAAGGAGGCGCAGCGCTTGGCCGAATACATTGAAAAAGAGCCTGAACGTCAAAAGGAGCTCGACGAGGCCCAAGCGCGCAAATACGCCAAGCTTGAGAAGATGCTCGGTCGCAAGCCGAAGTCGACGAAAGATTTTGAGGAGGCCGCGCAGAAGCTCGACGACGCAGGCGACCAGCTCGAGGCCGACGCCGAGGCAGGCCCAGTGGCCGGGCCGTCGCGCGCTCCTAAGCGCAAAGAACGCATCGAGGACCATGAATATGTGGAACAGAGCCGCGAAATCGTCGACAATGTGCGCAATGCTGTGGCTTTGGCGATGAAGAAGAAGAAGAAGAAGGCTGCAGGCAAGGCACCAGCGGCTGATACAGCGGCATCGAGTGCCGTAGAGACAAAGAGTGTATAGTATGGGTATAGCTACATCATTTGCGAACCGAAGGCTTCGGCGTGGGCCGATGGGTCGGATCGGATCCCCGCGCAAAATGCAGGCGTTGTTGGTGCATGTTAGACCGCGTATCTTCATCCTCTTCTGAGTCAGATGGGTCCAGCATTACACGTGGTCCACTTTCCGGGATGCGAGCTGAACGACGTAGTCCGAACAGGGTCTGCTGAACATAACCGTCGCCGGAAGCAAGCCGCCGTTTCTTTTCTCGGCGCGGTGATGCCCCGACCCAGCCGCCAGAGGAGCGGCGTGTCTTGCGTGCGTCGGTCGCATCGCTCGGGTACATGGCGACGCCAAATTTCCGACTCAGGCGCTGAACCTGTCTAGCCTCTTCATAGGTGACAAGCTCTTCGCCGCCCAAGTCGTCCTGAATCAGCATGCAGACGAGCTCAGGTAGCAGTGCAGCATCAATAAACTGAAATGCATCGAATGGCTGAATTCTCTCAAGCACCGGTGCGTGCTTCAAGTCCAACGAGGGCATGAGTGGATCCTGTACGAAGGCGGCATGTAGGATGTCTGCGAATAGCTCACAGCCTTGTTCGCCATAACTATTGTGAGTCAGCCACATACTAGCCACATTGCTGCTGATCGAAATATTCAATTTGATGTGCACTTGCATGGGCCTTCTTGCCCATGCGTTCACGGATCTGCCTTGCTTCTTGGAAAAAGCTGCTGTGCTCGGGCTCCAAAAGACGGTCCTGGAGGATCCGCATATACCGCTCATTTGGATCAGTGATGCGCCGGCGCAGCTCGCGAAAGTCAAGGGAGAGCGGCCAACCCTGCCGCCGCCCCTCTGGGATGATATCATATTCGTCACGATGTCGTTGACAAACCGCGAGCGTGTCTGTCGGGCGAAGTATTTCGCCTTCACGCACCTTTTGGACCCATTGTTGAACAAGTGCATGAAGCGTTTGTGACATGGGATCTGGCATCGGCTCCTGGCAGAAGGGACAGATCTTCCACCCCGCGTTGTCAGCGCGCGTGGATGTCGAGCTTGGCAGCCGCGGCAAAGCCGTTTCGGATGTTGTCCCAAACTCAGCGCGCAACTCAGCCAGAGTCTCTTCCGACAATCTGTTCATGCGCTTCTTAGGAATAAACAGCTTTTGTGAGCAACGCGAACCAGTGCCAGGCTCCGCGCCCATGGCTCCTGACTTCTCCATGCGCCTGCACGGACGTTGGGAAACGCACCTCCACCACCACCATGCTGCCAATGAGTCTTCGCCGCATGGGCCCTCTGATGGCCCGCCATGCCTTGCAGGCCTCGCCGCGTGTCGCAGTCGCGATGCCTCGCATGCTCCAGCAAATATCTGCTCAGAATATCTGCAGCTCTTGTGCAGTCTACGCCACAGAGAAAGATCAGTCGGTGTCTTTCAATGACCCCACAGAGCAAGAAGCGCAACGGTTCCTTGAACTAGGTACAATCGCGCTGGAGACGGGAGATCTCGAGAAGGCTATTGTGTGTTACTTGCTAACGTCCAGGAACACTATCGTAAGAGTCTAGAGGTGCGCGAGAATGCATCGGCCTACTACAACATTGGTGTTTGTCAGTATCAGGACCAGGACCTTGAGGGTGCCATTACCTCTTGGAAGGAAGTGCTCCGTCTTGCTCCTGAGAGCCCCGACGCTAACACGAACTTGGCCTCTGCCTACATCATGTCCAAGCCAAGCCGTCCGGACCTCGCTATTGAACACCTCAAGTAGGTGAAGCACTGACGCAGAACGGCGGCCACCCAAAGTCCTGACGATGCTGAGATTCATTTTAACCTTGGCGCTGTTCTTGAAGCTTGTGCGTACCTCTCTTCTAACCCAGGCGAGGAGCTCGAGGAAGCGATCGAGGCGTACAAGAAAGCAGTCCAAGGCGGCATTCAGGTGTGTGTTTTTCTAACCCAGCGTGCCGAACAGAATGTGCGCAATTGCATGTCGAAAATGATGGCTGCTCGTCTCGAAGTCGAGAACCAGCAAAAGTCGGATGAAGCTTCCAGAGAAAAGTAGTAAAGTATGAGCACCCTCGAACAGATGTGCTCAGCACTAAACTGGGACATCGCATACACAGAAAATAACCACGCTATCTAGTACTACATATCGAGCGTATACGTATTTTTCTCGAACTGGGTTAGAGGCCCACGCACCTCTGCTTCCAACAGGCCTTGGAGGGTATCGACCATGTTCGCATTCACAAGCACATGGGTTTCATCCAAGTCCATTACGATACACGGAGTATGTTCATCAATAGCCAAAATCATCTGCTTCACAGCAACATCGCTGCATGAGCGTTTCTCTTACCAGCTAAATAGGACACCAGCATACGCGCGCATCGACGTCGAACGCAAGCCATGCTGAGTCAGCACCACACGCACTGACCTCCATCTGGTATGTCCGCCGGGCAGGACTGGAACATTGGCGAGCTGCTAGCGCCAGTTGTTCTAGGTGCGCAGCGGGTCCCGTACGCACTAGTTCTTCTAAATACTCCAATTCCACGGGAACACTGGAAAGCGTTCATTCGCCTATGGAAAAACGCCAGTTTTCGAGTTTGCGCCGATGGCGCCGCCAACAGGATCCTCGACTCGGTCGGCCATGACGCCTGGTCCGACCTGCCTCTCCCATCTCTGATTTGTGGCGATCTCGACTCTGTGCGCGACGAGGTT
Organism: Malassezia obtusa; assembly: GCA_029542945.1. NCBI lineage: Eukaryota > Fungi > Basidiomycota > Malasseziomycetes > Malasseziales > Malasseziaceae > Malassezia > Malassezia obtusa. The sequence continues at coordinate 345,692 of CP119939.1, read as the reverse complement.
CGGCAATTTTTTGAGAATCAGGTAAGCCACATTGATTGATTTAGGGAGTCGCTATTCGCCGTGCCCCATCTCAATACGCGACAGACTTACAGAAGTGTGTGCAGGCGGTCGAAGATGAGGAGATGAAGCCAGGGAACTCTTGTTATCAACTTGTCATTGTTGGTGGTATGAGTGGTCGATTGGATCAGACGGTGCACACCCTTCATGTACTCTGGCAACTAGCGCCCGGTGTTCAGGTTGAATCATCAATTCCGGAGCCTCATGAACAAGGCACCGAGCCACCTCGTGGCTCTACTTTGAAAAAGCGTGCGCGCACTCTCGTCGTATCAGAGGACAGTGTAACATGTCTTATTTCTCCTGGACAGCACAGACTGGTACACGACCGCAAGATCCTGGGTAAATGCTGCGGTATACTCCCACTAGGTGTCAGTTCGCAAGAGGCCCATGTGCATACGAGCGGCCTCGAATGGAATTTGCGTATGTCAGCGGCTGACCACAGAAGGTGAGCCGTCGTTCCTAGGTGGGTTTCTTTCTACATCAAACCATCTCGCCCCGGACAACTCCGAGGGTGTGGTCGACTTGAAGACGGATGCTCCCTTTTACTGGACAGTAGAATTACAACATGATCATTAATTACTTAGTACAAGGGTCGTAGCCATATGTAACATCCCGTATATGTCCTGAATGAACGGGTTCGCCAATTCCGCCAAGCAGAGCAAATCCATCAATGTCTAGAACCGTGGTCGGTGGAGAGATGTTCGACCATGGGCTGCCATCGCATTGGACATGCACTTTTGCGCGTGTTAGACGACATCGCTCCACAGCAATGATTGCCCCGCGCATCTGCGTTAAGCGCAGGTAGGGAGAACTAGTTTGAAATGCATCAACACAAGAGCTTGTGAATCTTGCTGCAATGTAGTGCGTTTGATCGCACACTTGTGCCCATATATCTACGGCTGAATCAGGCGCATGTTCAGGGCGAAACGTAAGGAACTGTGTGAGAGACTTTCTTACGCGCATGATTTGGACACGACTTCCTGGTGCAAATGTATGATCAGAAGCCAGATCAGATGCCGCATCTTGGTTTAGCCCGTCTTGAATCCGCTGCTGCAGCCATGGCCGCAAGCTGCGGCTCATGGTGTCCGAGCGCAGGTGGAGGGCCTAGCGAATCAGAGTCAGTGTAATTATGCAGCGGCGCTTAAACCGAGCGGGATCGTGCGCGGTTTTGATAGCGGACCGCGAACACGTTCGTAACGTCCTACCGACCATCATGATCGAGAACCAAGCTAAGTTTGTCAAGTATATTGAAGAAAATAAGAATGAGCTAGTGAACACCCTCGCTGAGGCAGTGGGCATCCCTAGTATCTCGGGCGATGCGTCGTACCGCCCAGAGGTCGTTCGCATGGGTAAGTGGCTTGAAAGCCAGTTTAAGGATGCGGGCGCGCAGACCTCGCTGCATGACCTTGGCAAGCAGAACCTCAACGGCCAGGAACTTGATCTGCCGCCTGTCGTCTATGCTCAGATTGGCGAGGACCCTAAGAAGAAGACGGTGTTGGTGTACGGCCACTACGATGTGCAACCTGCGCTGAAATCGGACGGTTGGGACTCGGAACCATTCAAGCTCGTTGAGGACGAGAAGACTGGTCGTCTCTATGGTCGTGGCTCTACCGACGACAAGGGTCCGATCCTCGGCTGGCTCCATGTTCTCCGTGCACACAAGGCGCTCGGCATCGAACTGCCTGTTAACCTCAAGTTCTGCTTCGAGGGTATGGAAGAGAGTGGCTCGGAAGGTCTGGAGGAGTTCGTTTCGAAGGAGGCTACTGGTCTCTTCACTGGTGTCGATGCTGTGTGTATCTCGGACAACTACTGGCTCGGCACTTCCAAGCCATGTCTGACGCATGGGCTGCGTGGCATTGCCTATTTCAAGCTAGAGATTAAGGGTCCTGCTCGTGATCTTCACAGCGGTGTGTTCGGCGGAATGGTGCACGAGCCCATGACCGACCTTGTGAAGATTATGTCGACGCTGGTGTCGCCGGATGGCAAGATTCTGATTCCCGGTGTGAACGACCAGGTCGCGCCCTTGACGGACAAGGAGCGTGCAGTGTACGATGTGATGGACTTCAGCCTTTCGGATGTCGAGAATGCCGCCGGCTCGAAGACGACGGTGTCTGAGAACAAGCCGGATGTGCTTATGGCTCGTATGCGCTACCCGTCGCTGTCTCTGCACGGTATTGAGGGCGCTTTTGCTGAGCCTGGCTCGAAGACTGTCATTCCTGCGCGTGTCGTGGGCAAGTTTAGCATTCGTCTGGTGCCCGACATGCAGCCGGAGACCATTGTGGAGGCCGTCAAGAAGCATGTCGAGCAGGAGTTTGAGAAGCTCCACTCGAAGAACACCATGTCCCTGCACCCTGACCAGCCTGGTAAGCCCTGGATGGCGGATCCGAACCACTGGAACTACGAGGCAGCATTCAAGGCGACGCAGGATATTTATGGCGTGAAGCCTGACCTGACCCGTGAGGGTGGCTCGATTCCTATCACTCTTACGTTCGCCGACAAGCTGGACAGGAACGTCCTTCTGCTGCCCATGGGTCGCTCGGACGATGGTGCGCACTCGACCAACGAGAAGCTTGATCTCTCCAACTACATCAAGGGTACGGAACTTCTTGGTAGCTACCTGTACGAGGTGGCGAACTTCGCTCCCTAAGCACGTGCATGTCATGTCGCAATGTGATCCGAACGAGCTATAAGTGTCAGGCTAGTAGTGAATCATATAAACGCTTTAGTCCACTTCTATGAACAAACACAAGCTTCGTCGAGCCACGTCGAGCTCTTCCCTCGAGACGAATAACTCAGAGCCTTCAGTCCGCTCTGATAGAAACCCTTTGCCGGACAAGACACGTGTCACTACTTCAGCGCAAAGGAGGCATCAGCAAGTGATGAGTGCGCCAAGGCTAGTTTTGCGTGTTCATCTGCCAGACTTTATGCAACATCTCGACTTGAGCACGTTCTCTTTCGTGGCTGAAACTAAGATTGAACAAGCGAATTTGCCATTCGAGACTATACCTGCTGTTCTGTTAGGGCGAGACGGCACTGTGTCTGGATTTGTCCAGGTTCCGAGAACGGCTAGTCCCGGATGCCGCCTAGTCCAGTCTAGCGTCCGCGGCAGACGTCAAGCCGAAGCTGTCGCTCCTCCGCCAGAGCTGTTCACAAGGTCAGTTCCAAAAGTGCCCTTGAGCTCGCTTGCACGTTCCAAACTGTCGACAGAGCCATCGACTCCGACTGGCCCGTGGGATGAAGAGCACAATCTAGACCTCGTTGATGAGCCTCACAGCATTCCCATCATATCGCCTCCATTTGTCCAGGAGCCAGTAAAAACCATGAATTACACACATGGTCGAGAACCTACACCCTCCAATGCACACTCCCACAACACGCTGGCGGAATGGCAGAGCGCATTTGGCTCTTATACTCCCCATAAGTATCCATTCAAGCAGCCGATCATGAACAGCAGAGATTCGCGGCTTCCTTCCCCTGAATGTATTGCTCCAGCTGCGCCGCGACGGAGGCCTTCACGACTCGGGCTGTGGAAAGATGCCTTGCGTCCACCGATTCGTCGTCACAGGGGTGAGCCTTTCAATACAGCTCTCAATGCAGACGTATTTGAGCGCATTACTCCTGACTTGGGAATGCCAGTCAGCATGCAAGGTCCTGAACAAGTGAAGCCGGGCCGCGATGTGCCTGATGTACCTCAGGATGAGTGGGACGACCGCCTTTCCGAGCCTATTGCCTTTATCCAGAAGCGTCGCGTGCGCATCTTGGCACAGGAATCCCTGAATAACGAGGGGAATAGCTCTTAATGCTGAGAAAGCGAGCCAGGCGCGCTGGAGCGACGATCTGATCTAGACATCTTGGGGACGTGCGACATCTCCACACAGACCGACGTAGCAGCACGGACTCAGGTGGAGGCTTGTCCCTATTTCCCGTAGTATGGGGCTGATCGACGCCGAGGCACTGGTCGCGTATGACCTGACACACGTCCAATGTGCGTGGTTGAGCTCACAAAGATGTGTCCTATGACTCTTGGGGTCCGTATTGGGCATTCATCACGCTGTCCCCTGTACTGGCACTCACCGTGTACGTTGCGGTCATCCTGCAGCGTCGCGAGATGACCTACCTCAACGTGCTCCTGGGACAGATTCTTTGTGAGATTGTCAATGGCAAGCTGAAGCGGCGCATCCAGCAGCGGCGACCAACCGACATCCTTGGCTCTGGGTACGGTATGCCGTCGTCCCACTCGCAGTTCTGCGGGTTCTTTGCTGCCTTTTGGCTCCTGCACCTGGTGTATCATTGGCCGGTTGATCGGCCTGGATACGCGCGCAGCTACCTAGCTCGGGCTGTGGACCGTATCGTGATCCTCGCTCTGATTGTGGCACTGAGTGTGCTGACGTGCTACTCGCGGTACGCATTGCGCTAACTCAGCCATTACCTCCTATACCATACCCCCGCCCAGATCTTGGTCGGCTCTTCGCTTGGCGTGCTAATTGGCGTTGCCTACTATATGCTGACAGAACGTCTTCCCCGCATGATGTCACCCTATTCCACGGTCGGGAAGCTGCGCCGCTGGTTCTACACGAACCGCGTGGCCCGCGCCCTTCGGCTGCGTGACTCGTGGTCGGTGTGGAACGACGGCGCGGAGGACCATGCGTACACGCGGTGGTTTGCGGGTCTGACTCTCAGTCCAAAGGCGCTTGCAGCAGAAGACTCCAAGGAGTCTGCCGTGGCTCTGCAGGGATCCTACAACGCGCACCTTGCAATGATGCTGAGCGCGCTGCAAGAGGCGGATCACTGCTCGGCGGTGCCCACGGCATTCTCGGTGGGCTGCGTAATCGCCGCTGCGGGCGGCTCGCTCGAGTACCCCAGCATTCCGCTGGAACAACTGAGCCTGCTAGAGCCCTATCCGCTGTTCACAGGCTTCTCGCGCGAGCTGCCCGGCAACACGCATGCGGAAGAGTGCGCGCTGGAGAAGCTCGTCCGCCACTGTGCGCGCACGCCAGAGGTGCGCAGCTCGCATGCCGTCGCATCCGCTGCATCGAATGCGCCGCTCCAGCTGCTCCTGTACACGACGATGGAGCCGTGCTCCAAGCGTCTTAGCGGGAACGCGCCCTGCGTCGACCGTATCCTGCGCTTCAACGCCCAGCCGCCGGTAACTACCGCAGCATGGCTGGCGCGTGCAAACGCATCTCTGTCGATGCACGGCGCGGCCTCTCTTCATGCCGACCGGACGCTGCGACCGCTCCAGGTTGCGCTCGTGGTCCAGGGCGTGAAGGAGCCGGAGGACTTTGTGCTTTGCGAGGGGCAGCGCAAGCTCCGGGATGCAGACATCCACGTCGTGAGCGCCACGCCACGGAGCTCGCCGGGCTCGCTCGGGCTGCAAGTGCCGAGCCTTTCGTCGATCTCGCTGCAGGTGCGCGCGTCGAACGCGACCGAGTGGCTCGAAGATGCGTGTCTGCGCATGGCCAAGAAAGGACATGCTTAATGATCTACTATACAGGGTATCTAGCCGGGACGGCGGCGTGGCCCGAGGACCAGCGGACCGTTCCATGCAAATGTGTGGCTCTCTTGCAACGGGCGCGACACGCGCGCCGCCTTTTTTCCCGGGCTCTGCGGGCCATTCGCGAGAATACCGCCGGGCATGGGAAACTCATCATCGTCCAGGTCACAGTCCGCGCCGGGCGTGTGTGGCAGGGTTGTATCGGACTGCGGCGAGGAGCGGGGTCGTTTTGCCAACAAAGTTGGTGAGCTGCCACGCTCGTCGTTTTCGCTCGAGCGCGCCTCCAGTTCGGCGATGCGCTTGCGGTATGTAGCCTCGGCGTGCGTGTGCTGCGAGCTTTGCGCGCGCACCGCGCGGTACTTTTCCTGTGCGCGCCGAACAGCCGCTTGCAGCTCGCGCATCTGGTCGGCCATGCGCTGGTTGCGCTGTCGGATACTTTCCAGCGCGCTGCTGGCATCAGCTGCCTGCTCCTCCGCCTGGCGGATCCGCTGTGCGGCCTCCACCTCGCGCTGGTCGGCTGCTTCTTCACGCAGCGTCGCGCGCCGGACCGCCGCGACACTCGCATTCTTCGAGGCGGCGATACTTTCTTGCATGCGTGCGAGCGCGTTGGCGCGCTCAGTTTCGACCTCGCGCTCGCGCTCCGCGAGCGCCGCGGCGCGCTGGTCCAGGGCCTCGGCAGCACGCGCAGTCTGTTTCTGCTTCTGACGCGCAGCATGGCGCTCCTTGCGTACAGAATGTGCCTCCTCTGCGAGTTCGCGGCGTGTCTGGCGAATTTTTTGTTCCTCGTCGCGGAGTGCGACCGCTTTCTGCTGCGTCGTGGTGTATGCCTTGGCGAGCGTCCACGAGATGCCCTCGACATGCGTGACCATCGCGTGGAGTGCATCCAGCGCGCGTCTGAATGCCTTTTCTGACTCCTTGTCCTTGATTGCGCCCTGGCGAAGGGATTCCGAGATGCGGTGCTGCACGCGCCCCAGGGGCGCCGCACGCAGACCATGCGCAGCCATGGCATAGGACTGCATCGAGCTCACGAGATCGCACGCCGCATCCAAGACAGGCTGCTCGGGGTCCTCAAGCCCAGTGCGGTGCATTGCGACATACTGGTTGATATCGGCCGCGTCGGCGGGCCAGAGTGGGAGGATGTCCTGGCTCGACGCGGGTGCTTTGCACAGGGGACACCCGCGTTTGAGCGCGTCGTGACAGCGTATATCGAGCCAGTCGCGTACGCATTGTGGATGAAATAGGTGTCCTGTATCAAACACGCCACATACCGCAAGGAAGCGCCGCCGGACGCGACTCGGCGGAGTAGTCTTCCAGGCAGATGCCACACGCCATGGTGTTGGTTCCCCACGTGCGCCCATGTCTCTCGGCGGACTTGCGAAATTCCGGTTAGCTAATCGCCCCGATTCCGAGTACGTAATCGGCAACTCCTGAGTGCTCGGTTACCTTAGCATGCCTTCGAGTGCGGAGAAGCAAAAACGGTCCCGGCGCGAAAACCGCAGCTGGGACAATATTCTGCGCAGTGGACTCGCTGGTGGTATCGCTGGATGTGCGGTATGTTATCCGCTACTAACTCCAGGCCAAAACAGCGATTGCCCCTCTGGACAGGGTCAAGATTTTGTTCCAGGCAGCCAACCCGGAGTACCAAAAGTACAGCGGGCGGTGGCTCGGCGTAGTCCACGCAGGGAAACGGATCATCAAGCAGCAGGGCTTCTTGGGACTCTTCCAGGGGCATAGCGCCACGCTCCTCCGCATTTTCCCCTACGCAGCCATCAAGTATATGGCCTATGACTCCCTACACATGTTGATTATGCCGACACCCCGCGACGAAACCAGCGCGCGGCTCTTCCTCGCTGGGTCACTTTCTGGTGTTCTCTCTGTATTTGTTACGTATCCTCTGGAGCTCATCCGCGTTCGGCTCGCCTTCGACACGCGGACGTACCCGCACCAGAAGAACCTGCGCACGATCATCTCGACGATTTACAACGAAGGCACACAGACGGTGGCCGCCGACGGCCAGGTAAACGAGACGAGCAAGACTTCCAAGCTCCTTAACCGCATGCCTATCTTGAAGTTCTACCGTGGCTTCTCCGCAACGGTGCTCGGAATGATCCCCTATGCCGGCACCTCCTTCTTGGTATTTGGACGCTGCAAATCCGCGTTGTACTATATGCTGCTGCACAAAGGGTCGGATGGTAAGCCGTTGTCTGGCTACGAGCACGCAGAGCCCATCTGGCACCTGAGCCGCACAGCGGTCGATTTAACGGCCGGCGCCCTGGCCGGCGCCATTTCTCAGACGGCCTCATACCCTTTGGAAGTGATCCGCCGTCGACAGCAGATCGGCGGTGTGCTCAAGCCATCGAGCATCCTTACACTTCGGGAGACGATCCAGAACATTTACAAGACACAGGGCCTGCGTGGGTTTTACATCGGCCTAGCTATTGGGTATATAAAGGTGGTGCCGATGACCGCCATCAGCTTTGCCGTCTGGTCGGCGATGAAGCGCCAGCTGGGTATTTGAACGTCGCTGTAGATACCATGTAGCATTATTCCGGATGACGCTTGCCAGGCACCGTGCTCCGCCGGACCCCTAGCGTCCGCGTCGAGCCTTGCGCACGCCCCTGGCTCAAGGACGGCGTAGCACCGCCGGAGATGGTCGACGTGGACTGCATTGCACCGCTCGCCGATGACGGCGCCGCACCCGACTCGCCGCCTGTGGTGTGGAGCGACGAGGAGCTCGAGGTGCCAAGCGACGGCGTCCCTTTGACACCCGCTAGGCCAGGCACACTGCGACGCAGGCCGAGGGAGCGACCTGGCCGCGCCAGCTGACTCGGCGCGCGATACGACGCCTTGACATTCGTCTGACCGGGGCCGCTGGGGAGCGCAGCAGAGCTGAGTGCATTGAGTGCTGAAGCAAACCCCCCGGCGCTCCGCACAGGCGGAGGCGCAGGCGAAAGCTGCGCAGGAGCCGTATATGAGGGACGAGAAGTTTGTGCCTCGCCCTCGAGCAGCGCGAGGCGCCGAGCCATTGGCGACGAGCGAAATGCCTGTGCGTTCGCCTGAAGCGCACCAGCATCGGGCAAGGGCCGTTGCAGGACAGCGGCCATATCAGCCAGCGCGCTCTGAATGTCGGGCGACCCAAAACACCACTCGATAGCATTTGCGGCGCCCACGTCCTGTGAGCCACGCTGCGCCTTCGGGATGAGCGGCGCGAGGAACACGCTCAAACTGCGCGACTGCCACTCGCCAGCGACCAAGCGCCGTGCGGTGTTGCTGAGGTAGAGGTTGGTCGCGGCACGAGTCATGGCCACATACAGCAGACGGCGCTCCTCCCGCTGTTCTTCGGGCGTCACCGAGCGATAGAACGGGAAGGTTCCGTCCTCGATCGCAGGTACAAAGACGATCGGCCACTCGAGGCCCTTCGCCGCATGGCACGTCGATATGGTCACTTTGTCGTTCGCCTCGACGCCGGCGGCAGTGTCGGAGGCAAGCATGCTGTTCTCGAGAAAGGTGCGCAGCGGGGTCGGCGCGGCATCCGGGTCGGTTCGCACGCGTTTTGTGGGCGGCTCGTCCGCTGTATCGTCGTGGTAGAGACCCGTATCGCACGATGCCGCGAAGCTGATCAGCTCCTGCACGTTCTGCCAGCGAGACTCGGCATCCTCTTCGCGGCGCAAGTGCGCCTGGAAGTCGAGTTCCGTCACCAGAAGCTGGAGCAGGTCGTGCACAGCCATGCCTTCGTGGGCGGCATTACGGAGCCGCCGTACGGTGCGTAGAAGCCCGGAGAGAGCTTGGACAACCGAGGCACGTACGCCTGCCCCGAGCGCCGCATTCCCATCGACAAGTTGCTTCACACACGCGTACAGAGAAAGACCGTGTCGCTCGGCAAGCGCAGAAAGATCACGAACGCTTTTTACCCCGACGCCGCGACGTGGCACGTTGACGATGCGCAGGAGAGCAGGAGTATACGCTGGGTTGTCCACCAGAAGGAGATACGCAAGCAGATCCTTGACTTCGGCCCGGTCGAAGAACTTTGGGCCGCCCATGACCCGGTATGGAATGCCTTGCCGCTGCAGAGCGGCCTCGAGCATGCGACTCAGGGCATTGAAGCGCAGCAGGATGCATACGTCAGCGTACGTGAGCATTGGCTGGGCGAGTTTCACGCTGCGCTGGATTTCAAGTGCAATGTACTCTGCCTCCTCCTCAGCGGAGGGAAAGGTGTGGAACGAGACGGGCGCACCCTTTCCCTGCGCAGTGTGCAGGCCTTTGTCGATCCGCTGGGTATCTTGACGCATGACCTTGATCGACGCGTCGAGAATCGCCTGGGTACTGCGAAAATTCTCCTCCAAAAAGACTTGACGGAGGCCGGGAAAGTCGTGCGCCATCTTCGCGAGATTGCCCACTTCGGCGTTCCGCCAGCTGTAGATGCTCTGGTCGGGGTCGCCAACCACACTCACATGCCCGGAAGCAGAGGCCATGAGGCGCATCAGCTCATACTGCACGGCATTCGTGTCCTGAAACTCATCGACGAGCACTGGCGTGAGCGTCTGGCGTACCATGAGCGATATGTGCGCCGACGGACGGGTGCTCGCGAAACAGCTGCGTCCCACACATCAGCAGGTCGTCAAAGTCAAGCGCATTGCTGTCGCGCAGCTGGCTCTGGTAGGCTGCATATAGATCCGCAAGCAGTCGGTGGTCTTTCGAGCGCCGCACGTGCTCGGGGGTCTGGCTCCGAGCTTTGGCGCGCGAGATCTCAGCAAGAGCCTGCTCTGGCTTGAGTGGGACGTCGGGCATCGCGTCCAGCACCTCCTTCATGATGCGCTTGCTGCGTCAGTGCGCGCAACGTACGCGTCGTCGGCGTCTGCGATAGTAAAGTTGTTGTCAATACCGATGCGACGACCATGTTTCCGCAAAAACATGGCACACAGTGCATGGAATGTACCTAGAACGAGTTTCTGGGTGCGTTCTTCGCCGATCAGCGCACGCAAACGCGTGCGCATTTCGTGTGCAGCCTTGTTCGTGAACGTGACGACGACGCAGTGCTGTGGCAGGATCGGCTCATGTCCCCCGTCACCAAGAAGGAGCCAAGCGACGCGCATCGTGAGCACGCGCGTCTTTCCGGAGCCCGGCCCGGCGAGGATCTGCAACGGACATGCAGCATCGCACTCCACCGCCGCGCGCTGCGACGCCGACAATGCCATAGTGGAGGCACGTGAAATGAGACGTGGCCGCCCGCCCGCTGGGCGCTGCATTTCTCGACCGTGACCGTGTAGCATGGCCGGGCCGCGCACGCCCGAGCAAGGCAACGTGCCGCTCCACGGCTTACCGGAGGGTGTCGTGCATCCGCCGACCCGACCTGATGTCGACGTGTCCGGGAAGCCTCCCAGCACACCACCGCAGATGCCCCGTGCGATCGTCGAGGCAGAGTCAGCCGTGGACGACAAGGAGCTGCCCGCAGAGCAGCTGAAGGAGCCTGCTATGCTTGAGGGGCGTAAGTCGGCGCCCCCCGCGATTGAAAAACGCGTGATGACCCAGCGCAACAAGCGCCCCGTGCCCGGCACCATCCAGTTTACGCAGCTCGACTTGATGCGCTTTTTAGCATCTCTGCCTATTCCCCTGGACCGCGTGATGCCCCGCGCGATTGTGGACGCTGCGGCACGCGTGCTTTTCATGCATAAGCTTCTCGCGACTGACATCGCGTACGACGTGCTGCTCGCATTCTGGCGCGGCATCGCCAACCTGTTCTTCCGCGAAGTGCAGCCTCGCTCGGCACACCGGATTCCCAAGAGCGGACCGCTGATCTTTGTCGCTGCGCCGCATCATAACCAGTTCCTCGACCCGCTGCTCCTGGCGTCCGAGGTCCGATACAGTTCGGGACGTCATGTGTCGTTCCTGATTGCCCAGAAGAGTCTGAACCGTCCGTTCATCGGGACGATTGCGCGTCTCTTGCAGTCGATCTCGGTGCGCCGTGCGGCCGACAGTGCCAAGACCGGCGAGGGGTTCTTGACGCGTGGCAAGGACGCGATGCACATTGTCGGCGTTGGCACCGAGTTCACGAAGCAGCTCGAGCAGCGCGGCCAGATCGTTCTTGAGAAGGAGACAGGGTACGCCTCAGCCGAGGTGGCGGAGATTTTGAGCGACACGGAGCTGCGCACGAAGAAGGAGCTGACCGGTGACAAGGTCGATGATGCGCTCCGTGGTGTCTTGCACGACACGCAGGAGCCCGGCGCAAAGTACAAGTGCCTGCCGTACGTGGACCAGAAGGAGATGTATGCGAATGTGTACGAGTGCTTGTCGGACGGCAAGTGCCTGGGAATTTTCCCCGAGGGCGGCAGCCACGACCGGACCGACCTGCTCCCGCTGAAGGCTGGCGTGGTGATCATGGCGCTGGGCGCGATGGCCAATGATCCAAAGCTCGACGTGAAGATTGTGCCGGTGGGCATGTCGTACTTCCACCCCCACAAGTTCCGCTCGCGCGCCGTTGTGGAATTCGGCAAGCCGCTGAGTGTGCCGCTGGAGCAGGTCGAGCTCTTCAAGCAGGGCGGCGCCGAGAAGCGCAAGGCCGTGTCGCAAATGCTCGACATGGTCTTTGACGGCCTAAAGAGCGTCACTGTGCGTGCGCCGGACTACGAGACGCTGATGGTGATCCAGGCGGGCCGCCGGCTGGTCAAGCTCCCCGGGCAGCACATGACGCTCGGCGATACGGTCAAGCTGAACCGGCGCTTCATTGTCGGCTACCTCAAGAACAAGGACCGGCCCGAGGTCGTCGAGATCCGCAAGGCCGTGCTCGCGTACAACGGCCATCTGAAGCAGCTCGGCCTGCGCGACCACCACGTGGATCGTGCGAACCGCTCGCGGCTGCGCTCGCTGGCGCTGCTCCTGTATCGCCTGTGCCTCGTGCTGTTTTGGAGCGGCTGTGCGCTCCCCGGCGCGGTTCTCAATGCACCCATCACGCTCCTGGCCAAGTTCGTGAGCAAGCGCAAGGCGAAGGAGGCGCTGGCCGCGTCGCAGGTCAAGGTGTACGGCCGCGACGTGCTTGCCACGTGGAAGGTGCTCGTGTCGCTCGGTGTGACGCCCGTGCTGTACGTGACGTACACCGTGCTCGCGACGTGGTACGTGCGACGACACACGCACTGGAAGGCGGTGCACAAGCGCCTCATGCCGCTGTACACCATCGTCGGCCTGCCGATCATCAGCTACTCGACACTGAAGTTTGCCGAGGTCGGCCTCGACGTGTACAAGTCGCTCCCCCCGCTCTTCTTCTCGCTGCTCCCCGGCCAGCGCCGCGTCATGGCGCAGCTGCAGGAGGAGCGTGCGCAGCTGGCGACGCGCCTGCGCACCATCATCGAGAACATCGGCCCGCAGGAGTGGGGCGAGGTAGAGATGCTCAGCAAGATGCCGAGCGCGCAGGCCCCGCCGCTCACCGAGGAAGAGGCCCACTGGCGCGCGCGCAAGGCGCCGGTGCACGGAGCGTTATCGCACCCGCTCAACTATATCGACGAGGTGGTGTTCGGCTGGGGCTCGAGCATCCCGCAGCGCCGCGCGGACGGGAAGGACACGCATGGCGAGGACGAGATGGGTCCGGACTACGAGGAGGCGCTCAGTGTGTACCGCCGCAAGGCCGACGACGCCGTGGAGGACAGTGCGCAGAGTCCCCGTCGCCCGCGGCGCAGGAGCTCCCAAGACTACCGCCACCGCCATCCCAGCATGTCGCCCCGCTCCGACGACCGGGGCTTTACACCGCTCAAGCCGTAATCCCACCGAGACATAGCACGAGTATATCATGGAGTCATTGCATCTACGTGCGCAGCTCGAACGGCACCGGGAGCGTCGACTGGCTCAGGTCGTGGTTTTTGATGAACATGATGTCCACGTTGTCGACACGCGCCTGCTGCGGACCGACGTGCAGATAGTCGCGCCTGGGTCAGTAGCGCCAACGCACAGCTTTTGGATGTGCTCAGTGGGTCCGGCGGCCTCGCCCGAGACGGAGCCGTCCGGCTCGTTGTGCACCCAGCCGCGCAGGCCGAGCGCGTTGGCCTGCTGCACGGTGGTCTGGCGGAACGAAACGCCCTGCACAGAGCCGGTCACTGCGTGAGATCCGCACACGTACCACGGAAGTAGATGTACGAAGCCATGGTCGTTGGAAAAAACCGCCGGCGCCGTGTTGCTGCTGAGTAATTGTCGCGACAATCAACACCACGATGAGCGCGCCGCGGCACACCTCGACGCCGATCCGGCGCATCTCGAGCGGCTCGTTCGCGTTTGGCTCACGCTCACAGAGCCATGCCGCGACACCACTCTCGTTCCTGCAGGACGAGGCGCTCCCGATGCTCGCCGAGGAGACCAGCGCCCTGCACGAGAACCTCGCGCAGATGACCGAGATCGAGGGCGCGCTCCGCACCTTTAACGAGAGCTTCGCTGCATTCCTGTACGGGATCAAGATGAATGCATTCTGCATCGAGTGGCCCGAGGCGCCCTCGGAAGAGAATCTCGCCCGCGCTCGTCGGAGAACAGCCGACCCAGCCACGGCGCCGAACCCCGCAGCGTCCACACCGGCGCCCGGCGCGCCCGTGGACGAAGACGACTCGTACACGACCGACCCAGACTTGAGCACCGGGGACCTGCGCGTGCAGCCGCGCACGACCAAGGCACAGTCACTGCGCGCGTCGCAGCGCCCCACTCGGAACGAGCCCGACCGGCGTCCCACGGCCAGCACGAGCCGGCGCGCACCGGAAAGAAGCACGACACGCGCGCCGCCGCCCGAACAGCGCCCGCGCGCTGGATCAGCACGCTTCCAGGAAAGCACGCGCGCCAAAACCCACTCGGAGGCGAGCCGCAGCCGCGTCGGTGCGGCTACCTCGCGTTCTGCCGAGACCGCACAAGCGCGCACGGCACCCAAGCGCATCCCACTTGCGACGAAGCGGCGGCGCGAGGTACGCCAGAAGACTCACGCAGGCGTTTGCCGAAGATATCATCGACACCATGCCGCTCGAGTACCGCAACGGCGACGCGGGGCAGCGGCGGCTGCTCCAGAGCGTGATCCTTGCGCTCCTCTCCTCGGGCGAGCAGGGCATGCGAGGTACGCACGGCGGACTCACACAGTGGCCGACATCGCGAGCCCCCCCGACCTGCCTACGGGAAAAGTCAACAAGGCGCTTATTGCGCTCCTCGCGGCCAACCACGTGGTGCGCACCTCGCAAAACGTACGCCGCAGGCTCACTCAGGGTGTTGTGTACCGCATAAACACACAGCGGCATGGGTCGCTACCGTAGCTACAGACCGCTGGAACGGAGCCAGCGCTCGACTTCCTTGACGAGACCCTCCTTTTCGTTCCACTCGTCGGTGAGCACCGACGTGTTGCGCACCGACGCAGCGGTGCCCTCCCAGGCCTGCGCCTCGCCGGCCGACTTGGGCACGATCAGAATCGGCGTGTTGCCCGGCCAGTCGGCCTTCTCACTGGCCTCCGCACTGCTCGGGTGAAGCATCACAAGACCGGACATCGGACCACGGCGCCCAAACAGGCCGCCCTGGCCGAGGTAGGCGGGCAGCAGTTTCTCCTCCTGGTCACGCAAGAAGATCACCGGCTGGCGCTGCAGCGACGACAGGCGCACTTGGCCGATGACCTCACGAGCGAGCTGCTCCTCTTGCGAAACGCCCTCAGGAAGCTCCTTAGGCAGATCAACGTTCATGTCGATACAGTCGTAGCCGGCCTCACGGAAGTACATAATCCACGACTGCCACTGGCTGCGCTTCACACGCAATGGGTCGGCGCTGACGAACACCAGCGTGTACGCTTGCTTGGTCGGCGCAGCAGGAGATGCCTCACGCACAATCGAGCCGGCCTCCGACGTACCGAGGATCTCACGCGGGTTGCTCAGGAAACCAAACAGCGACGCCGTCACCGTCGTCACGGTGAAGGGACGCGCAAAGAGACTCGCGCCCGTGGCACGCGCCGCGGGACGCGGCCGAGAAGAGGTCGAACGGAAAGCATTCGACGACCAAGAGCGAGCGCCCAGCGGCTGCGCAGGAGAAACGCGCGTGGCAGTGCGCAAAATACTGCCGGAACGAAGCGGGGACAAAAACGACATGGTGGGTGGAGACGTCCCGAGACAAAGAATCCCGCTTGGTCCGTGCGAGGAAGAAAGGATCGCCTCCTTTCTTCTCCAAGGTATATAGACGCGATGGACTAGGATCGGTATGGCATGGCATTTCTATCTCTCGTCGCACCCCCAGTGCTACATCTGGTCGGACTCTTGCTCGTCCTTGTGACCCTGCTGAGTCCGGTCCCATTCCACTCGTCGAGCATCTCGCTGATATACATGACCCCCGTCCTTGCTTCGAACAATGCTTCGTCTTCAGACACGCTGGCAGCAAGCTCCTCCCTCTTGATCACAAACCCCTCAGGAGCCTCTGCATCAAACGCAACAAACACTGCTTTGCTGGACAATACTGCCAAGCCCGACTCGTTTAGCGCCGCACGCAGCCTGTACAACATCCCCGACCAAGCCTCAAAGGCCTCATCTTTGAGGAACCCTGCTCAGGCGCCTTCCAGACCACAAAAGCCAGGAGATTCACCTAGCTCTGCAGCGGTTGTCTCCCCCGCTGCCGTGCCGAACCCCTCAAAAGATAACCCTTTTCCTACAACGGGCCTTGATGCTTTTCCGACGCGGATGCGTAGGCGAGATGCCCCTCTCGACTCATCCATGATGTCAACGAGTAATGTAAGATTTGCCGTGGGATTCCTTGGATCATGCTTCACCGATCAGAAAGGCACAAACCATTGTTCTCCCTCAAGCCTACAGCCCACCTTCAACAACACATGGCTTGCCTCGACGCCAGGCCTTGGACTCGATACTTCAGGCATGCTTGCTAGACTACACGCCGAGCCAGCTCTAATTCTTGTTTGTCTGATTGTGCTTACGGTGTGTTCCGGGCTGCAGGCGCGAAGAGTTCATGTCGATGCCTGCAAAGCAACATGCACGCCTCCATCACCGCGCCTCCTCTTGCTGCTTCGAATCTGTACCTATATTCAAGACATTGCATCCCTTGTTCTGTTCGTTGTATCTATCTTTTTACGCATTCGAGTATCTCACGCTAACGATGCCTTCAATACAGCCAATGCCCATCACAACTTAGGACATCCGGCATTGTCCAACGTGGGCCCACTGGATAGTCCGCTCGTCTTAAGTGCTACCGCAGGTACCGCATTCAGCTGTATCTGCATTTCAGCCGTCGTATTCTACGTCTTATCACGCTGGGAACGTCGTCGCCTCCGGCATGAAACCCCCATCGACGGCGACAACGAGCCTAATTTGACACCGACTCGAAAATGGGCTCGGATCCTACGTGCACCTCTCACCGAGGCCTTTGTCCACGCCAGACCTGTCACAATTTCGGCCCCTATGCCCGTTTACACACCAGACCACGTGCCGACCAAGCATGAAGCATGGATGGCTATGCAGGGTCGAAAGATTCGGCCCTATCCCGATATGCCCTAATGAGCGCCCCACATAGTTTATTTCTTGTATCCCTACTTTACAATCTGAACACGATGAGCAAACAGAGTGTGTTGGTAACGGGTGGCGGACAAGGTCTAGGACTTGCAGTCATTAAGAAGCTGCTTAATGGTACCTCAAGAACACCGCCCACTAACGTCTTTACGCTGACTACGGCGGTGTCGGATGAGTTTAGAGAGCTCCAATCTCAGTTTAAAGACTCTCTTGCCTGCGCGGAGGGAGACGCGACCAAGTTTGAACTGAGTCAAGACGCTGTCCAACAAACCTTGGATCGCTGGAAGCGACTGGACGCCCTGGTCTTGAATGCAGGTATCACGAAATTGTCGCCGATCAGAGAGCTTGTATGTTTGCCACTAATGAAAGACCATGGAAACAATGATGAAAACACTGAGCGTGAATGCAGCAGCCCCGATCAACACTATCCGTGCTGCTCTGCCTTCGCTCAGAGAACAAAAAGGCCGAGTTGTTTTTGTTACAAGCAGCTCTTCATTTGAGTGTCATCCTACCTGGGCACCCTACAGGTTTGTGAACGACTGACCCAGCTCCTCCAAGGCTGCCCTAAATGCAATCGCTAGGACTCTGGCAAATGAAGAAAGGGACATTGCCTCATTTGCCATCGGTCCTGGTCATGTCGACACCTCCATGCAAGGCCACATCCGTCAAACGGATGAAAAATTCGATGAGATATACAAGGAAGGCAAGCTCCTTCCCGCAGATAAGCCCGCAGGTGTCCTGGCGGCTCTAGCAGCTCGTGGACTCCGCATTGAGCCTCAGAGTGGTGAGCCACTGGGTACAGGCAAGTTTGTTTCTTGGGATGATCCACTACTTAAGGACTACCATGAGGTGACGAGCTCATGATAAGAACAAGCAAAGTAGTGTCTTGTTACATCTTTCCCGTGGTAATCTGAATGTCAATTTCTTCTCCACACGACCGTTCATGGACCGTGCATAAAATTGGGCCATCGAGATTGTGGGGTAAAGAATCGTTTCGGCCCTTTATGATATGTTAAGGATACACAACTGCCTTACAGACTGGGAGGAGATTATGGTGGTTCCGGCTATTTAAGTCTCACAGCTAGTCAATGAAAACGCATCACTACGTCGAGAAAGTGTGGCTCGCACGGACCCCTTTTCCTGATACCCGTCTTAGATAATCGCCTCTCCTACTGAATATCATGTCGAACAATCAGGTTGTACTTGTGACGGGCGGCAGCCGCGGCCTCGGCCTTGCGATCGTGAAGCGTCTCCTGAGCGGTACCGAAAAGACGCAGGCAGCTAACGTTGTTGCCCTATCAAGGTCATTGCCTGAGGAACTGAAGTCTCTGGAGAGTAAATTCCCCGACGCGCTGGCCATTGTTCAGGGCGATGTCACAAAGTTGGAGGACAATGATCGCGCTGTCAAGGAGGCCCTTGGCCGCTGGAAGCGCTTGGATGCTGTTGTGCTGAATGCGGGTATTGCGGAGTTTTCGCGTATCGAGAATTTGGTATGTCCTCTGCTAATCCAAGTCCGCTGAAAGCCTGTTAAACTCACTTAACGTAAACACTGTTTCGCTCGTTACAACAATCCGTGCTGCTCTTCCTTCGCTGCGCGAAAGGCACGGTCGCGTCGTGTTTGTGAGCAGTGGGGCTGCTGTGGGTAACTACTCGTCATGGGCCTCGTACAAGTAAGTAAAGAACTGACACAGTGCTTCGAAAGCCGCTATGAACTCGATCGCACGAACTCTTGCCAACGAAGAGCCGGATATTGCCTCTTTCGCGATCCGTCCTGGTGTCGTGGACACTGACATGCAAGTTCAGATTCGCGACACGAAATCTATGAAGGACGAGGAGCACAAGAAGTTCCTCAATTTGCACAAAGAAGGCAAACTTCTTCCTGCGGAAAAGCCTGCGAGTGTCTTGGCGGCACTTGCAGCTCGTGGCTCGCGTTCTGAGCCCAAAAAGGATGGGGAGTCCATCGGTGCAGGTGTCTTTGTTTCATGGGATGACCCCTCCCTGGATGCTTTCCGTGAGTAGCTCTCTGCTTGGATGTGCCCAGGATGCACGTTATAGCCTATTTACTAGGTGTTGACAAGCAATTAGCCCGGCTTGCATCGAGCCCCGCATCATCCAACCTCCACATGAGCCGAGCACGGCGAGCGGTGCTCAACACGCCGCGGATTCGCATGCATGGCATGCCTGACCTATCGCTCGCCGAGCTCTACCGGGTCTGGCGCTCGCAGGCCCGTCTTTTCGCTTACCAATGGCAAGATCCGTACCTTTACTCCGCCCACACGTATCTCGCCCGAAGTGCATTAGAATTTCTGTATAACACGAAGTCCCTCTCTAAGAACAAAGTGTTGGACTTTGACGCATTGCCGGAAAGTGCTCAACGCCGATACCGACAGTGTGTAGTCCGCACAAAACAGCTTGCAAATGCTAATCTTGGATGGCCACACGCCGTTTCGCGTGCTCTTGAGCAGGCGTATGCACGCCGAGGAAAAATTCGACATGACTTGCTAAATGTACGTGTCGGACTTATGCAGACCATAACACCTCCGCATCCCTCACCTGCTATTGGGAAAGAGGCGGCGACTCCTCCACGACAGCGTCTACCCGTGGTGTCACAAATCCTACGTACCCTGTTGCTTTCGCCAGCCGCACAGCGGGGTTCTCCGGCCAAAGAAAGCACCTTGGAATGCCCGCCGAAGCTGAAAATTGCTCTAGAGTCTGCTGCACGAATTCCCGGCAAACGAATCAGTCGCAGGCGCGTGGCAAACGCACACTGGCGATATCTAACTGACCAAATGGCAAAGCTACGGCTACCTATGGGTCTGGACGACGGAACGCCATCCACCAATATGTCTATAATTCGTGCTATTGAAGAAAGGTCTAAGCCGCAGGATACGACTGTTCCGCGACGATTGCAGAAAGGAAAAAAGGTGGAGCCTGAGAAGCAAAAAATGCATCCACGATACCTAGACAAGGCTAAACAAGATGCAGTTGCACTTGGTGTCACTAAGTCCTTTCAACGCCTTGGTCGCATGAAGCGCAAGTCAGGCTGGAAGCATGGACGAACGTTGTATTCCGTGAACCACCGTGCGCGCCGCCGACAATGGGCACGACTGCTTTCGCAGACCCCGTTTTTCCAATTCTCCCCTGAAGAGAAAGAACGATCGGCTATTCACGCTTATACCCAAGCCCTCTCCCAGCAAGCCATGGTATCTTCATCGCGACGACGCCTGCCCTGGCGACCTGCACGTGAAGCGCTCGCCACTGCTCAACATATCGCACAGCAGGCACATCTCCAATCCAAAAAGCGGTCAATTGGCCTACGTATATCCCCGCATTCCCTCAGCGGAGGCTCCACCCGCCGTTCCGCACGCTCCATGGTCAGCGCCAATGAGTGGGACTGGCTCCAGGGACATCGTTCGTAGCACGTGATCTCTCCCACCATGCGGTTCGGCAGTAAGCCGGGCATGTGGATGGCGGGGCGCATGCATGCCGCGAGCGGACGTGTGGGGATGCCGTTTGCACGCCAGATATACCCTATGCCTACGCTAGCCTGTGCCACTCGTGCACGGCTGTTGAGCACCTCGAGCAATTGTCTTCAGGCACCGCGAACGGAGCGAATGGCCGATCCGCCAGGACCGCTCTTCTTCAGTTCCGCGGTGTTTGACACCAAAAGTAACGAAGAAGTCGCTTCGCGTGTCGCGAACAAGTACCGTCCTGCTAACGATGATCCTCTGTGCGTCCAAGTGGTGCAGGACGACCCAATGCCATCCACGCTCGTCGCAAAACCACCGGCAGGCTTCGCACCTCAGAAGCCCTCGACACTGGCGCGCACATTCCGAGTATACCGGCAGCTGTCCAAGTCACGGCTCACCTTCCTTGTTGTTCTTTCCGGGATGATGGGTTATGCGCTGTGCCCTGCGGCCTATTCGACATCCACAGCCCTGCCGGCTGTCCTGCGTCTGCTTTCGCTGGCCGGTGGCATGACGCTTTGCTCCACGAGCGCTAATGCGCTTAACCAGATCGTGGAAGCACCTTATGATGCACAGATGGCCCGCACTAAGGCTCGGCCACTTCCCCGCCGTGCCATTGCTCCAGCACATGCCTATGGAATGGCAGTCGCAAGTGCCGTGGGAGGAGTGGCGATCCTGGCCACCATGGTCAACCCTTTAACAGCTGCTCTTGGCGCCGCCAACATCGTGCTATACTCGTTTATTTATACGCCGATGAAACGGCTAAGTATTGCGAACACGTGGGTCGGCGCCCTGGTCGGTGCCCTCCCACCGCTTATGGGCTGGGCATCCTGCACCGGAACGCTTGACCAGGCGACAGACGCCGCAGGCTGGGTGCTGGGCGGTATTCTGTTTGCGTGGCAGTTTCCGCACTTCAATGCGTTGTCCCATGTGACCGGCAACGAATACGCCCGAGGCGGCTACCGAATGATGGCGGTGACGAATCCAGCGCTGAACCGGCGTGTGGCACTTAGATATGCCCTGATTTTGCTTCCACTTTGCTCAATTGCATTGCCACTCACGCAAACGGTCGAGCCAATCGCCTACGGTGTCTTGTCACTCATCCCTAACCTGGCCTTGGCATATTCGGCCTTCCAGTTTTATCGCAAGCCAAGCGAGGCAACTGCACGCGCATGCTTTCGACTGAGTCTCGTGCACCTCCCCGCTGTGATGCTATTGGCAATGGCATGCAAATACGAGCTATGGCACAAGAACGAAAAGCCTGTACAGTAGAGGTATCTAGGCACGTCCTGCAGGCCGTAACCCCAATGCGTCGCACGCAGCACTGAGACCGCGTTGCCATACCTGATGCTGCCAGTCGTATCCACCGGCACGATATTGAGCCGCAGCCTCTTTGGACGCCAGGTCGGGACGGAGCCACGGATCGAGATAGCCATCGGAAGCCTGGCCCAGCCCGCCCAGCGACGGCGGGGCTGCGCGGGCAGTCGCCAATGCAGTCCCATCACTGATTGTGGCGAACGGACCCTGATAGTCTGAGCGGGTTGCCTCGCGAATCAGTTCGGCCTCCGCAGCAGTCTGCCGTGTTTTCGGAGCAGCGTGCCGTTTGGCGCGCAGTTGTTCTTCGTACTGAACCAGCCGTTGTTGTTCGTCACGCTCACGCTTCTGCGCTTCGCGCGCGCGAATCTCTAGACGCTTCTCGCGTTCCAGCATCACTTCCTCAATGCTCCGACCGGTTGCCAAGGCTGCAACAATTTCTTTTTCGTCCTCTTCACGCTGCTGTTGCTCAAGCTTCTGTTCAGCAAGCACGCGCTGTGCACGCATATGTCTTTCATGGCGTGCTTCCTCATCTGCTTGTAGTTGTTGTTCAGACTCCTGCTCCCGAAGTTGTTGATGCGCAGCAATTGTCGTCTTGTTCCGAGCCTCGTATTGCGCGAGACGCTGCTGGGTATGCTCGACATCGATTTTATTCACAAGATTAAAAGTGATCTCCTCGAACTCTTCGAGATAGTCATTATAGGCCTTCAAGTTCGGAAAATCTTCAGGTCGGCGATTGAATAGTTTCGCTACGCGTCGTCGAATGGCAACTTCCTCTTCGACGCCAAGGTCCTGGAATGTTTGAGCACTAAACTGCTGCTTTCGAACAATTTGGCCACAAACAGGGCATGCTGCCGGGCCTAAAGAGAAAAGACGGTCGATACACGACTCGCACATCTTGTGATAACACGGACTGACCATGAGTCGAAGCCGAGGAGACAGATAACGGTCAGTTTTGCATATTGGGCATTTGTCATCTTCAGACCAGTATTCAGTGATCCTTCCACTCTTGTCACTGATCTGGGATTGTCCAACAGCCCCACGACCGATGCCAGAGATCGCCTGCGCACGGGGCTTGGCCTGCGACTGCGCCGCGCGCATGGTGGAATAGATCGGTATCGGGCATTTTTCAGATCGGGGTGGTGGAAAGCTCGCTAGCACCATTATGGCTGGCAGCACACTGCAGGACCTGACCGAGTCGGCTCAGAAACACAAACCAGTGCTCAAAAAGAAGTCACAACCTTTCAGACATTCAGCTCCTAAAAAACGATTCGAAAAGAGGCAGACAGTAACGTTTGACGAGGATGCGCGGCGCGAATATCTGACTGGCTTTTCCAAACGCAAACAAAAGCGGAAACAACAAGCACACGATGCCAAACAGGCAAGAATTAGAGACGAAATTCGCCAAAGCCGCAAAGATGCTGCAGAAGCTCGCAAGGAACAAGCAGCAGAAAATGTGCGAGCCGAGCGTCGGGCTTTGGGACTCCTATCAGACGAGGAAGAAGAGGAAGAGAAAATGATGCATGAGGAACATGATTTTGAGAACGATGAGAGACGTGCTCATGTCACAGTGCAAGAGTTTGACGTCGATGCGGACTGGTCAACGCCTTCTACTGCTCGCACGCAAAAGGAGCAGCTTCCTCCTTCATCCCGCCGAGCAGCACGCAAGGAAGCGCAGAAAGACCCGCCCAAAGAAAAGAAGCCTACTTCAACGCGCCCATCAGGCAGTTTGACCTCGATTCTCGAGCCGGACGTCGTCAACGCAAGCCACTTTGTGCCTATGGAAGAAACGCAGCAAGTCGCCCCGGCGAAGCGTGCGAAAACCTACATGTCAGCAGCAGAGCGTTCACAGGAACGCAAGCGGCAGCGAGAACGGAATCATCAACAAGCCGAAGTGCGGCGAGAAGCGAACAGAGCCCGAGCCAAGTCCGGGGTCCGCAAGAAAATTTCCGCGACCGGAAAGCGACGTACGTAGAAATGTATGTATATCCCCGCCTGCCCTGAACCTCGAAGGCCATAATTCCGCACCAATCCCCGATCTTTGGCAGTGACATAAAATGCATCGCTTGCGTGATCATTCAAAAAAATAAAATTTCGTGACCGGGGGCGTCACTTTTAAAACTTGCCATCAATCAGTCTGTTGAACTCGCTACTTTTGCCACCAAGTATACTCGCAATGATCTCCGACTCTACGCTGACAACTATCTCGAATGCGCTGGGCAGTGGCGCCATGGTTCTTATCGTGCTCTACCACGTATGTATTGCAGCGGAGGAGCATTAACCGCAGATTCTCGCTGTCTCCACCATGCGCCAGGTCGACAACTTGTCGAACGACGCGGTCCGTGGCAAGTAAGATACGGTTATCCCGTCAATTTCGCCACCCCACCTGAATTCGACGCCTTCTAGCCACTCCTCTGCCTCTTGTGCTTTGCTGTGTTTCTAGTGATATCGGATTTTTGGCTCTATTCTTACCTATTCCAAGATGCAATCTGGATCGTCTTCAACGGACGTCCGCCTTCATACCCCTTGTTTCCATAGTCACCTCGACATGTATATTCAACTAATGCACGATTGCTTCTCCATGCTGGTGGGGTAAACATCCTGGGATATACGTAGGTAGGTCTGAGCCGCATGGGAAGTAAGCCTGTGCATGGGCCTGGATGGTCGGTCAACCAACATCACCATCGAAATTCGACCATGAGCGGGCGGTTCGTGCGTTCGTCGAAGTATCGGTATGTTGTGTAAGGATACTGACCTTCAGCCACGTATATGGTAATCCGGCGAAGAAGGAGGTGTGCTACGACAACGTAAAGGTACGTTCCCTCACTAACTCAGGTCTCCAATAACGTGCGTTACCCCACTTACCCAGGCTTGGGACACCAATCTCCTAGAGGCCAATGGCCAGTTTCTCTCCCTAAACTGGCAGGCATCAGGCGGTGGCGCGTTTGCGCTGATTCCCTTGTCACGACCCGGTAAGCTTCCGGACGTCTACCCGGTCTGTCGCGGCCACACAGCTGCGGTGCTTAATACTTCATTCAGTCCGTTTGACGAGCGCGTGATTGCGAGCGGCGGTGATGATGCAGACATCGCGATCTGGAAGGTGCCCGTGGAAGAGATTACCGAGCGACTGGACAACAAGGATGGCTCGCCAGAGGACATCAAACCGGTCGTGAGCTTTGCTGGTGGTCGTCGTCGTGTGGGCCATGTTCAGTTCCACCCGACCGCGTCCAATGTCCTCGCAGCTGCAACAGGTGATCATGCTATCAAGCTATTTGATACGGAAAAGCAGAAGCCGCAAATCGTGCTAGAAGGTTTCACCGACTCCATTCAGTCCATGACCTTCGACTGGACCGGTAGCACTGTGGCTGCGACTTGCCGTGACCGCAAGCTCCGTCTGTTCGACACGCGGACGCCGAAGCCTGTTTTTACGGTCGATGGCCATGGTGGTATTAAGGGCGCGCGTGCCGTTTGGTGTGGGGACAAGCCGCGTCTGATCACCTCTGGATTCAGCAAGATGTCGGAGCGCCAGATGTTCCTGTGGGATGTGACGCAGCCGACGAAGCCGATTACGACGGTTTCTCTGGACAGCAGCAACGGTATCTTGATGCCATTCTGGAGCGACAACAACATTGTCTTCTTGGCCGGTAAGGGCGACGGCAACATTCGGTACTACGAGCTGGAGTCGGACGAGCTGCACTATCTGACCGAATACAAGTCAGTTGATCCTCAGAGTGGTATGGCCTTCCTTCCTCGGCGCTCTTTGAACGTCGACGAGAACGAAATCGCTCGGATGTACAAGGTGACCAACAGCATGATCCAGCCCGTCTCCTTCTATGTGCCTCGTAAGGCGGACTCTTTCCAGGCCGACATCTTCCCTCCCGCTCCTTCTGATAAGCCCGCACTGAACGCTGATGAGTTTTTCGAGCAGAAGAAGACATCGTTGCCTAACCTGCTGGACTTTGAGAACCAGACAATTATTTCTGGAAAGGAAGTCGAGCCTACGCTCGCAGGCGGGTCGAACAAATCGGGTGCAGCAGTCTCCCAAGGAGAGCCCAAAACAGCCGACAAGGAGGAGCCCAAGCCGGTTAGCAAGGAAGAATCCAAGGCCGCCTCGCAGGAAGAGCCCAAGGCAGCTTCCAAGGAAGACGGTAAGGCGGCCTCGAAAGAGGAGCCCAAGTCAACGCCTAAGGAAGAGCCTAAGCTGGATTCAAAGGAGGAGCCTAAATCCACCCCGAAAGAGGAGCCTACGAGCTCGAAGGAGACCAAGGCTGTCGACCAAGAGGCACCCAAGCCCCCCAAGGAAGAACCGAAGACGGCTTCCAAGGAGCCTCAAACTCAGGGCGTCCCGAAGAGCTCGAAAGAGTCGTCTTCGAAGGATGCCCTCGCCGGCGTCGCGGCTGCTTCGGGCGTCACTACCATGGACACGGCCAAGTCGACTTCCAAGTCCACGGCCAGCTCCGCGGAAATCGATGATCTCAAAGCGCAGATCGCCGAGCGTGACGCTCGCATCCGTGAACTCGAAATGGAAAACCTCAAGTACGTTTGTACGACTTACCCAGACTGCGCACCAACCACCAACGTATTCGTGATATCCTCTTTAGCACGTCGTAGATGGCCCCTGCGAGCCACGTGATCTTCCATGGTCCCAGAGGCTTCGCGCCGGCGAGTGTATCGACAGCTGCTCCGCGCTGCAGCAGCTTCGACGCGATTTGCACGGCCAGCGACACGAAGCCTTAGAAAACTTATTCGTGAAGATGTCGAAAACACTGAGCTGAGCCCAGTGGCTGCGGAGCGTACCATGACATTTTTTCTTCTCTCGGCCTTGTATCAGCGGCCGGTGGCCCAGCCAGAGCGTAAAGAGGGGCCGCCATGGCGTCCGAGTAGCTTTTCAGAAGCTGCGCATTTGGCCCACAGTTGCGTCGCGAACCTGGCATCTCTAACATATCACCATCTCTCGCCAAACACGGCAATGCAAAGTAAGCGAGTCGGTGGTTCTAGCTCTAGTACTGCGCCTCGCAAGCAGTCTGTCGTTTCAGAGGCATTTTCAGAGATGGATGCTGGCCCGTCCGATGCAGCAGCCAATATCAACTTGAACGTGCTCCAAGTGCAGCCCAAGCCGATCCGCGGACCGGTGGGGTCCAAACCAGTATATTGGGACGCCCAGCACCCTGAAAAGCATCTTGCGGCAGTAAGAAACCATGCGGAAATGGATACGCTGCAAGAACGTCTAAATGTCCTGGCTGCACAGTATGCAGACCTCGTTGAGCAGCATGGTGCCGACCACAAACTGAGCCAGGCAGCGAGAGCCAAGCTCGTGGATTTACGTGGCTCTCTGAAAGGGATGCGTAAAGCTGTTGCCAAAAGTGCAGCGGATCAAGCATTTGCTCAGGTTCCTAAAGATGCGCTTTATGACGTTGTCAATGGTCTGGCAGACTCGGCGCAAGTCTGCGTCGGACTTCCCCGGTGGACGCGATGGCGTCGTGGCGACTACCTTGCTCCCTGACCTACTTATGCGCGACAGCCGTACACTTGTTCCGCGACTTCGGCCCAGCGACTGCCTGGGCGTGCAAGGCACTGTCCGTATGCGACCTCCATCGGATGCAGACGAGAGCCGACCAGAATAAGGGTATGCAACGGCTCGCCCCAGAATTCGATCGCACGACGAACAGCGCGTGCTTCGCGGCGTTCATCCATTTCCTTCTCGCTCGCCGTTGGGTTTTCTTCCTCGTACGCATCGTCGTCCTTTTCGTCTTGCGCGATTTGTTCCGGCGTCGGCTCCGTGTACGACAAAAGTTCCGTGAGGGTGCCAGCTACAATGAGCTCGCCGCGCCGATCTCCCTCAGACTCTGCGCCCATGCGACACAAAGCAATAGCGAGCGTGCGGTCGGGGTTCAGATAGTCGACCTTGTGCTCCTTGGCTGCGGCGAGCAGCTGACGAATTAACTGGGGAATGAGCATATAGCGAGGCGGCTGGTAGCGCACGATACCACTAAAGTTAATCGATTCATGGGCACTTACCGACTCATATCCTCGATGCTTTGCTCGCGCACCTTGATATCGCTCAGACAAAGCGTGTGCAAACCCAATCCCATGTTCTCACCGATGCGCTCGAGCCAAGAGTCTGGACGCCATCCTTCGGTCCAGAAAGGCACACTGATTGTCTGCCCAAAGTTGTAGCCAGCGAGGCCGCTGGAGCCCAGAGCAGTGGTGATACTGGCATTGTGGATGATGCGCACTTCAACGGGGGTTACCGAGTCGGAGTCCGGCGCCTGGAATGAGCGCGCGCGCATGATTAAATCAGCGTGTGTCGTTGCAGATAGCGGATCCCCTACAACGAGGAATGCAACGTTGCCCTTGTATGCGTTGAGCAGAATGTCGTCGGCTTCGAGCTCGACAGTTTCACGATGTGCGAGCGTCACTTCTTTGCCATAGAGCGACTCCATGCGTGCCTTGAAGTCGCCGACGAACAGAATGCTTGTGTAGGATTCTAGATAGACCTTGTCGCATGATTGCACCGCGCGCAATCCTTTCAAGGTAATGTCCTGCTCATCTGCCAAGCCCAGTCCGACCAGAAAAAGTACCATGGTGGAGAAATGACCAGATTTCCTCCACCGGACTCCACACCATGGCGACGTCGCGTCTACGGCGCAAGCTGGAGCGCGACGGTGCGCCTAGCCATGTTAACTATGGCGAGAGCTTTGTAAAGGTATGGAGAAAGATTGACACAGTTTGGCACACCCTTGCCAGCTCTGAATGACCACCGTAAGGACAAGAATGAATACAAGCCAGTTTGGGAACAAGAAGTAGGTGCTAAACTGACCTAGGCCTACGACGAACGCGGGCGGCGTCGATTTCATGGCGCATTTACGGGCGGGTTCTCAGCTGGATACTTCAATACCGTCGGGTCCAAGGAGGGATGGACACCGTCGTCATTCCGGTCATCGCGAAAGTCGCGCGCAAGTGCTTCGGCGCAGCGTCCAGAAGACTTTATGGACGAGGAAGATCTTGCCGAGCTGAATCGCGAGTCCAAGCTCAGTACTGCCGATGCTAGCATGAATGAGCCGTCAAGTGATCCACTTGTGCAGATGCTAGAGCGAAGCAGCGGCGAGTCAGTACAAGCGAGTTCGTCGCAGGCGGGGCAAAATTTGTTGCGGCGTATGGGCTGGAAGCCTGGCCAGGGCATCGGCCCGCTCGTATCCTATGCTCAGCGCGAACAGCTATTTACGCTTCTCCAGGCTCTCCATCTCGCGCCGCAGCGCTCCGCAACGCAGGAACACAGTGAGGCGATGCGGCACAAATTTCCGCCCCCTGATACCCAACTGGTGCATCTGCCGGACAACCGAGAAAAGCGCGGGCTCGGTATGGTGAAGGGAAATTCAGCACTTCAAGATGCATTGCAGCGCTTCCACGGCGAGAAGGCGCAGCGCAGTATTGGTATGTCCGGCATGGACTCGGACGACGAGGACCATGTCTACAGCGCTCCGCAAGATATCCGGGACTCTACGCTGGCCTCCAGGCATGAAACGTTGAGGGTTGGAAACGAACCACCTCCAAATGACTCGCCTTCTGTGTCGGGCCAGTCATGGCACGACGGGCGTCCGCTTATCAAGGGATTCGTACTTGGTGAGCCAATCAAAGATGCTTCGGAATGGTATGTGTATTGACTCATCCAGGTTTGCTCCTCCGAATGTGCCTGCAGATTGGTCGCCTGATCCGCGGCGAGTCTGGTCACAGCGCAAAGAGAGCAACGCACCGGCGAAACCTCAAGATGCGGCCGAGCGTGGCAGACTGCTCGGCGAGGCGAAATTGCCCGGTCCTCCCCCAATGATCGCCGCGTATCTTGGTGAACAAGCCGCCAAGCGCCTGCAAGCCCAGGCAGCTCGCGCCGAGGCGCCCAAATCGCGCCCCTTGACGGTACACCCTCTGGAGCCCGAGACGGCCGTACGCGCATTGGAAGCCTTCGTACCGGTCGGCAGCGATTCGGAGAAGCACGCGCGCTACAAGGCCTATCTACAAGCGTATATCCACCAAAGCAGCTACGCTCCGCCTGATGGTATCGACAACATCCAGGAAGAGCTCGATGAGTTTTTCGAGACTGCGCAGCGGTGCCGACCAATGCAAGGCGCGATGGCGAATCGATTCACGTCCAGCACTGTACTGCAAGCTGACACGCCCGGTCTCGGCGGATTCCTGTCGCGCGAGGCCGCCCAGCCCAAGGCAGAAGCGCGCATGGAAAATCTCACGCCTTTGACGCCGGCACAGGAAGCAGCGCGTGCTGGCGAATTTGGAGCGCAGACACGCACGGTCCAATTGTGGAATCCGCCGCGCCTGTTGTGCAAGCGTCTAGGTGCGGAGCCACCGCACCCAGATTATCAAGAAAACGAAATGGAACAGATTATGCAGAAGTTTGGCGCCGAGCCCGAAGTACCTGTCCCGGAGTCTGAGCCGGCGCCTGATTTTGTCTTTGCACCTATGAACGAGGAAACGGAGCAAGCGAACGACGCGGCCCTTACGGAGGAACGGCCTTCGCTCGATCTCTTCAAAGCGGTGTTCGAGTCCGATGATGAGAAAGAAGAACCGACAGCTGTACCGCTTAAGCGCAAACCAGATCCGACGAAGCCGAAAAAGAAGAGCAAAGACCGGCGCGTCGGTCCGCTCACCTTCGACCCCGACGATGTGTAGTTCGATCGCCCGATCTCCACGTGCATAGTACCCCACAACGATGGACAAAGGGAAGCAGGCAAGTGGGAGCGGCGAGCGTAGCGGACAGAGTGGGCGCCCAATGCCCGGCTCAAGTATTGGCGAAGAGCTCAGGGGCATGCTTGCGGGCCAAGGCAAAGGTACGAGTGGTCCTTCGGGCGCACGGATGCAGGAGGCGATGCAGGATCTCCAGATACATGACGCGCCGCCCTCGGCGAGTGCCCAGTTCCGACAAGGCACTGGCCGCTCGCGCACGCCCATCTCGCTTGACGATGAATATGCAGCCTTCCAATCTGGAAAGGAGCCTCAAATTACTGACCGGATCGTAACGCCGAGCGCGAATTCCAGTTTTATGGAGCAGGCTTGGCAGTCGTCGGTGAACAACCGCGCCGAGCCGCCTGCAGTGCACGCACCTTACACCGCCCCCGCAAAGCCAGCTGTAGACATTCAGGGCGATGCGCAAAACTTCCTTGCCGCGCTTGATGCGGCCGAGCTCGAGCCGGATGAGCTCGATGCACCTGCGTCGCGACCGGTCGCCCCAGTCCGACTCACACAGGCGTGGAGGCCTCCGTCGCCCTCTCACGGCTATGCAATGACGGAGGAGCAGTATGCGATGCACGAGCGCCTTGCCATGCTCCAGACTGGCGTCAGCAACGAGCAGCCATACCGCCAAGCAGAGGCTATCGAGCCCCCTGCGGACGACGCGGCGCTCGGCGAGGGTGTATACGCTCCGACGCCTGACAAGGCGCTCGCAAGTGTGTGGGATGCGCAGTCGACGCGTGCTGCCCATGTGCAGCAGTTCCGCGAGGACGAGAAAACGAAGCC
Source organism: Malassezia obtusa (assembly GCA_029542945.1). Taxonomy (NCBI): domain Eukaryota; kingdom Fungi; phylum Basidiomycota; class Malasseziomycetes; order Malasseziales; family Malasseziaceae; genus Malassezia; species Malassezia obtusa. The sequence goes on along the minus strand of CP119939.1, from coordinate 314,331 downwards.
CGTGAGCGGCCCGTCGTATACCAAGATCCGTGGCCAAGAGATTGTCGACAAGCTACGAGGTTGGCTTGTGCGCGAGGGATATACGGAGGTGCGTCGGCTCGCGACTCACGCAGGATGTTTACGGTCTTCCTCCGCTGGTTACACGCACGTTTGGCGAGGCAACGAGCGATGCGAAAAACGAACAGGACGAGGAACGGCGTGCCAAGGCAATCCGCCGCTTGGATGCCCTGTACCGCCATCTCTCCGCCCCCGCACGGCCTGCCGGGAGCGCGGGAGACGTCATGGAGAGCTGGCTGGAAAAAAATAGCGAGTAATCTACATCTCTAGCGCCTTTGTCGCCATAGTCAACGCGCCTTCCTTGCTCGCATTCCCGCCAATGAAGCCGGATTGGTGCACGAACACGCAGCCAGGGATCCCAGACAGGTTGCTGAGCTCCTCGTCGCGGATTCCGCGCCACGGCTCTGGCAGCGCCTTGCGGCTCTCGAAGCTCTCGCTGCTCACAGGCACCGCCTGGACGCGCCACTTCCCCGACTCGTCTGGGTACACGACGTAGAGCGGCTTCTCGGCGTCGGGGATCTCGAGCGCACTTTCCAGGTCGAAGATATGGCCCTTCCAGCCGACCGCACGGTCAAACAGGAGGATACGTCCCTGCGGGTCCGCTCCTTCAAACGTCTTGCGCTCTTCCAGGGCCTTGACGACGATGTCGCGCGCCGGCAGCCATGCGTACAGCGCGTCGTCGACCCGGTCGAAGAACTCGCCGCCGGCCATGGCTGATGCGCGGCGGAAACGCGCGAGGAGGTCGGCTTCATTGAACGGCTCGTTCCAGCGCGGGTTCATGAAGCCAACACGCGACGACAAGTCCGTGCGCGACTTGTACGCCGGTTCGCCCGCCGCGTTGGGGTACAGCGCAATGCCGTTGTCAATCGCATCGATGGCCTCCACAAAGTCGTCGTACATCTTGAGGTGCAGTAGGGGCACACGCTCGTCGGTGATGTCAACGCCCATGTGTGCGGCGAGAATATCCTGGCCAAAGTGCTTCCAGACGAGCCCCGCACTGCTGAGCTTCGTCTTGTGTTCGGCGTCGAAAGTCTCAAAGAACCCGCGCTGGTGGTGGTCAAAGCGCTGAGAGTCAGGTGTATACTCTGCACCGACGTCGACCACGATCGTGCCCTTGGCGATCTCCGCCGGGTCGCGCGTGCGCACCAGCTCGGCGTTCGAGAGCATCGGAAGCTTCTGCAGGAGATTGACGGCGAGCGCATCGTCCGCATGGAACGTGCCTGAATGCGTTACGATCACGGGCTGTGCATCCTTGTCGAGCTTGATCCGTTTCGCGTCAGACATTCTCGGCGTGCGTATCGAGCGTCGGAGCGTCGCGACGGAAGTCCAGCCGCGAATGGTGACAAATGGTGGAGGGCTTTCTACCAGCTTCGAGAGCGTGCTGACTCAGCCGAATTTGCGGGCGCCCCACTAGAAAAGGACGCGCGCACGACACTACCGAGCCCATCATGGCGACCGAACGCAACGACCCCCACTTCCGCCCGATCGGCGAGTACGCCGAGGCACAGGACCAGAACGCCGATGAAACGCGCAAACCGGTCGAAGAGATCGAGTCTCTATGCATGCAGTGTGGCGAGCAGGGACTCACGCGACTCCTGCCGACGTACATCCCGTATTTCAAGGAGGTCATTGTGATGAGTTTCTCGTGCCCCCACTGTGGTAACCGCAACAGTGAGATCCAGAGCGCGGGAGAGATCCAGCCGAAGGGCTGTCTGTACACCATCCATGTGGTGAACAAGAAGGACCTCGACCGCCAGCTTATCAAGTCGGAGTTCTGCACGCTGAGCGTGCCGGAGCTTGAGCTGCAGATTCCCGCGAAGCGCGGGCAGATCACGACGATTGAGGGCGTGCTGAACGACACGCTGCGCGACCTCGAGCTCGACCAGCCGCTGCGCAAGCACATGCAGCCCGAGGTCTACGAGAAGATCGAGAGCATCTGTGACCGCCTCCGCGAGATCCTCGGTGAGCGCCGTGTCGATGAGGAGACGGTGCAGGAGGAGCAGCAAGGTCCTGTACGCTCGATGGGCCCTGTCGGTGCGCGCCACGAGGAGGCCGAGGATGCTGAGAACCGCAAGTTCCGTCCGTTTAAGCTGTGCCTCGACGACCCGTCGGGCAACAGCTTTGTCGAGTACACCGGCCCGATCGAGAGCGGCGGTGGCGCAGACGCGAAATGGAGCAAGCGCGACTACCCGCGCACGAAGGAGCAGAACATCGCGCTGGGTCTCATGTCCGACCCCAATGCACCGAACAAGCCGGCCGATGCCGTCGGCGGCGGCGGCTTCAGCAAGGAGCACGGTGAGACCGAGTTTGAGAACGAGGAGATTTTCTCGTTTGCCGGTACCTGCTCGAGCTGCAACGCCCCGATCAAGACGCTGATGAAGACGGTCAACATCCCGTACTTCAAAGACATTGTGCTGATGTCGACGAACTGCGACCGGTGCGGCTACCGTGACAACGAGGTGAAGTCGGGTGCCGCCATCTCCGAGACGGGCCGCAAGCTGACGCTCAAGGTGAACGACAGCGAGGATCTCTCGCGTGACATCCTCAAGTCGGACACGGCGGGTCTCTCGATCCCCGAGATTGACCTGCACCTTGCGCCCGGGACGCTGGGCGGGCGCTTCACGACGCTCGAGGGCCTGCTGCAGAATGTCTATGACGAGCTCTACGAGAAGGTGCTGATGCGCGGCGATTCGGCGACTGCGAACGACGTCGACAAGTTTGAGGGATTCCTGGGCAAGCTGAAGCGGGCGATCAGCGCCGAGGCGTGCCCATACACGCTGATTCTGGATGACCCGCTTGCGAACAGCTACATCCAGAACCCGTACGCGCCGGACGAGGACGAGCAGCTCACCGTCGAGGTGTACGAGCGGACCTACGAGCAGAACGAGGATCTCGGCCTGAACGACATCAAGGTGGAGAACTACGAACAGGACAAGGCGGAGAAGCCCGAGGGCGCGAAGGATGCGCAGGGCAGTGCCCCGGCGCCATCGGCTGCGTAATACTAGCGATTTCTGTATACCTTAGAACACGTTCCCATTGTCTAGTATCGCCTGTGCAGACTATTGGCCGCGGAGCGAGGTCCAGATGGACTCGAGCCGCTCCGAGATACCCTTGACGCGGCGCACGATCAGCGCGATGCTGGTCAGGAGGGCGATGAAGCACCCGATTGTCGTCCACACAAACACCGCGCGGTAGCAGTCCTCGCCCTTGAGGCAGCGGTGGTTGTGTCCGCCCTTCGGCACGTTGGAGTCGTACACGGCACCGAAGAGGAGGTTGTAGATGTTGCCGCCAATCACCGGGCTGAGGCTCATGAAGCCCCAGTTCAGCGAGAAGGAGCGCACGCCGAACCACTCGAAGACGAGCACCGGACCCAGTCCGAACAGTGTGCCGTACATGAGCCCGGTCGTGGCCGAGACGAGCAGGAGACGGTGCACGTTGGTGATCGCGTCCGGCCATGCAGCGAGGCCCTGCGAGAGGACAGCCATGATGGTCACCGGGAGCAGGAAGAACGTGCGGGCCGTCGGCTCCCGCACGCGGGTCACCACAAAGTCGGACAGGAGCCCGATCAGAATCCGGCCGCTGGCGTTGCCCAGGCTGATGCACGACACCTGCAGCGACTGGATGCGCTGCATCGCGAGCTTCTCGGCGTGCTTGCGCGACTTCTTGGCGCCAGCAAGCACCCAGGCCTCCACCCAGGAGTCGGTCGCCTTGCGCGCGTTCGACTCCCAGAGCGTCTGGGTGATGGTCCCGACGTTGTTGATGAGCAGCAGCCCGGCGCCCGACACGAGGCCCACAATCACAAACAAGAGATAGAAGTCGACCTCGTACAGCAGCTGCAGGCCCGTCACGTTGTGCTCGTGCGCCGACGGCTCGTCGTACGGGTCGTGCAGGTCGGCCTCGTTGGCGTCCTGCTCGTGCGGGTCATTCAGCCACGTATATGCGCGCGCGCTCACCTCCGACGAGGAGCGGTGGCGCCGGCGGAACGAGGGCCGCGCCGGCGCCTCGCCCTCTGCGACCGCCTCCTCCGGCAAGCGGCGGTACTCGCCGCGCCGCTCCGGCGCCTCCTCGTCCTCGCCGCCCTCCGGCGGGATAATCTTGACGAGCGCCAGACCCAGCAGGAAGCTCGCACTGCTGCCGAATGCCAGCATGTCGAGGTAGCCCGTGACGTTCCCCGCGAAAAACACATGCGAGATCGTCGAGTATACCATGGCGCTCAAGCCGAAGGCCGAGAGCACCGTCGCCATAGCGGTGCCACGGCGGCTTCCGCCCCACGACTTTGCCTGGACGTTGATCGCAGAGTTGTTCCCTGCCGAGTTCCCCAGGCCGGTCATGAGCGTAAAGAGGGCGAGGAGGGCCACAGGGAAGCTGTCCCACTCGTATTTGTACGCGCGCGAGAGCATGCCGTAGCCCGCCAGCACCAGGAGCGCACCAGAAATGACCGCGCTGCGTCAGTGTGCGACGTACCCCCGCGGGCCCATGCGGTCGATCCAAAAGCCCCAGATGGGTCCCGAGATGTACATGCCGAGATTTCCGGCAAGTCCGAGGATGTTCAGCTGCGTGCTCGAGAGGTGCAGCGTGTCCTGCAGCTGCGGAGCATATGAGCTGAATGCGTACGTGCTCCCCGCCGACAGCGCAATGAGCACCGAGCCGAGCAGCGAGACCAGGCGCCGTCCGTGCGACATGGCGGTAAGGTTGAGGAAGCGGCCACGTGCGTGCGGGGCGGCTCACCCACCCGCCAGATGCCCGCTGCGCCGGCCAAGACGTGTCTCCAGCGCGTGGGCATTGGGCGTTCAGAGCGCATACACTCGGCTGTGCCCGAAACAGACGCACACCAGAAGGAGCCTGTGTTCTTTCGCTACGCAAATGTCGCGCTCATCGTCGTGTCCATCCTCTGGTCGTGCATCGTCTACGTCTGGCGCATCTGCTATCCCATGCTCGCAGGCATGCCGTACGCGCTCGGCAGTCGCGGCGTGGGCATTGCACTCCTGGTCATCTTCTGCCTGTTGTGGGGCATGGGTACGTCGATTCCTGACTCAGTCACCTGGAGCTATGCGATGGTCACGACGGTGAAGCCGGGCTATGTCGCCGACCTGTTTCCCGAGCGCGAGGCTCCGGACGTGCCAGGCGCCCCGAGCGGCACTGGTCAGCATGCTCCTTACCCTGCGATGCCCATTCCAGTTCAGTCGCCGCCCGCCGCACAAGCTGACCAAGAAGTCAGCAGCGTGCGCAACAACCAGCTGTTTACGCCGCTGGACGAGCGTGAGATGCGCTGGACCACAATGGGCAGCTCAGCCGAGAGCAATACGCAGGTACACAGGCCCCCTACTCCCGACCAAGATACGTCGGCCGTGCCTGCCGCCGACGTCGCAGCCCTCGTCCCCGAAGTTGGCGTGGCCGAGTCGGGGGCCGCAGAGTCAGCTCCCATCGAGCTCTCTCCCAGCGTAAAGCCCTCGGGTAGCTCGCCCGGCACGTTCAGCGTCAACAATCCGTCCGGGAATGAAAGCGAGCTCCGCCGTGCAGGCCCGTCCAAGATGCCGGAGCCACGTCGTATACCCCAAAACCCGCCGCTGTATGCCCCCACCGAGCTCTTCTGCCACCGGTGCCAGCGCCCAAGGCCTCCGCGCGCCCACCACTGTCGCCGGTGCGGGACTTGCGTCCTTCGCATGGATCACCACTGTCCCTGGGTCGGCCAGTGCGTGGGCGCGCAGAATTACCGCTTCTATATGAACACGGTCTTTTGGACTGTTCCCTATACGACGTTTGTGATGGTCAGTGTCCCTATACTCTTTGCGCGCGGCGTTCGCTCTCACTCCTCGGGCCACTGGTCCCATGTAATCCATGGCTGGCCCGTGGATGGATACCTCATCAGTATACTGGCAATCGCGCTCTTCTACTTTCTCTTCACGGCTACATTGCTCACCATTCATATCCAGCTGAGCTCTCACAATCTGACGTCGGTCGAACAGCGTGGGATTAACTCGGAGCGCACGTACGAAGGCGTACTTCTTCGCCGCTTTTACTCGGTCCATGGCGAGGGGACTTCGCTCGGAACTGGTCCTCTTGCGGTTTGGCGTCGCTACCGTGCCCGTCATCAATTGCTGCGGAAGTGGAACGATCAGTGGGGCGCTCCGTCCACGAAGGGCAACCCATGGTGGATTGGTAATGCTGCGGAACTCGCATACGCGACAGAATCGTCCAGTGCGCTCCAGCGAGAGGCGAACCTGGAAAAAGTCTTGGGTCTCGAGCCCAGCGAGTCCGTGTCCCACATCCTTCCGGCGCCATCGCGCACATGCTGGTCATCCAGCGCCTTGCTCAATATGGAGCTCAGCATCGGGAAGCCATGGAGCTGGTTTATTCCCATGGAACGTACAGACCGTACCTACGGGGTACACTTTCCTCTGAATCCGCGCTACAGCGACTTTGGCGAGTGGCTGCCACGTTCAGAATGGCCGGAAGTCGCTCAATGAAATGAATCACTCGATTGAACTCTTTCATGCAGCTAGGGCCGTGCTCCATGCATGGAAGAAGTATTGCAAGGATACTTTGCGTAGCCCAGGGGCGGTCTCCTGTGTACATATACCAAGCCATGGTTGATTTCATGGCCCAAGCCGGTAGACTGTGCCTTTTGACACATCAGCTTAAAGGCATGAGCTTCGCTAGAGCAATATTTTAGCCTAGTACCAGTTCATCAGGGACAAAGTGAATCTGGCGATGTGGGCCGCCGTACTAGGTTGCATACGTTGCTAGTTCACCGCACGGACATGGCTGGGCGTCGACCGCGCTCAGGGCACGTGATTTACACCATCATGTCGCGCATCAATGGGCGGTTTGCGGGGCAAGGACAGGAGCATGAATTACAGCGCAGTGTGAAAGAGCCCGTGTAGTAGGTTTTCTGGTACTTATGCAGTATCTGGAAGCGCGAATGGGTTGTTCCTTCAGCACTATCCAAGCCGGCTGGGACGGGGCCCGGCTTGGCCGAGCGAATGGGTATCGACAGCGCTGCGACTCGCTCCGACACGCCGCTGCGCTTCCCCAAGTGGGTTAGGACGGAGCAGGTAGCCAAATTCGAAGAGCCTGAAGAGGAAAAGATACCCGAGGCAGCCTCGCAGTCCTAGACAAAGAGGCCTGGTATACCTAAGCGCTGCTCTCGTCGGTGGACTCTTCGCTGGAGGCATCTGACGTGGGGCCACCAGTGGTGAGCGGCTGTGCAAACAGCTTGCGCTGGCGCAGGGGGATGTCCGAGGTGCCCACGCCCTCCTCAATATTTGGATCATCGAGGTCCCGTTGCGACAGGTCCAGCTCCTGACTTGCTGAGCTCGTCGGCCAGTACGGGGCGTGTGCCGGCGCCTCCTTCTGATCTAGATCTTCCTCGACATGGAGTGATAGCTGGAATGAGCGAATGTACATACGTTAATGACTCCTGAATCGAGGACTTTCAGTGGATGCAGCCGCGACGAGTGAGAGTGTTCCTGCACTCCTCGTGCTGAGAGTGTTGCGAAGGCATTATCATCAGCCGAGTTGGCCGAGAACGAGACTCCATCAGCTGGAACCCATGGTCCCTGTTGCGAATCCTGCATGAGCATTCCACTCACATTGTCGGTGATGGCCGTCGGCATTTGATCCTGATCCATTTCGATGAGAATGCGAAAGGTGCGTGCTGTATCAGGTACTTGACTTACGTCTCTCGCTCATTGGCTTGAGCCGCGACTCAAGGGCAAGTAGCTGGAGCATGAACTGCCGTGCGACGAGTTCTGCGGCGGAGAACGAGAGATTTCCGCGAATGCTTTGTGAGCAGTAGACATACAGAAGGTCGCGGTTGCGGAGGTCGGTATCTGGAAGCAAGAAGTCGAGTGCAAAGACATAGCGCTCCAAGGCCTCCTGCGCGTCGGGTGCGTCCTCATAATGCAGCGCCATGACCACTTGCCGTACCGAGGACTAAGTCAGCAGGACACATACATGCTGCAGCTCGTGCATGACTGCTTTGCATGTTACACCAATGTACTCGTTTAGGCCAGGGTGCCTGCTCTGAAAGACGGGCGTGTCGTAGCGCTTGCGCCTCGTGAACACTTCTTGAGGGTAGACCTCACGAACGCACAGGATCGTGTGAATGGCACATTCCACTGGGTCAACGGGGAAACATACGTAGGTCTCCTACAAATTGCACGGTTTCTGCGTTAGATACAAACGAACCATTGTATGTCATGGGTCCATCCTGGACGCGATCGCGACTTGGACCTTGACCTGGGTCCATGGGGCCCGATGTCACACAGATCGGGGTTCTACACCGTTTCGCGTAGCGCGCGTGCGGCCTGCGCCCAGATGCGCAGGTCTAGGCTATCTACTCGCTTTACAAAGATCGCGCGTACGACCATGTCGGATATGTGCATCTCATTGGAACGGCGCGCGCGCTTCTGAGCATGTGCGCTGGGCGACGACATGGACCGAGCGGCGTCCTCGACGCGCGGTGAATCCGGTGCGCGCCTCTCCAGCGTCCCGATGCACATCCACTTTGATTTAGGATGCAGTTCAAGATGTTCGCCAGCTTCAAGGAACAGCGAGAGGTCTACCGCGATGCAGGCGCGCTCATGTTCCAGCCATAGCTCGCCTGTGTCGGTGTCATAAGAGGAGCAGCTAGATAAGCATAGTCACCTACAATCCCGCGAGCCGCACCTTGCGCCCTAGGTCATCGGGGGAGACTAGATCGGCGACGGGCACGATGGCCGCGCTCTCCAGACTCGCCATGCCATCGCCGCGTAAAGGAGCACACCTCCATCCTATTTCTCCACCACAAAATTTTCGGTGGACGCTTCGCAGCGCGCATCGTGCGTGCCGACTGCTTGCTCCGAAGACCGTCGCCGTTAGCTAGTTTCCGAACGCTGATGAGTGCCAATGCAAATGAGCAAATCCCCAGTCTCGATTCTTTTCCTGAGACTGGGACGCCGAAACATGCGAAACTCGGTGGCTACGAGTTTTACAAGAGCATCGGCTCGCCGCAGCGCATCGTTGCGCCGATGGTGGACCAGTCTGAGCTTGCTTGGCGCGTGCTAAGTCGACGTTACGGGTCTCAGCTCGTTTATACCCCCATGATTAATGCCAAGGTCTATGTACAGCAAAACAAAGGAGCGCACCGCGTGCGTGAAGCTTATTTCAATCAAGCGCTCAAGGAAGAGGGCGCGCATACGCTTGACCTGGGTCATCTCAGCGACACGGACCGGCCCTTGGTGGTGCAGTTCTGTGCGAATGACCCGACACAGCTCCTCGAGGCTGCGCAGAGCGTGCAGGACAAGTGCGACGCCATCGACTTGAACCTCGGCTGTCCCCAGCAGATTGCGAAACGCGGCAACTTTGGTGCCTTTCTGCAGGAGGACTGGCACTTAATTTTTTCATTGATCAATACGCTGCATCGCGAGCTCAAGATCCCTGTTACTGCCAAGTTCCGGGTGTACGAGTCGCTTGAGAAGACGCTCGCGTACGCAAAGATGATCGAGCGTGCCGGGGCCCAGATGGTGACGGTGCACGGGCGCACGCGCGAAATGAAAGGGCACAAAACGGGTCTGGCTGACTGGGCCAAGATCCGTGCAGTAAAAGAGGCGCTTTCCATCCCCGTTTTTGCCAACGGTAACATGCTCTTCCCCCAGGACTGGCGCGATGCGCTTGCGTACACGGGGTGTGATGGCGTGATGAGTGCCGAGGGGAACTTGTACAATCCGACCCTGTTCCAGGACATGGCGACGGACCTTGCGTCACTGTCCAAGCAGGATGGTGACCACTCTGGGTTTGATGCACTGCGCATCACACGGATTGCGAACGAGTACCTGGACATTGTCAAGGCACTTCGTACGCCGACGTCGAGCAGTGCGCTCAAGGGCCACATGTTCAAGATTACGCGGCCCGCGCTGGCGATTCACACCGACCTGCGTCCCGTGCTGGGCAAAGCACGCAGCAACGAGGAGGCGGCTGGCGAAGAGCGCGTGGCAGAATACCGTGCGTTTGTCCAGGAGCTCGAGCGCCGCTTGGTGGAGGACGAAAAGCGTGCCGAATACTACGAATCGCAGGGCGCACCGCGGTACTATGTCACGCCCCAGCACTTGCAGGATTCGGAGGACCGCTCGACGCGGCCCGAGTATATCCCGCATTGGTACCTACAGCCGTACTTCCGTCCGCCGCTGAACCCGCCGAAGGAGAAGGGCGGTACGGGCCAGCCGGCGCAGGGCGCGGCGGCGGAGCCGGCAACCACACAGACCGGTACAAGCGAAGTGCCGAAGGAGGCGCCCGCGAGCGGCGTCTCGACGCATGCCCTGGCCGCCGACGTGCCCGCTGCGGAGCCGCCGGCGAAGCGGGCGAAAGTAGACGCATAGCCACGTGGCTGACCATGAGCGACGACGCAGCGCACGGCGCACCGACAGAGGCGCCGCTCGCGACGCGGGTGGAAGAGGCGAACACGCTCAAGACGCTCGGGAACGACCAGTTTGGCAAGAAAAACTATGCGGTTGCGATTACGCATTATACCGATGCCATAGCGCGCCTGCCTCCGCGGATCGCGGACGACGACGAGGACGAAGAGGACGAGGGTGCGCGCCGCACCGTCAGTCTCGACGAGCACCTGCTTTTTGAGGAGATCGGGCAGCTGCGTGTGAAGCTGTACGCGAACCTCGCGGCCTCGCACCTGAAGCTGGTACGTGCGATGCTCATGCAGGACCAATTCGACGCGACGATCCAGGCGAGCAACGAGGGTACGCCGTGAAGCTGATGCAGTGCTCCAGGAGGAGCCCAAAAATGTCAAGGCGCTGCACCGCCGCGCGGTGGCGCACGAGAAGCTCGGTGGGTGGGCGCACCTGAACGAGGCACTCAAGGGTACGTGTGCGGCTCTCACGCAGACCTGAAGCAGCTCGAGGCGCTCGACCAGGAGGGCTATGTGCCCACCGCCTTCGGCCCCGAGCTCAAAGCGTCGATCGAGCGCGTCTCGCGCCTCGTCGAGGCTGCGGGCGAGCAGGAGAAGAGCGAGATGCTCGGCAAGCTCAAGACACTCGGGAACAACGTGCTCGGGTACTTTGGGCTGTCCACGGACAACTTCCAGCTGTCGCAGCAGGAAGGCGGGGGGTACTCGCTCAACTTCGTGAGGTAGACTATGTAAACAGCTTGTTCACGCTCATCGAGCCCTCCGTCTGGCGCTTGAGCACCTTGGCGACGGCGAGCTCAAAGTCCTCCTGGGACACATGCTGCCGCCGCTCACGGAGCGCGTACATACCGGCCTCGGTGCAGATGCCGCGCACCTCGGCACCCGAGCACTGGCCCATCTTCTCCGCGAGTGCGCGCAGGTTGATACCGCGCTGGAGCGACATTTTGCGCGAGTGGATGCGCAGGATCGACACGCGCGCCTCGGGCCCGGGCGGGGGGAACTCGATCTTGCGGTCGATGCGCCCCGGGCGGAGGAGCGCGCTGTCCAGGATATCGATGCGGTTCGTGGCCATGATGACCTTGATATTTTGGGTGCCCTCGAAGCCGTCGAGCTGGTTGAGCAGTTCGAGCATGGTGCGCTGCACCTCGGAGTCGCCGCCGCCGCCGCCGCTGTCGCCGCGCGACGAGCCGATGCTGTCGATCTCGTCCATGAAGATGATCGACGGCGCGTGCTCGCGCGCCATCACGAATAGCTCGCGCACCATCCGGCTACCCTCACCGATGTACTTCTGCACGAGCTCGCTGCCGCTCACGCGGATAAAGCGGCAGTCGGTGTGGTGCGCGACGGCGCGCGCAAGGAGCGTCTTGCCGGTGCCCGGCGGCCCGTACAGGAGCACGCCCTTCGGCTGCGCGATACCGAGGCTCTCGAAGAGCTCGGGATGCTTCACCGGGAGCTCGATGACCTCCTTGATTTCCTTGATCTGGCGGTCGAGACCGCCGACCATCTCGTAGGTGCTGTCGGGCACCTTTTCGACCATCATGAGCGACACGAGCGGGTCGATCTTGTTCGGGAGGATCTTGTGCAGCGTGTACGAGTCGGAGCGCAGCGCAACACGCAGCGACGGCTTCAGGTCCGCGACGTCGATGCCAGGCGCAATGTTCACGACGTACTTGCCTTCCGGCTGCACCTTGACGAGCACCTTCTTCTTGCCCATGACCTTGACGACCTCGCCGACGTACGACTCGGGCTCCTGGAGGAGCTGCAGCTCCTCGCGGATGAGGCGCACGCGCGCATTGAGCGCGTTGCGCTGCGCCTCCAAGCGGCGCAGGTTCTGCGCCTTTTCACTGATCAGCCGCTCATACGACTGCGTCTTGCTCTGCAGGAACGACTGGATACCGGGCGTCTGCGCACGCGGCGCGGGCTGCCCCGTTTCCGTCTTCGCTGGGTCCACGGCGACCTCGCTCGCGGCGACGGCAGCCATGTCGTAGTGGCAAACGAACCGACGCGCCGCCGATCACGCCACGTGGTACCCTCCACCATGTCCGTCTTCCAGCGGCGGACGCCCGCGGGGGGTGCGCCGCCCGCGGAGGGCGTGCGCGCCGCGCCGTACAGCGCGCCTGCACCGCTGCTCTCTACAGGAATAGCAGCACTGGACGATATACTGTGTGGTGGCGGCGTCCTCGCCGGATCCGTGCTGCTATTCGTGCCGTGCGCCGACACCGGCCGGGCGTCCGCCGCGCAGCTCGGCGCGCCGGCGATGAGCGAGCGTGCGCGCGCCGCTCATGATGCACAGACGACCGCGGCTGCCGAGCCATATACCGACCTTTTTCTGGGGTACGCAGCGGCGCAGGGCCTCGCGTCGCGCCACGTCACGGTCGTAGCGGGGCCGAATCCTGCGCGCTTCCTCGGCGCGCTCATGGGCCGCGCGACGGACGACAGTGTGCACGAAGACAAGGCGGTCGAGGAAGATATGCAGCGCATGAAGATCGCATGGCGCTACGACCAGCTGAAGCGCGTCGAGGCGCCGTTCCAGGACAAGAAGGAGGGTACGTCGCGCGGGCTGACGCAGCCGCCTTTTGCTCCGTGTTTGACCTCACGAAGCGGATACCCCACGAGGAGCTTGCGCATGCGCGCGAGCATGGCCTCTTGTATACCAGTAGCGCACAGGGCCCGCTCCTCGATGCGGCGTGGGCGGCCATCGAGCAGGGCGTCGCGCAGTGCCGGCAGCAGGCGGCGCACGGCCAGCGCGCGCCCGCGCTGCGCATCCTCCTGCGCGACTGGGGCGCGCCGGCATGGCGCCTGCAGCCCGCACAGATTGTGCCGTTCCTGCTCCGCCTCCGCATGCTCGCACGCACGCTGTCGATGCCGACGAGCGGCACGCCGATCCCCTGCATCGTCGTCGCGTCCCTTTCGTCGCAGGTGCAGGTGCAGGACGCGGGCGGCGCGAATCTCATGCACCGGCTCACGCACCTCGCCGACGGCGCGATCGGCCTCTCGTCGTTCGCCGCCTCGCCCGAGCTCCGCGACGTGTTCCCCGATAGCACCGGTGCGCTGCGCGTCTTCCGCACGCCGTCGATCGGGACGCTGACGAATCCGTCGCTGCGTGCGTCTGTGCTCCGTGGGATGGGCGCCGGCTCGGCGTCGCACCCCGGGCGCGGCGCGGGCGGCGCGGGCGGCGGCGAGAACAACCTCGCGTTCAAGGTGCGCCGCAAGCGTCTCGTGATCGACACACTCCACCTCGACATTGAAGGCGGCGTGAGCGAGCGCCGGACGAAGCCGAAGGAGGACCTGAGCCAGGGACGGAGTCGCGCGCCCGCGAAGGATGCGCCGCGCGCCGAGTCGCCCGCTGCGACGCCGACACACGCCGAGTCGGCCGCGCCCGAGGTCACGCTGGACGATGCGCGTGCGCAAGCGGCGGCGCCAGGACCAGCACCCGCGCCTGCATCCGCGCCCGCACCCGCGCCCACACCCGCACCGCGCGTGCCGTTCACGGGCCTGCGCAGTCTGCGTGAGCGCGGCCTGCAGGCGCGTGCAGACCTTTCGAGTCGTCCACAGGACTATGAATTTTAACGCATTCACGTACCCGGGGGCCACAGAGCGCGGGCGCACGAGGGCGTCCTGCGTCTACCTGGCCCCCTACATTGATGCGTGGGCTCGTTGGCGCAGTGCGATGCGCTGTGCCTGGCTGAGGCGCGACATTCACACGCCCGTCGTCTCGGCCCACTTGACGAGCACCGACGAGAGCGGCTCGGTGCGCCGCGGATCCGTAGCTGCCTCGAGGATCGCGCGGCCGGACACTGTCGTACACACCGGCACGAACTCGGGGACGACGGTCGCGCTTGCGAGCGTGCCGTACGCATTCGTCGCGGCGCCCGTACGCGTCGCAGCTCCGGCCGGGAGCACGAGCGAGAGGCGCGCAGGCTCGGGGACGAGGAGCTCGAGCGCAAGGAGGCTGTGGAAGGCCTGCGTGAGCTTCGCGACGTACCCGCAGCATCGGCGCATGCGTCGCGAGCGCATCGAGGCTCGCGGTCGCGACGGCGCTGCGCGCGTGCGTCGAGGCGCCGCTCATATCGCGCTGTACGCGCTGCACAAACTGCCGTAGCTCGCGGAAACACATCTCCCACGTAAACGGCTCCTTGTCGCGCAGCTGGAGATGCCGCGCAGTGATGAGCACGGCCATCTCGAGCTCGGTCAGCTCGAGGAGCTGCGTGTGCCGCGCATCGCGGCGCTGCATCGCGGCCGCATCGAGGAACGCATCAGGATCGAGTGCGTCGCTCGCGACGGGGATGGTCTGCGTGAGCGGCACACGTACCATGGCCTGGTACAAGAGGCGCACGTCCTGGGACAGGTCGTGCAGCCCGTGCAGAAACGTGCGGAAGCGCGGCTCGTGCACGAGACGCTGTGTGAGCCCCACACGTACCTCGACGCGCGCAGTCCACGCGTCATCTCCGACGCTGTATCCCCCGCGCAGCGCGGTGCGCGCAATCAGTTCGTACTGATCGAGGCTCGGTGGGTGGACATGGATGATGCGGTGAGAAAAGCGGCTCTTGACCCGCTTCTCGAGCGCGTCGCTCGCATCGACACGCGTCGTCACGCCGACAACCGCAAGTCCCGGCCCGTAGCTCCCCGCCTGGACCGCGTCCAGCAGGCAGTAGAGGAGCGCCTGGCGAGGGCGCTGCGCAAACTGTTCAAAGGCGTCGAGTACGACGAGGAGCGGGCGCTGCGCCTGCTGGGTATCGTGGGGTGTGTGCGAGAGGAGCATGAGGATGTGCGAGAGGGTGGTCGCCATCGTCGAGAGGATAGCATTGGCCACCGCCTCGCTCGGGCCGCTGTCGACGGCCGGCTCGGCGCGCGGCGCGTCTTCGTCGTCCGAGAGCGGCACGCTGCTATCGAGCTCAGGCAGGTCCATGCCCTCGGTGTCCGCGAACTCCTCCGCAAGCATCGTATCGAGCGTCGACGTCTCCTGCTGGCCGAGCGCGCCCTGCGCCATGAGCTGCTTCGCGAGTTCCGCGAGGCACTGCCGGTCGGTCGGGTGCAGGAGCCCCGAGAGAGTGACGACGAGCGGCGGCGGCGCGGCACGCTCACGTTGCTCGGTCTGCACGCGGCGCAGCACCGAATGGACCAGGAGGCTCTTGCCGCACCCGTGCTCGCCGAGCAGCAGGCAGCTGTTGCCTTCCTGTGCGTCGACGGTCCCGTGCAGCAACGCATACAGCGCGATCCACGGCTCCTCGAGTCCAATGCACTCTTGCCCCGCGTACGGCTCGGCGCATGCAGCCGGCGGGAGCGCCGTCGCGAGGATCGCGAGCGCCGCCTCGCGTCCGCTCGCGGTGCGCCCGTGCATCGCGAGAAGGATCGGCGCCCGATGCACACCCGATGTCTCTCCCGATACGATGGCCATGCCGCACGCGCCCGCACGACGGCGGGCGCCGCGCGTGCCGGGCGCCGCGCCGCGCTCCGTCGAGGAGCTCGTGGCGGCGCACGCCCCAGCACGTACAGAGGACGTGGGCGGGTGTGTGCACGGCGTGCTGCACGCGTGCGATGCGGCGTTCTTTGGTACGTGCGCGACTCACCAGACCGGTTCCTGGCCGATGCCGCGGCACACGCCGAATTTGCCGAGCTGTTTCTCGCATCTGGCGTGCTCGCACAACGGCACACGTCGCCACTCCATGCGGAGGCGGCGGCAGACCGCCCGACAGACGCGCTGCTCGCGGCACTGCGCCACGAGCTTAGCATCGGCACCTCGGCGCATGTGCTTCTTTTGGCGTACGAGCTCGTGCTGCGAGCTGGCGAGCACAACCCCAACGTGTTCCGCTGGCTCCTGTATGCGCCAAATGCCGAGTGCCTGCTCCCGGGGCTGCTGCGGCGCCTTACGCACAACGTCTGGGCCGGGCACTACGCCGGACAGAGCCGTGCGGTGTCGGACGTCGGGAGCGTCGCGCCTGCGCTGCCGCTGCCCGGCGCGGCGCTCCGTGCGGCGCAGCCCCCGCGCGTCGACGGCCACGTCTCCAGCGAGGGCCTGCAGGTCTGGCTGCAGTACAAGGCGCTTGCGCTGCTCTACGAGCTGCTGTGCACCGTGCGGCTTCGTGCTGCCGAGCTGGGTACGTGCCGAGCTGATGCAGGGTGTATCCGTGGGCCGTTTGTGTGCCACCTGTTTGACGAGGCCGAGGCGACGCGCGAGCACGAAGACGAGACGCTCGGCGTGCTGGTCACGCAGCTGCTCCTGGCGCTCCACGAGCAGTATCTCGCGACGCTGCAGGGCCCGGCGGCCGCGCCATTCAGCATCCTGGCGGTGATTCGCGAACGCGCGCATGCAACGCGCACCTTTGCCGAGAATCTCGTGTTTATGCTGAACCGCACGCCGAGCACCGACGCGGGCGGCTGCCGCTTCCACCTGCTCGTGCTCAAGCTGCTCGACGCGCTCTTTGCGATGCCCGAGACCGCGAGCTACTTCTACGTGAACGACCTCAAGGTGCTCGTCGACATCTTCCTGCGGCAGATCACGGACCTCGCGGAGCACCGCGAGCTGCTGCGCCAGGTGTACCTGCGCGTATTCCCCGCACTCCTCACGCAGACGCAGCTGTGCACAGTCCCATACAAGCGCGAGGACATTGTGTATGTTCTCACGACCATCGTGCGCGACGGTGCATGGAGCAACACGGCGCCCCGCACGGTGGAACTCGCACGCCGGTGCCTCGCGACCGAGTGGTGCGTCGATCCGAGCGCCACGCCGATCGTCGCGCCCATCGGCGGCGGGACCGCGCACCCCGAGGCGCTCGTCGAGGAGCAAACGCGCCGCGGCGCCGTCTTTCACGCCGAGACGAGCGACGCGGCGATCCACACGCTGCTCAAGCTCGGCCAGATGCAGTCCGCGGCCGCTGCCACCGCTGCATGGGACGATGCATGGCCGCTCTGGCCGCCCGCTCCCGCAGAAGCCGAGGCGCCCGTCGCCGAGCTCGACGTGCTCACGCTCGAGCAGCTCGACAGCGGGCGGGCATCGCCGCAGAGCAGTGCGTCGTCACGCGGCACTCGCCGGCGTGCGCCGCCGCCGCCGCCGGTCGAGGCGGGCCAGCGCCGCGCGGCGCCGACGCCCCCCTGGAGCCCGCGCGCCGTGCAGCGCCGACGCCTCCGCTGGAACCCGCGCGGCGCGCGGTGCCGACGCCTCCGCTGGACGCTGCGCCGCGGCGTGCGGCGCCGACGCCGCCACGCACCGCCTCGCCGAGCGTGCCGGACGCGGCCGGTGCGCCGAGCACGTCTTCGCGACGCAAGGCGCCGAGTATACCACCGCAGCGGCGGCGCCCGAGCGCCGCCGTTTCCTGGCGCTGTTCCGCAAGGCGCCCAAGGCGCCCGCCGCGGCGCCTCCACCGCAGCGGCGCGCGGCGCCGAAGCCGCCCATAGTTGACTAAACCCCTTTTCGCCATGTCGGTGCGCGTGTCGGCGGGGAACGAGGCGCCGGAGCGCAGTGCGCTGGAGGACGTGGTGCGCGACCGCGGCTCGCAGAATGCGGTGAAGGAGTTTGCAACCAAGCTGCGGCGGCAGCAGATCACCGGCACACAGGCAGTCGCCGAGGCGACCGCAAAGACGATCCGCGGCGTGGTGAGCGCCGCGAAGTACTGGCGGCTCGAGGAGCTCGTGCGCATGATCCGCACGGTAGGCTACGTGCTGCAGGATGCGCTTCCGACTGAGCCGGTGATCGGGAACGTGACGCGGCGCGTGCTGTTCCTGCTGCGTGAGGAAGCCAAAGCCGCGCAGAGCCTCGGCGAGGTCCCGGCGACGCCCGGCGCGGCACGCGCGGCGCCGCACCCGAGCGTTGCACAGTCGCTTGCGGCGCTCTCGCTGTCGCCGTCGGTGCCGTCGTCGCCGTCGACGTCGATGCACGGCGCGCGCCCTGAGCCGCTGCGCCGGTCCTTCTCGATTGCAGACCTTGTGCTGTCCGGCGCGAGCGGGAGCGTGTCGCCGCGCGCGGACGTCGCGTCGCCCAGCGGCGAGGCGAGTGCGGACGACGTGCCTGGTGCGTCGCCGCTGCGGCATGTCGTGCGCGCCGAAGAGCTGTCCGGCTCGGACTCGGACTCGGACGAGCCTGCGCCGTCGAACGCGTACCAGCTGAAGCCGCTGCTCATCCAGGCGATCCAGGAGCTGATTGATGAGATCGAGACGGTGAACACCAACATCTCGAAGGATGCGCGCGACCACATCCACTCGGGCGAGGTGATCCTCACGATGGGCAACTCGGCGACCGTGCGACACTTTCTGCGGAGTGCCGCGAAGCACCGCAAGTTTATTACGGTTGTCCCCGAGTCTGCGCCGAGCTTTGTGGGGCACGAGATGGCGCGTGCGCTCTCTGCGATGGGCCTCTCGGTGCTGCTCGTGCCCGACTCGAATCTGTACGCGCTGATGCCGCGCGTGTCCAAAGTGCTGCTCGGCGCGCGCTGTGTGCTCGCCAACGGCGGCATCCTCGCCGCGGGCGGCGCGAAGCTCGTCGCGATGGCCGCGCGCGAGCATGCGACGCCCGTCGTGGCGCTCGCGGGCGTGTACCGCGTGTCGCCCGACTGGACATGGGTCGGCCCCGAGAAGCTGCGCAGCGGGAACCAGGGCGCGGTGTCTGAGGTGGTGAACTATGCGACGGCGGCGCGGCTTGCGGACGAGGCCGAGATCGCGAATCCGCTCTGGGACTATATCGAGCCGAGCGCGCTGGACGTGATTCTGACCAACGTCGGGGAGCACCCGCCGTCCTACGTGTACCGGCTCATCCAGGAAAACTACCACGAGCAGGACCTGTACCTCTAGTCCCGCGGCGCAAATTCCGCCTGGCTCCAGCGGATGACCTTGGGGTGCGCCATCACGCGGCGCGCCTCGAACCCGATGACCTGCAGCGTGTCGAGCGACGTTGCGCGCGATAGTGCCACATAGGCCTGCCCCTTTTCAAAGACGCGGCGCAGATCGATGCGGCAGCACGCGAGCGTCTGCCCCTGCGACTTGTGGATCGACATCGCCCACGCGAGCACGAGCGGCACCTGCGTGCGCGACGCAATCACCTCGCCGTTCGGCTCCTCGTTCTTCCACGTCTCGGGGCGCACGAGCAGGTCGCGCGTCCCGCCGGGGACCACGAAGCGCACGAGCGGCCACTGCGGCAGCGCACGCCCGCCGCCCTTCTCGGGCGACGCACTGCGCTTCGTCGGCGATGCGCTGCGCCGCGTGCGGTCCGAGCGTGCGAGCAGCTTGCTCGTCACCTCCTCGCGGTACACGTCGTCCTCGTCGCCGTACGCATCCTCGTACTGGCTCTCGTCCAGAAAGTCGACCACCGTGCCGATCGAGCCGTTCACGAGCGACTCGCCCAGGTTCTTGATGAGCATCACCTGCGCGCCCTTCTTGAGGTGCACGTGGCGCGGCGCCAGGAAGTTCTCGAGGACACGCTCGCGGAACTCGCCCTGGAGCGAGCCGCCGTCCAGCGAGGTGTACACACGCACCTCGCTCTCGATCGCATCGAGCCGGCTCTGGTTCGCGCGGTCGACGTCGCGGCGCAGCGGGAAGAGCTCGGTGGGCGTCATGTTCTCCGGCAGGCTCGGCGTCCGCTCGAGACGCGCAAACGCGCGCACGGTCTCGGGCGACATCTTGCCGTAGCGCATCTCGTTCAGCATCGTGACGAACGCCGAGTCCTTCTGCCGGAAGACCTGCGTGAGGTTGAACGTCTGCTGGATCACCTCGCGCCACTTGCCCGACTCAAACACAAACTGCGAGTCGCTCCCGGGCGTCACCGGCGGCAGCTGGAAAAAGTCGCCCGTCGCCACGATCTGGATCCCGCCAAACGGCTTCGGGCTTTTGCGGATAAGCCGCGCGACCGCCTCGAGCTTGTCAAAGAGCTTCGGGTCGATCATCGAGACTGTGTCAGCGCCCCACGTACTCTCGTCAATGATCAGCACCGCCGTGCGCATCCACCGCGTCACCGCCTTGCGGTTGCGCCGCACGTAGCTCAGCAGGCGCTCCGGCGTCTCTTTCGCGAGGCCCACACCGCCGAAACTGTGCAGCGTCGTGCCCCCCACGTTGCACGCCGCAATGCCCGTCGACGCAGTAACCGCAACCGCGTCCGGCTTCGCCTTGTACTTCTGCTTCAGGTCCGAAATGATGTAGCGCAGCAGCACCGATTTGCCCGTCCCCGCCGAGCCCGTGAAAAAGACGTTCTGGCCCTGCTTCACGACCGTCTCGAGCACACGCTGCTGCTCCAGCGAGAGAAACACACGGCTCATCTGCCGAGGACGCGGCGCTTCTTCCTCGGTGCCGCTCGCCGGCGGCTCGGCGCTCTTCTGCGCCGCACCGGACAGCGGGCGGATCAGCGCGTCCAGCGATGGTGCAGACGTCGTGCGCTTGGCAAATGGCGCCCAGCTCGCATCCAGCTTGCGCTTTTTGTCTGCATAAGCGCGTGACGTACCAAAGTGGGTATTCGTCGCGTCCGAAAGTGCGGACGACGGCGCCGGCAGCGCCACGCCCGCATCGCTGTCGCGCACGCCGCCCGCAGGCTCCGCCTTCGCCGGCGCGTCGGACGCGCGCGGATTCTCCGACCAGGATCGCTTCAGCATGCGCAGTCCTGACCGAGGCTCCGTCATGGTTACAAGCGTTCCGACACGCGCGGCGCGTCGCAACACCCACGTGCCGATCGGCACCGCGCCTCCCATCGGGCTTGCCTTGGCCAGGACGATGAAGCACCGCGTGTACGTGCGCGACTCACGCAGCACGCTCCAGATCCCGTGCCCTGACGAGGCCGCGGCACGCACCGTGCAGCAGGTGATTGCCGTCGATAAAGAGCTCCGACCACACGACGTGCACAAGGAGATGCGCGTCGAGACCGACTCCGAGGGCGCCGCCGCCTTGCACCTGTACGCCCCGCTCACTCACGCAGCACGATGCACGCAACGACACTGCGGCACCTCCGCCTCGCGCTCAACGCATTCCTCGAAGATGCCGCGCTCATCCTCCGCACGATGCAGACCTTCCAAAAGACGGAAGCCGCGCTCCCAGAGAGCGACGGGCCGCTCGAGCAGGGCACGACGGGCCTCGCTGGCTAACGTGTGTAGCCAGGGCGCTGGGAGACGTGCTTGCATCACTGTGCGCGCCGCATGTGCGCGCGCCACAGCGCGCGCCGAGATTCACTGCCGTCCCGCCGCCCGTCCCGCACGGCGTCTCCTCGCGCCGTGCCCTCCTTCCGGTAGTTCCTGTCCTTGTACACTAGGCTCCTTGTAGCACGCCGTGCAACTCATGCACAGAATCCCCCCTGCACGCCCACCCACCCCTTGACCTCCCCCACCATGTCGCAGGCCGATCGGCCGCAAGCCACGCACCACGCGGCGCACGCCGCCGTCGACCCGTACGCCAAAACGTACCCCAGCCAAGCCGCGGCGCTCTTCCAGACGTACGTCGACCTGCGGTATGCTGCGGCGTGGCGCGACCTGCGCATCATCGAAATTGTGCGCGACGATGCGGGCGACGCCGCCGTATTTGGCGGCCGCGGCTGGGCACTGATCCGCGGCACAGCGCCACAGAGTGAGCAGGCCCAGGCCGTGCTTCCGATGGCGATTGAGCAGTCTTTTGACACCACCACGTACGTCCAGCGCCGCTGACGCAGCCTCTCGACGGTGATGGCGCACCTGCCGGCGGACGTCGCATCGAAGCACATCCTACTCGCCATGCTGTCGAGCGACTCGACCGTCGTGTACTATAAGCTCTCGAGTGGTCTCGTCAAGCCAGTCAACTAGGGTATGCTATCCAGAACGGCTACCGATCCTCGCGAGGCCCTCCTCGCCCTGCTCGGCCTCCTCGACGCCGTCGCCCTGCGTCACGACGCGCAGCACCGACTTCTTGCTGGTTTCCTGCAGTTCACCGGCAATGATCAGCTCGTCAAAGATCTGGTAGGCCTTTTGGAAGTTGAAGATGCTGTGTGAGACAGACACATACAGATCCAGCTCGCACACGTTGCCAAAATAGCGGTCGAGGATCTCGACGTAGCGGTGGATCACCTCGAGCGCGATCAGCTCGTTGTCGTCCGGCGCGATGCCGGTCACAAAGAACAGAGACGCGTACCGTCGGTATACAATCTTCGAGTCTGCGTCAGGACCACCACCCACCCTTGTACTCAATAAAGTTGCACATGCGAGACTGCGTCAGCAGGCGACGTACCCGGCGCGCCAGTACGAGCTGCGTCACGTCTTTCACGATCTTCGACTTGCTCTTTTGGCTCATTGTCCCGTACCACTTCGACAGGCGCACCTTTCCCTGCCGGGAAATGAGCAGCGCCCATTGGATCTGCATGAGTCGGTGGACGTACCGCCATGGTCGACGAAGCTGTACACACCTCCACTTCCCCGCCCTTGGATGTTGCCCAGGCACTCGGGCACGCCCATGGCGGACGACGTGCAGACGCGGCTCATGCCGCTCGAAGTCGAGCCGGAAGACACACCTATGTCCCTCTGGAAGCGCCGAGGGATCACACTTCTGACCGTCGACCCGTACATCACCGAGGGGCCGGAGCCGCCCCAGAAACACGAAGTTGCCCCCGCGCCGCGGTACACGACACGCGAGTTCTGGGTGTACTTTGTGGCGCTCGCGACGGTGCCGGCCTATATGATCTACGTGCCGATCCGGCTCAGCTACCCGTCGACGAACGCCAACTTCTCCGCGTACGAAAACCGCCTCGTGCCTGGCTGGATGAACGGGCGCCGACGCGACAACAGCGACTACCAGTACCGCCTCTTCCGTGACTACCTACCGATGCTCTGTGCGCTCATCGGCGCGTACTCCGTGCTCTCGTGGTGCGTCAAGGGTCTCGTGCTCGCATCCCGCTGCACTGCTGCCCAGCAGCTGCACATCCGCAAGCTGTTCTGGGGCACGATGGGCGCCGTGTGCGTCGGCGCGCTACACGGCACAAATACGCTCAAACTCCTTGCGCTCGCGCTCATCAACTACTACGTTGCACATGCTGCGACGCGCCTCACACCTACGGCTTCCCGCACCGTCGTCTGGGTGTGGAACGCCGCGGCATTGTTTCTGGTGTTCTACCTCGACGGCGTGCCCTATGCGCGCCTCACGCCCGCGCTCGCCTGGCTGGTACGTGTACACGCTGACACAGGACACGTATGCTGGACTCCTCCCGCGCTGGTACATCAACTACAATTTCTCCATGCTGCGCTTCGTGTCGTACGCACTCGACTACCAGTGGGCGGAGGCCAAGACACCGGTCGACCCTGCGCGCGAGCTTGCGCCAGGCGTGCCGGATGCGCGCACCCGCACGCGCCACCACCGCCCGATGGCCGAGTACGGCCTGGGGAACTACCTGCTCTACATATTTTACCCGCCGCTATTTATTGCCGGCCCAATAATGACCTTTAACGACTTTGCCGCACAGCTCGCACGCCCGCTTCCGGTGCGCATCAGTCATGTATGCTTCTATGCAGTGCGGTTTGCGCTGCTGCTTCTCTCGATGGAGTTCATGCTCCACTACATGTATGTGAACGCGATCAAAAACGCCCGTGCCTGGTCGAACAACACACCGATGGAGCTGAGTATGATCGGGTTCTGGAACTTGATCTTTGTGTGGCTCAAGCTGCTGCTTCCGTGGCGCCTCTTTCGGCTCTGGGCTCTGCTCGACGGCGTCGATCCACCAGAGAACATGATCCGCGCCATGTTCAACAACTACTCCGCGATGGGCTTCTGGCGCTCGTGGCACCGCAGCTACAACCTGTGGGTCGTCCGGTACGTGGTCGCACCTTATCCAGCTATATTTACATCCCTGTCGGCGGCTCACGCAACATCCTCCCCGCCGTGTTCCTCGTGTTTACCTTTGTGGCCCTCTGGCACGACCTCTCGTTCACACTGCTCGCGTGGGCATGGCTCGTAACGCTCTTCATCGCGCCCGAGGTGCTCGCACGCTACCTGCTGCCGAGCCACAAGTACGCATCCCGGCCCTGGTATCGCCACGTGTGTGCGCTGGGCGGCGCGCTCAATGTGCTCTTGATGATGACCGCCAACTTGGTGGGCTTTGTCGTGGGCATCGACGGTGTCAAGTATCTCTGGTCGCAGCTGGTGGCTGACTGGGACGGAGTTGTGTTTGTGCTCGTGGCGATCACCGGTCTCTATATCGGCGTCCAGTTCATGTACGTCTGCAGCTCACCCAGGTTTGAATACCGCGCCGAGGAGCTCCGGCATAACATTCAGCGCAAGTGCTAGGCCCATGCCGAAGGGATCTTTGCCAAGCACTTTTCCCAGCGCTCCAGGCGCCCAAACTCTTCACGCGCAATCACCGGCAGAATAGACTCCGAGGGAAGTCGCGCCGTGGGCAGGGCCGCCCAGGGGTCGCCCCGCTGGGCGTACGCCGTGTCCCGCACCTCTTCCATACTCGATCTCGACGTCAGAACGTTGCGCCCGGCCAGCTGTGCCAGTCGCAGCTCAGCATCACACCAAAACATAACCCACGCCGGCTCGCACGGGACCGGCGCATCAGCCGCAAGTCCGAACGTAGGGGCCAAGCGAACAAATCCGTTGCTGCGCTCAAAGTACCAACGGTTCACCGGATTGTTCGCGCGGCTCTTCCACACGAGATCGCGGCCCACGCCCAAACCATTTTTTCCACCATTGTTGTTCAACGCATCCAATAGCCCAAGCCCATGGACCTCGTCACGCAGTGCGCCCCATAAGAAATCCACTGCGCCGCTCCCCTGCAGCTTCGGTAGCACCGCGAACTTGTCGAGATATGCAATAGGCTCTGCATCCGGGGGATCATCCGGCGCACGCTCCTTCGTGACGATGGCAAGACCATCGTAGTCCCCTGTGACAATCAGAAAATCGAGATGCTTCTGTAGACGATCAAAGTACGCCGCACGGTTGAGCGTCCGCCGGAAGCTCTTCTCTAGCAGCTGGTGGAGCTTGTCCTGGTCGACTTCGTCCCAGTCGGTTAGCACACGGATGGATAGGCCGCTGCGTAGAATCGTCGGTGTATGCCGCACGTCTTGGCGCCGCGAAAGAAGACGCTGAGGAAGACTGGGGGAGTGCGCTGCTTTATTCGTTATCAAATTGGCAATGAGACTGCGTGGCGAACGATGCGTGACCATCACACCACTCGACGTGGGCGGCATGTAGGCCAGACAATCGCGTACCATGTCCAGGTTCGACAGGGCAGACGGATGGGTATCGTGCCACACAAATGACGAGCGGATCGATTCGTACTCCGACCGAAGGTTGATCGAAAGGTGTGGGTTGCCATTCCGTGCATGCGATGGGATGCCGCCTTCCCGGTTAATCACCATCAGTCGCAGAGGTGTCATGTCAATGGATACGTTCGGCAGCGTTTCAATCCGTTTCTCGGCGTTGGCCATTTCACGCGCAAGAGCAACCATGACATCGTTCGCTTCGACGCATACCATACGCAATGCGCCCGCTGCCTCCGCACAGCTTGGTCCAGATTCGTCGTACAGGGCTAGGGGTATCAAGATGGGCGTCTGCCCTGCGTCCAAGGCACGAAACACACCCTCGAGTGCACAATCCGCAGCGAGCGGTGCACGGTGTGTCTGTGCAAGTGTCGCACCTTCATGATCCACTTTCGAGGAAGGCAGCATGTTCGCAGGCACTACGCGCATCGTAGCATGACCGAAGGGTCGGGGATTCACGCCGGCTCTGGAAAAAATGCTGGACACATGCCAGAGCGTGTGGACCATATTGTGTCTCTGACCCATTTCTTCCCACCCGCATATGGTAGCTGCATCAGCCTCGCTGGTACCAGGAGAGGGAAGCCAAGGATAAAGTTCCGATGGCTCGGGGCCGACCAGCCTGCCATCCGCATCGTAGCGAGCCGCAGCGTTCCAGCCGTCATGGTCCACCACGACGACACAAAGAAGCCCTAGCTGCTTAAGGTAAGCCAGTCCTTCGGCAATCGACAATAACTGACGGTTCGTAAAAGGACCCTGCAACTTGACGAGAGCCGTATGTGACTCGGGCAACGAATCCGCTTCCTCGTTTTCCGAGACACGGTCGGCCACATTAGTCGCATCTCTTTGAAGGTTTGCAGAGCTTTCAGCTGTACCGGCTCCATGGCTGGCGTGACTCGCTCCGTTAGGAGTCAAAGTCACTCCAGACGGCACATTGGACAGTGGGGTAGGGCTTTTTTGGGAGAAAAACTCTGGTCTTACCCGAGAAGACCGACCACCGAAGACATTCAGGTAGGATTTAAAGTCGCGTGACGGTGACCGGGACTTCAGCACTTCCAGGATCAGCTGCTGGAGCGGCCGCGACATGGCCCTCTGACGCCAAGAAGAATCGACGCAGTCGTGCACGGGTGATCCTATCTCATGCACGCTGACAAAAAGTGACTCGGACGCCTGCTCGGCGATCTGTTCGCGCGGACTTGCCCACCCCTGGGTGCTCCACTCTTTTAAGGAGGACCATATCAACAATTTGTTAAGGTTCAATTCAACGTTCGAACAGGGGATGCTATTTATTTGTAGGGATAGCCATAAAGAGCGAATCGTGGGAACGGGTGGGTGGTGGAAGAGAGTACGTGGCATTAGCTGTTGGCGCCAATGACGTATTGGAAAATTTGCTCCTTTGGCAGCATATTCGGCGGATTAAAGGCCATGTACATTTTTGCATAGGGCCTGCCGTCGAACGCATACATTTGCAGGCTGTAAGTAGATTGTGTGTCATCGCCCATGAATGCAGGTTGCGATTCAATAAAGGTAGACCAGTTGCTGACAATCTCGTTTCTGGGTAAGTGAGATAAACGCACTCAGCATAGTTGCTCATCTGGACCCTGTGCTTCTCGTCCTTGCATGGGTTCAGTGTCTGCACAGCTCCATCACCCTTGTAAGGCGTCATGGTGATCGAAGTCCCGTTGGACTCGTACTTGCCGTGCTGCCAGATAAGCTTTGCAGTGAAACAGCGAGGGTCGTCGGCTGGGTGAGAGAGTTGACGTACAGTTCGAGTCGTATTCAACCTTCGCCATCTCAAAATACATGTCGTCCGTGAAGCTAAACGAAATTCCCGCAGCCGGCGGGACGGTAAATTGCTTCAAAATTGGATTGTAAAACATCTGGATAAGCAATCGCACGTACGCCTCCTTTATTCCGACCGGTGAGTACTTGCTGAGAGCCACTGCTCCATGTACCCATGATCGACACTTCATCATCTGGCTTTTTGGGAGCCGCGGTGTACACGGCTCCGCTCAGGCACAGAAGCATGAAGATCGAAAGTGCACTCACACTGAAGAGACGCAATCCTGCCACCATCTTTGAAACCAGTTTTGCACTTCCACGAGCGCCTTAGGGGAATGGAATGCCTGTCTACAAGTAGGCTTCAGCCCAGGCACCGTAGCAGTAGCAGCGCAAAAACCAACCGCGCGGTGTGTGGCTCTACACTGCTTGCCGCGCGTCTGAGTTTTCGGCCGAACATGCACAGGAGCCACATGCCTACGCCGACCCGCGCGGTAGCCGCAGCGCGTGGGCGCGAAAGTCGTGTGGAGGCACATAGGTGCACGACGCGGCCTGGTAGCCGGACGACACTCGGTCCAAAGCAGCATGAAGCTATAGTGTACATTATTCCCTAGAAGGAGGATCCGTCGACAATACCCGATGAAGTGCATCCATATCAATGTTTAATGCGCGACGAATCTGAGTAAGTGGGAAAACGCACAGGCATAAAGCAGTGTTCACCATCCCCAAAATCAGCGAAAAGGACAAAGTAGATAAGTGTTCCTGTTGCAATTGTCCCTGCGGCGAGCTGTGTCACACGCTGCCACGTCGCGGGCGTAGGGTCCTCGGGGAGATAGTCTCCGCGCTGCGGGTCCGAAGGACTCACTCGGGATGGGGAAGATGTGAATGAGCGACACACGCTCGGAATGCTTTGAGACTTCACCGCTACCCCTATCCGGCGCGTTGTGGCGGATGCAGCACGCAAACGCACCGCACAACGAAGTCCCGCCCGAATTGACATACCGACAGGACGGTCGCTCCAGAAAAGGCCACGTGGTTCCTTACTACAAGAGGGTATGTACCGATCAGGCGCCACGCGCTTTGAGAGCCATAATCTTGGGTCAGTGGGCATGTCGACGTACCAGCTGCACTTTCTTGCGAATCATATCCGCAAAGCGACGACGGTGACGCTCAGAACGCAAGCGTCGGCGCTGCTGGTTCGGCTTTTCGTACCGCTCCTCGAGCCGTAGTTCACGACGTACATTGTTGCGCCGGAGCGTGCCCATAAGGTTACGATACAGCATAGCAGCGGAATTGTTTCCGTAGGAGTTCGCAGCGGACACAGTGCGACCCGTAGTAGGCGTGGCCGGCGTAGCGGGTCCAATGGTCTGACGAGAACGGAACTCACTCTCTAGCTGTTCCATGATCGAGTTCGAGAGACCTTGCTGGCCCGAAGTGCCAGTCCAGCCATCCAGACCAGCACCTAGCGCATCGCGCGACTTACGAAGCTTCGCGTCGGGATTCGCACTGTCGACAGGGTCAACAATAATGGTATTCAGCATTTGATCCCAGAGCGCTGCGCGCGATGCTTCCGAGTTTTCTTCAGGAGCCGCACTGTCCTTGGCCGACGGTGCAGTGGAGACGTTTTCCGACTTAGGCGGGTCCGACTTCTCAGCAAAACGCGGGACGGATGTGCTCATGAACCGCCGCGCTGATGCACCAGTCGGCGAATATAGAGTAGTGTATCCGCAATTTACCATAGGTACAGAGGAAGCGTACTGGCGCACGATGCCAAGCGCGCCACGGCGCACAACAGTAGACAGCATCGTCACCGTAGCCTAGAAGAAGGTGCACCGCAGAGTATTGTCACGTGACTTCCTTAGACAACGCACGACGCAGGCTAGTCTGTTGGACCATGGCGCCACCGATCGAAAACCCCTATGTACGTTGGCACAGCTAACGCAGGAAGAGCGTCAGACGCTTCTGCTAGAACGAATCATTAAAAATGTGGACCTTCTGGATGAGGCGTTGCAGGAGCTTAACCGCTCAGTGGCAGAGATCAACAACCACAATCAAGAGATCACGATCGTGGCAGAGATGTGGAATGGGTATCATCGCAACGTGGAGTTCAACCTACAGAATATGGAGCATGGGATGGGAACCAGCACGGGCGCCATGTAAAGGGGTTGGAGCGCCCACCAAGCCGCATCGCACATAACGCGCGCACAAGAACATAGTCTTTGTGTATGATTGTATTTTATCACGATAATCTCACAAAATGTGTCCGCGTGCGTGTCTTCCAAGAGGGCTATTAGGTCAAGCGTTGCTCTTCGTCGAGACTGCCGGCTCCATGGACGCCCATTTAACCTTATGCACGATGACTAATTGGAAGTCGCGAGCAGTCTCGGCGCGTCTACAGCAACACTCCGTTCTACGATGTGGGTGCGTGGAGTTCTTTTGCTGAGCGTGCTGGCTGCATGTGTGTTGGCGGCCGGCTCCTCCGATGGATATGCGAACCCCAAAGACAACGGTGGGAAACCGATTACGGTAGGTGCGTCGGCTGACGCAGGCGACGAAAGAGCCCCTGAATGTGATCATCTCGGGCAAGTCTGATAAGTATGTCTTGAGCAGCGATGGCTTCGCGAGCTACTATCGCGCGATCGGATTCGCAGTGGGATCCTGCCTTGGTCTGAGCTCGAACGACACTCAGAAGGCGGACCTGGGCGATGGTAATGGCAACAACCCTCAGGCGGGCATTGCGCGCGAAGGGGAGGGGCAAGGATGCAACGAGTCCCTTCATGGCGGCAACCACTTCCGCTACTGGTTCCAGAATGGAACAAAGGCTAACACGAATGCCGTGTTCATCGCTGCCTCGGTCGAGCTGCCGATCAAGCAGGACCATATGATTGCGAAGAACGGCTACGATGCCGGCCGTGATCAGCTGGTGGGCAACGCGACGCAAGGTACTAAGACGGATAAAGAAACCGGAAACCAGTTCAAGACAAATGTGGTCAAGGATGATACGACCCTTCTCAAGGGCATTTCCGCAAGCGACTTAAACCACAAGATCGGCACCGATGGCAAGGTCAAAGTGCTGCAAGTGCAACTCGTGAAGCGTGGCAAAGGTAATCAGCAGCAGCACATCAACAACGGCCAGACGGGCATTGCCGCGCAACTCTCCAACACGCCTTGGCTTGCCCTGGCGGTGCTGGCGGCGCTAGCGCCGACTGCACTCTTTCTGTAGATCGATGAGATGCATCTAACTAGCTATGCGAAATAGATATAGACCATGTGTACGCCTAACGACTAGCACTACACGATAAGAGTTTCACTGTACAAGCTCAGCCATACGGCCGCGCAGCTAGTCGTGGTCGTGGGGACCCGGGGAAGGGCTTGAGCGATGGGCGATTAGCGCATAGAGCGCGACGAAAAGTCCTGAGTGGCACGCGACGAACGCTGCGCAGCGCCCGTCGAGCCGCTACTGCCCGAGTATGGCTGCTGGGTAAAAGCTCCGACAGGGGACAAATTCGTTCCGCCTGGGAGCGTCTGGCCAGGGCGCATATGGAACGCAGTGGGCGGCGGCGGATCATCCGCGTAGCCATGACCAACGCCAGCCGCCGCATACGGGTTCTCGCCGGCGATCCAGCCGTCCATGTATGACGAGGGCCAGACTGTCGGGTCGCCGTGTTGGTACAGACCCTGCTGGGGCACATCCTGCGAGCCACGGTGGCGCGAGGACACCGGGCTATCGTACGCTGAGTAGCCCCCGCGTCCTGGCGAGGAGGAGCCGACACCCACGACCTCGTCCGCAGCCGCAGCCATGTTGGTGTTGGACGCACTCCGCTCCATACCGCTGCGCGTAGACGCCACACGGCGCGGAGGAGCCGCCGAGCGACGCGCCGCAGCGGCGCCCGCACCCGTGCCGGCCATGCCAGCCATACCAGCACCCGCGGCCGCCGGAGCTGCATCGGGCACGACGGAGTGCGTGATCGGAGGTGCCGGGGCTTCTTCGTAATTCGCAGCCGCATTGCCGAACGGCGTTGACGCGCTGGTATTCATGGGCGAGCTTCCCGCGTTGTAGTTCGAAGGAGGTGGGCGGCTCGCGTATGCTGACGGTGCCCCGGCAGCTCCGCCGGCTCCTGCGTAGGCGGGAGTCGGTTTTCTCCTCTTGCGCAGACAGAAGAAGAGAAGGGCCAGGGCCGTCGCCAGTAAAATGAGACCGACGACACCACCCACAACACCGCCTGCAATCGCACCTGTGTGGTCCGAAGAGGAGCTCTCACGGTTCCCTGGACTCGGCGTCGCCGATGGCGTCGAGGACGGCAGCGACGACGATGGCATTGAATCAGAATCCAGACCCGTACTAGTATCAGACATCAATGAGCTCGAGCGGTCTGAGGAGGATCTGGAACGTTCCGAGGAGCTGGAGCGAGTAGAGGAGGACGAAGATGAGGACGTCGTCGACGATGACGTCCTGGACGACGATGTCGTCGTGGGGGTCAAACTCGAGCTCGTACTAGTCAGTAGACCTGCCGCCGGGGTAGTACTAGAAGACGTGCTCGTGAGCGAGTCGGAGTCGGACGCTGTGGTGAGTCATGAAGAACATACAAGTCCTGGTGGCCGCGCCCAGAGTGTCCGTGTCCGTGTCCGTAGAAGTAGAAGAACGCGTGCGCGAAGATTCCGACGAGCGCGAAGATCGCACGGTCGAGATCGTACGCGTCCGCATCGAGACGGGATCGCCATCCTCGTCCGTGCGGGTAGAAACTGAGATATAGACCGTAAGAGGATCTCCGTCTTCATCTTCCGTCACGGTAGGAATCCCTTCGCCGCCAAGAGGACCTAGCTGCCTCTTTCCACGCCCAAGGACACGAGCCCTACGAATAGGCGCTGGTGTCGGGGCAATCCCGGCCATGCTCAAGATTCGTAAAGTCGAGGTATAGTAGACTCAAGAGTCAAGGTCCCCTCCTGACCGGCGCGACGCTCCGGGTAAACCGCGCCACTATGCACAAATCACGTGGATTTAAATGGTCGTGGGGAAACGGCGCAGCTAGGTCCGACGAATCGATGCGCGCCGCTGTATGCGACCTGCAAGGCAGTTGGCCCATACTGCTCGAGCACGCGGCTACCTAGCTGGTCCGCAGCTGTCCGCAGCGCTCAGATCCACGGAGGTGTCGTTATCATTTGCTATAATACAATCTGTGATTCATGTGCGTTCATAGGCGTTTGGTTTGGCAGTATGGAGATGCGCAGGATCTCGGTGCGAGCAAACTCGCCGTCGGTTTTGCTTGAATCCATGCGAGGGCCGTGCAGCACCGTCATCGTCCGAAGATTCTGGTGCGCTCGAGTCGCTTTCATCCGACCCGGAGCCTGAGCTTTCCGAAGACGACTCATCAAAGGCTCGTGGCTTATGGTAGATACAGCAGACTAGGTCAGATTGATTCACGTACTTTTGCTCTTCTTTTTGCCAAGACCCTCGTTGTCCACCGTGTCCTCCGTCCAGACCACACGACGTCCCGTGCGGGAAGAGCTAGCGTCAGCATTTCCCGGGGCGGTGTCATCACGCTGAGGAGCACGGAGATGCAGCACACCAACCTGTGAGTCGTGCTCTGCGTGTTGTTCGCCTTGACGGTCCGACTCCGTAGATTGTACCGTCATGGTCCGGGAACCATGCGAGTCTGGCCTTGACCTTGGCCGAGTTTGCTGGTGGCTCATCGTCTGTAGCTAACAATGCACTCCGATTTCCGAGCTGTCAATCTGGGCATAAAAACCTCAGTTATCACTTGGCAGTTCAGGCCTGTGCCGCAGCGAGGTAGCCGTGAATGGATTACGGCCAGAAATTCTGGGGACCGCCTGCAGACTGCCGCGTGGCGAGCGGCACCAAAAAAAAAAAAAGGAAGTGGAGGGGACGAAAAGTATAAATAAACGGCACCGGCGCATCCTCGTTTCCCTTAAGATCATAGTACGTTTCGAATGATTCTATGAGAACAAAGCTAACACTTCGCAGCTTTACGGAATCACTTAATAAAGTTGATAACCGGATCTTTCGTGCTCAAACGCATGTCACAAATTTCAGTCTAGTGGATGAAACCCGGGCGTTAAGGTGCGATGCACCTGCCAAATCCCTTTAGCCAGTGAGAACAATGGGCCGTGTCGCCCGTCGATGATCTGTTGCCCTTCGGTTGCTTCGAGGCCTTTTTGGCTCTTGGGTTCACTGGGACGTTCGGATTCTTCGGATTGCTCGACAACCGTTGGGGGGATTGGCCGTCCTACTCTGATAGACTACTGTGACACGCGAATGAGTTGTATAGTGAGAGAAAACGTTGATTTAAGTCGAAGCTATGCTGTAGGCTGACGTGCTACTGTCAATCACGTAGCAGGCCGAACATCTCTGCTGGGTTTTGGTCACGTGATCTAACTATGGTTCGACAAAAAAAGCGATGCTCTGGGCTTGCGCTAGGCCTGCCCAGAAGCATCGGCAAAACTAAACTCCTTCGTAGAAAGGAATCGAGGCGAAAAATACGTCATGCTGCTTTATGCGTGGGACCGGCCCGGTTGAATCTAGTAAAAGGCGAGGTTCAAGGTTCAGGAGTAGGCCCCACAGCAGCAGAGATGAAGATAAATGTTTTAGGAAACCGCTCTTAAATAGTTTTGGCACTCAGCAGCCAAGAAAATATTTTCACTTCCCCGATCCACTCCATGTATGGCCGTTGCTTACGTCCGCATTGTGTGGAGGGACGACGTGGAAGTCCCACCAACGGGTTGTTCCCTCCACGTCAGACGCGCACGTACGCCTCCCTTGAACGATTCCACCTCTAGTACCTGAACGGTATGGTGTTTTAAGCATGGCAAGGACCAAAACATTGCTATTATTGAACTTTGTTAGCATCGCATTGCTAGTCTTGCTGGGTATTACTTCTGCCGCCGACGTGAACCCTGCGGTCGAATTCCCCGGTGAACAACGTTCTGGGTTCCTCCAAGAAGTATTGGACCCCTCTACTGGTGAGAATGAACCCGATCATAAGCATACGCCTCTTTGTCGCCCAAAAGGACAGATTCAAGACGCATGTACAGATTACGAGAGTGTTGAGCAAGTTAATGATGCGTTCATGTTCAAAAAGCTCGATGAGTTGCGCAGAACCAAGTATTTCCGCTACTTCCTTGTCGACCTTTTCAAGGATTGTCCATTCTGGGCCGACGACGGTCTGTGTATGAACCGAGCCTGCGCTGTGGAGCGCATGAACGAGACTGATGTCCCGGAAGAGTTCCGCACAATGCGTTTGAGTGAAGTACACCGGTCACACGAAGATACACAGGAAGGAAAAGCGCAGTCTTTGGACGACATCAATTTCTGCCACTTGGATGACGAAGATGCGTCGTCGGAGGCTGTGTATGTGGACCTGCTGAAGAATCCCGAACGTTTCACTGGGTATGCAGGCCCGAGCGCCAACCGCGTGTGGCGCAGCATCTACGAGGAAAACTGCTTTGGCGGAATCAAGTTTATTGAGCCGCCTCGTGCCACGTCGCTCGGGGGCTCGGGATTCATTTCGCCCAAGCAGCTCAAGTCCGGGAAAGTGATCCCACCCACGATCCTCTCGCCCGGTGACGCGACGACGTTCAAGGAGGGCGGACTCAACTCGCTCATTGACTCGATGCAAGCACCGATGGACTCGGGTAACACTGAGCAGTGTCTTGAGAAGCGTGTCTTTTACCGTGTCATCTCTGGGCTGCACGCCTCGATCTCCATCCACATCTGTAACGAGTACTTGTATCCCGAGACAAAGACATGGGGACCCAACCTGGAGTGCTTTATCACGCGTATTTCTCAACACCCCGAGCGTCTGCAGAATGTCTACTTCGACTACGTGCTGATGATGCGGGCCCTGTCCAAGGCGGGCGAATACCTCGACAAGTTTGCCCTGCGCGCGGGCGACGAGATCCGGGACCCCGAGACGCGCGATAAGCTCCGAGAGCTTCTTCGATTTGCGGGTGCGAACCGGCCCTCGTTCGACGAGCACCAACTCTTTGCGACGACCAACGACCCAGTGCACAACCTGCAGATCGCGGAGCTGAAGGAAGACTTCCGCGCGCAGTTCATGAATATCTCGCGGATCATGGACTGTGTTGGATGTGACAAGTGCCGACTGTGGGGCAAGCTTCAGGTCGCCGGGGTTGGCACGGCGCTCAAGTTGCTGTTTGCCTTTGAGGAGTCGAATCCGGAGCAGCACGTGTCGTTGCGGCGCAGTGAGCTGGTTGCCCTGATCAACACGGCATATCGTATTTCGGAAAGCATCCAAGCTGTCGAAAATTTCCGGCACCTGTACCAGCGATCGTTCAAGCAGCCCGAAGCCGACGTCGAGGACGCCCAGCACTTCACACCACGGCCGCCGCGCTCGCAAATGAGCCTGGCATGGGATAAAGTGCATTCCTACATTTCATCATTCTATACGCATGTCCGCAACGTGGTTGCAGACGTCGTCGATACCCTCATGGTCTTCGTCGACCTGGGCGACCTGCCTCCGGACGATCTATAGCCACCACTTCGTATGATCACGTGACGATTCCTCGAGCCTCGCCGGCGGCCCGGCATGACTCATTCTACCCCATGACGATGCGCGCCCCTATACCCGCGCTGTGGCGCCCTTTGACGGCCAATGCCGCTCCTGCGGAGCACGGCATGCGTATGTACGCGACCAAGGCGGCTCGCAACCGCCTTACCAGCACGTCCGCACTGGACCACAAGCTCTCGCATCGGCACCGCACGCTTCCCCCGCTTCCGGGCCTCGACCGCCCGTCCATTGACCCTGTGCATGCGGTGAGCAACATTCTGTACAACACGCCGCCACCGAGCACGGAGCCGATCAAGCGGTACGTCGCGCGCCCTGCTCACCCAGCCATACGCTCAACATGTTCGTCCAGGACGAGCCCGGTGTGCTCGCGCGCGTTTCTGGCTGTCTTGCCGCGCGCGGCGTGAATATTGACTCGCTTGTGGTGTGTGCCACCGATGTACAGGACTTGTCGCGCATGTGCATTGTGCTGCGCGGCCAGGATGGCACCATCGAGCAGGTGCGTCGTCAGCTCGAAGACCTCGTTCCTGTCTGGGCCGTGGTCGACTACACCAACACCAAGGTCGTCGAGCGTGAGCTGATGCTCGTCAAGATTTCTACGCTCGGCCCCGAGTACTTCGAGGCGGACCACGTCGGCTTCCAGCAGGCAGAGCTGGAGGTGGACCAGGCCGTGAAGGAGGCCACGGGAGAGCCCGAACAGAGTGTCCCGGCGCTGAGCCCGTCCGAGGCGCTCTCGATCAAAAACGACAACATGCGCTCGATCAGCGAGCTGAGCAAGCAGTTTGGCGGTCGCATTGTGGATATCAGTGACTCGAGCGTGATGGTCGAGGTGTCGGCGAAGACGTCGCGCCTG
This sequence comes from Malassezia obtusa, assembly GCA_029542945.1. Lineage (NCBI taxonomy): Eukaryota > Fungi > Basidiomycota > Malasseziomycetes > Malasseziales > Malasseziaceae > Malassezia > Malassezia obtusa. The sequence goes on along the minus strand of CP119939.1, from coordinate 277,515 downwards.
GATGCCTTCTTTAAGCTCGTGCGGCCGTTCGGTATTCTGGAGTGCTCGCGGACGGGGACCATGGTGCTCCCGCGCTCGCCGATCAAGTCGACATGGTCTGCGCCGAGCGACCGCGAGGAAGAGAACCTCGAGGTGTTCGATGCCACCATGCTTCCCCCTGGATAGCCAAAATAGCCACCGGTGCATTTGTGGAGGTCTGTTCTCGACGGGGATGCCGCGCGCACAGTTCACGCCGTTCGTGTCGCAGGTGAGCCCGTCGTTCTGGAACTCGCTCTCGGCCCTCAAGTTGAACCAGCTGCAGCTGAGCGATGACCTAATTCGTGTCCACGCCGAGTATATTCCGTCGAAAACGACGCGAGACCGTGTGACCGGCACGGAGAGAGGGTCTGGGTGCCGCATCCGCCTCCAAGGAGATGGCATCGCGACCGAAAACCCCAAGGTCGACGCACAGGATCAGCTCAGGTACGTGCATGCCTCACCCGCAGCATCGCATCTCGGATGCCCGGCTATGTCAAGAACTTCAACACGCTGCAGGAGTTCAAAGAGGCGGACAAGCAGGCCTACTTCTACCTGCTGGTCGACGACATCTGGGCCGCCATCACCGGCGACACGAGCCACGCAGCACTCACATCACCAGAGAACCCGAACGGCTTTCTGTTATTGACCTACGCAGACCTAAAGTCGTACAAGTACTACTACTGGTTCGCCTTTCCGGCGCTGCTGTCCCAAGCACCAGGGTGGGTGCTGCCGGACGCGGCGCCAGAATGGAGCCCTGCCCAGGAGTCGTTGTCGCAGACCTTGCTCGTGTCGTTAATGGTGGCCATTCACGACTCCCCCGATACCGCCGCGGCTTTCGTCTCGTACCACGACGAGAAAGTCTGCCTCTGGCCGCTCCGTGAGGGACGCGCCTATCTCGAGGAAACCCCGCCCGACCAGCATCTTCTCGTGTTCATCGACCCTTCGCCACACGAACAATACCCTGGCTGGCCACTGCGTAACATCCTGACCTGTGTCCATGTGCGCCTGGGCATAAGCAAAGTGCGCGTGCTCTGCTGGCGCGACCTCTTTGAAGCGAACCGCGTCCTGGCGCCCGACAACAGCGAGGCCGAGTTCGTGTGGAAAAGCATCATCGGTACACTGGAGCTCCCGCACGAGACGGGCGCAGGAATCGTCTGGGAGGCGCGCGAGACGCACGTACTACCGCGGCCCGGCACGAACCTACCCGACGCCGTCGGGTGGGAGCGCAATACTCAGGACAAGTTGGCCCCCAAGTTGGTATCGCTCAGTGCTATGCTCGATCCAAGCTACCTTGCCGACCGAGCAGTGGACCTCAATTTAAAACTCATGCGCTGGCGTGTTATGCCGAGCCTCGCGCTCGAAACCATCCAGAGCGTAGGGGCGCTGCTCATCGGCTCTGGCACGCTGGGATGCACGGTCGCACGCACACTCCTGGGGTGGGGCATCCGGAACATCACGCTTGTCGACAACGGCCGCGTATCCTACTCGAACCCCGTGCGCCAGTCGCTGTACAACCTGGACGACTGCATGTACGGCGGCAAGTGGAAGGCCCATGCAGCCGCCGAGGCGCTCCACCGCATCTTCCCCGGCGTGCAGGCCACGGGGCACGTCCTCTCCGTGCCGATGCCCGGGCATCCCGTCCCCCCCGCGCTGCACGACAAGACGGTCGAGGCGATCAGCGATCTCGAGCGGCTCATCGCACAGCACGACGTGATTTTTCTGCTCACCGACTCCCGTGAGGCGCGCTGGCTTCCGACGCTCATTGGCTCCGCCAAGAAGAAGCTTGTGATTAATGCGGCGCTCGGATATGACTCGTACGTCGTGATGCGGCACGGCATCGACTCGCCGCACCAAAACCCCCGGCTTGGGTGCTACTTCTGCAACGATGTTGTCGCACCCGCCGACTCGCTCACGCACCGCACGCTCGACCAGCTGTGCACAGTCACGCGCCCCGGTCTCGCAGGCATTGCCGCCTCCACGGCCGTGGAGCTCATGGTCTCTGTGCTGCAACACCCTCTCGGAGCCGCCACGCCCGGCCCGGCGCCACAACGGCCGGGGAATTCCGGCGAGGACGACGCAGAGAGCGGCACCGAGTTTGGCATCGTTCCGCAGCAGATCCGGGGCTACCTCGCCAACTTTTCTACGCTCACGCTGTCTAGCTATGCATTTGACCACTGTACAGCATGTTCATCGGCAGTCGTGGACGACTACGAGCGCACCGGTAACGATTTGATCCTCAACGCATGCAATGACCCCACCTATCTAGAGCATATTTCTCGCCTCGACGAGCTCAAGCGCGAAACGGATGCGCTGCAGATCGACGTGGACTGGAGCGAGGATGAAGAGCCAGACCTGTAGTACACGTTATGCACGGCTACGTTTGGAACGTCGAGGCGTTGGTCGCACGCTTGATTAGACTGAATACGTACCTTGGTATATCCATAGGCTCCCCATCAGTGGTGCGCTGCGTGCGGGCATTCGCCGCCCGGGCCTCCGTCAGCGCACGCACCAGTTCATCGTGGTTCGTGGCCCGTGCCTCGGCGCTCGACGCACTTTCTTCGCGGGTCTGCGCAATGTGCGCATCGAGCATTTGCACCGCCCCATGCGCGCGCTGCTTCCATGCCTCTAGTGCCGCAAGCAGGGGCGTCAACGCGTCGTGCATCACACCCTCTGTGTTCGCACGAGGCACGTCGCGCGCCGACACCTCCTCAACGAGGAACTCCTGCGCGAGGCCATCCAGCTTCCCTGAGAAGAACGCGTGGTAGACTCCATCAATGATCAAATCTTCGAGAGCGCGGGTCGCTTCTGACGTCGGCTCGCTCCCAAGACCCGTCGCGCGCTGCATCTCGGCATAGCTCAGGACCCGTTGTCGGTGCGCCAGCGACAGGATGGTGAGCTGCCGAAGCTTGGCTTCTTGTGCGGGTGTCAGTGAAGTATACTTGGAAGGATCTTCCGCATAGTTTTCCCATGTCCCAGTGGCAAACAGGGCCAGTGTGCGGAAGTAGGCGGCATACGTGGCATCGGACGCCAGCTGGGTCAGCGCGTGCACGTACCGCTTGGATCGCCGGTGCAGAGAGCAGCTCGCCGAACACAGACGTACTCGGCGACTCGGTAGCCTCTACAATGATGCGCACAGCTTCGTCCGCGCTGCACTCGCCCTGCGCTCGGTCCACCCACGGCGCCAAAGCCAATCCGGCATCGTGCATGGTCCCTAGATCCACCTACCTCCACTATGTCCAATTGGGTTTAATGGCCGAATTTCGCGTGCGGATCGACTCGACGGCCCGCCGCCCAGCTGCTGGAGCGCGGCGCAAAGAAATCGTCCGGGTGCTGACATGCCGCGACTGCCTTGCGCATGTGGCTTGTAAGATACGTCAGGCCCACCTGGAAAGACGCATTCATCCATCCGAAACCCTCACGCGGCACATGCTTGAACTCGGTCCCTTGGTTGCCGTACTCGGCACTGACCATGTGCGATAGCGCCACCGCATCAAACTTCTCAGGCACCACACCGTTAAAGTCCACAAACGCGGTAATGAGCATATAGAGCCAGCGGTATGCAAGCCGGCGTGCATCGTCCATGTAGCCGTACTTTCGGAGGCCCTCCCACGCGAGCATTTGGTGCGGCGGCCAGGCGAACGGATAGTCCCACTGCCGATTCGGCCGCGCGAGCGAAATGGGTCCACGCGACTCCTCGGTACCGGGAACAAGGCCGCCGGTTACCTCAAACTTGCATAGCGACTTCTTGACCATCCGCTCGGCCTGCTCGGGGGATGCCAGACCGGCCCACATGGCCCAGAAGGATGTGACACTCTCGTACAGGCTCTGCTCCTTTTCCACCATATCGTAGTCAAAGTAGAGCCCCTTGGCCTGGTTCCAGCAGTACTTGTCCACCTGCTGCTTGCGGAATGCGGCGCGTGCGAGCCACTCTTCGCTGCGCTGCGGCGTCGTTCGCGCCAAGCGCTCCTCGTCACCGGACGCAAAGCCCGGCGGGAGAGGACCGTGCAGAACAAAGTCCTCTTCGAGCTCGAGAGAGTCACCAAACTCGTCGCGGATCACGCGTGCGATATCCGTCTCGTACTTGTACAGCAGTGCGTTCAAGTCAATGGTTGCCAGATTTGCACACCGACGCTCGAGTCGGTAGGAGGTATCGTGCCCACTTTCGCGCACAGCGCGGTCATGGATAAAGTATTCGTCCAGCTCAGGCTCTTGCACCTGCTGGCTGTGGTACTTGCGCTTGAACTCGTTTATGCTGCATCCGTGCTTCTCTGCATAGGGTCGCAATACGGCCGTGAAGTGCGACGGTTCCGTCTCGGGCGTGACACCAAGGCCCTCTGCAAAATAACGCGAGAGGCCCGTTTCGGAGTTATAGCGCGGTGTATTCATCCATACCGTGTGATACTCCTTGATGGCGGCCTGAATCGCGCGACGAAGGAAATCCTTGTTCTCTTGTTCACGAGCCGGGTCGCGTTCCGTCAAAGCAGCCAAGTTCTCTTTCTCCTTCTCGTATACACGGATAGCAAAGTCGGTGAGGAATGGTGGCTGCGACCGGAGTAGGTAGTAGGACCGATTTCCATTCAAGATCTTGCCGTAGTGCTTGATCTCAAAAATGAAGTGCTCGACGGCGCCTTTGGCTAGATCCACACGGTTGTCCTCGATCAATCCAAGCGCAATGAAGTAGCTGTCCCAATTGTACAGCTCGTTAAAGCGTGCGCCCGGGACCACGAACGGAATCCCCTGCATGTCCACGAGGCCGTTGGCGGGATCGACGCGCGACTTCATCGCAATCGCAAGCAGTCCAGGACGATCGTTCAGGCTGAGCATGTATTCGGCCGTGATCTTCTCCGGAAGGGCTTCCACATGCAGATTCAGGTTCGGCCGCTCACGCGCAGCACGGCGGTAGTACTCCAGCATGTCCGTCTCGGACGCTGGGACATAGATGATCTGCTGCGAGCTTGACGCAGAGCCTTTCGTGTCCGTGAGAATTTGCTCCAGCCCATCAGCATCAATGCGCCGTGTCAAGTTATTCCAAAACATGTCTCGAATCATGCGGGAGAGACGGTCAATTGGATTTTCGGCCAGCCGTGCCTCATCGATCACGACCTGCTCCATGCCTTGATCCTTTGCAATAGCTAGCTCCTGCAGTAGATTCGAAAGCATATAGGTGCCACGGATTTCCACACCCTTGTACCCATTGCTTCCCACGGTGCCCAGCGTCACTGTCTTTGGTCCGTTGTCCGTAATTGAAATGTGATTGTCACCATCCGTGTCCTCTTGGGCAAGGATATGCTTCATCATCGGTTCAACGTCCACGAGAAACTGCCTCTCTAGCTGCTTTTTGATTGTTTCAGCATCATGGCTCATGCGCCGTGGCTGAACGATGCGTTCCTCGCCCATAACCGAAGGGCGTCGCGTCCGCTGGCGCACACTGAATGTGCGATACATGCCGGGACGTCCCGGTTGTTGTTCCTTCTCGGCCGTAGGCGACGTATCAGAATCCAAGGCAGATTGCGGATCCTCACTTTGAGGCGGAGACTCTGCCAAGGTCTCTAGTTCCCGACGACTCATTGTGTCAATCTGTTGGTGTTATTCTGGGGATTGAGCCTCCACCTGAGCTGCAGTTCAGCAGCAGTTCAGCAAGGTTCTACTGGACGAGAGCACAGGTGAAGGTCTTAAGCCGAAGCGTTTCGGCGAGAGTCGTGCTTCGGACAGAAAAGAAAGTCATTCGAAAATCGAAGTGCGATGGTTTTCAATGGTTGGTCATGAATTCCGTCGCGCAGCAAGGATCTCGAGTCTGTTTTCTTGGGTAAATTTTCTTTGTCTGCATCGAGCAAGGAGAATTCGAGCACTTCTTCTATTCTGTTTCGTCTTACACCCCTTTCCCACCCATCCGTAGGCACCATTTAGGCCTGCATGTCACATGAAAACTCTGACTGTAATTTTACGGCCATATGGCGACATGCCGCACTGCTCACACAACAGACTATCCATAGAAGGGGAATAGGAGTATATTTTTTCACCACTACGCAACTGCAGCTAACTGCAAGAGACCGCAGTCAAGTGCGTACCGCCCAGAGGGACTTGGCGTGGACCAAGCTTTTGGGCGCGGCTGTAACACCATGGCCCTGGCAAATAGTTGCCAGTATGAGCATAACGATACATTGCAATTAGTCGAAGAGACCAAAGCCCATCTGCGAGAAGGTGTCAGTACCTCGTTCGGCGCGGAAAAGATACGTACGTCCTCGTCGGACTCCTCCTTCTCCTCCTCCTTCTTCTCCTCTTCCTTCTTCTCCTCCTCGCCACCAGCGGCGGGGGCGGCACCACCAGCAGCAGGGGCGGCGGCAGCAGCACCACCAGCAGCGCCGACGTTGGTCAGCATGTCCTTGATGTCCTTGCCCTCGAGAGCCTTGGCGAGCAGCGAGGCCCAGATCGGCTCAACGGGGGTGCCAGCAGCGCTGGTGAGCTCGACGATCTTGTCGGTCTGTAGGGTGTTAGCACTGTTCTTATTTGAAGCAACGCTCGCCAGGATGCCTCCTGAATTGAATCAGGACACGAAGGCGTCGTTGCGTGCATGAGTACTTACGGTGATCTCGATGCCCTCGTCGGCGAGGATCAGGGCGGCGTAGGTAGCAGCAAGTTCGCTGTCGAGTGTTAGCTCCTGTTCGCCGCGCTCATCAATACATACGTAGAGGCCATTGCGGTGTGTCTTGCTAGGGTGAGCGAGAAAGAGTTGTCGCGGCGAAGGTACCTTACTCTGTAGGACATACACGTGACCTATCTATACAGGTTCACGTGCAGCTGGTCCAGGCCGCACGCGTTCGGGTCAGTCCGCTCCACATGTGGAGGTGATCCACAACGCCACAGGAACGCGCACGTCATCCTTCTTCCACACGCCGTCGAGTATGAGCGAGGCCAAGGAGGTGAAGACGTCGCCTGCTCTGGTATCGGAGCTGAACCCCAAGGGAATTAGGCCGTATGTACATACGGACGGGAAGCTGACTCTATAGATGCTGCGCTTGTCCCGAGACCAAGGCGGCGCGCGACGACTGCTTCTTGAAGTTTGGGCACAGCGTGGAGGAGCATGGCGAGTCTGCGCGGAAGTGTGAGGAGCTCGTCCAGAAGCACCGCGAATGCATGGCGAGTCTCGGCTTTAAGGTCTGATTTCTTCTCTCAAAACCCTAGATCTATAGAAGGTACATGATATCCATTACGTGAGCCGTTGTGGCCCCAGCGTCTCTTGGCGTGGAGGCCTGCTGGGGAGTGGGAATTAATTGAGTAAGCTCAGACTTTTTTGCACGTGGCTCTGCACACGTGTGGATTGGGTGCAGCACGGCGCATGCATCCGGCATCGCTACCCGACCAGTTCAGGGCGACTCTCTCCGTACACTTGTGATCCACACTAGGTGTGATTTCGCGATGTCCAGTGCCCAGACCTCGTCCGCTATTGGCGGGTACCTCTCTAATCTCTATGAGCGTGCCTCTCACTTTGTGAATGAGCATACGGGTCACTCCGAGGAGCGCCAGCCCCTGCTCCACGGCCAGAGCTCGCAGGAGTACGGCAGTGTGCCCGACAACCAGATCCCTGTGCCGAAGCCGCGCAAGGTGCAGAGCCCCGTCAAGGTCGAGGCGAAGGTCTGGTTCGCTAACGAGGTAGGTACTGCATTCCCGCACCAGTGGCTAACACCTAGCGTACGTGGATTTCGTGGCTGCGTTGCTCTGTCCTTATGGGCACGCTCTCTCTTGCTCTTTTCAACTCTGCGTCATACTTCAAGCCTGAGCCTGTCCCGCCGCCTTTTGAGCCGGGTCCCGACCAGAATGGCCTCATGCGCACCTTCCACACTGTGCGCACGTTCGGCATTATCTACGCGCTGATCTCGGTGCTTACGCTTCTCTGGGGTCTCTACAGCTACCAGCGCCGTGTTACGCTGATCAAGAGCAAGTGGCCTGGCAGCTTCGGTGCGTTTACTACTCCTGACCGACAGACGACCTCATCGGCCCGCCGATTGTGTGCGCCGCGACCTTCCTCGCGATTCTCGCCAACTTTATCATCGCAGGTGCGTGAAGTGTCTCATCATGCAGTGAAGCAGCACTACTAGGCCAGTGCGTTGCCCAAAAGGCTAGCAATGGGTATCGGATACCGTGTGTATGTCATGATCTTGGCCGTGGCCCTGTAGCGGGATGTAGGATCCCTGGCCGCTTGCTAGATTCAATTTACCAAGCAATTTTACGAAGAACCTGATGGGTGTGTGGCGCCTGACGGCCGTCTTACCCTCATCTACGTAGGAATGGGCCAGCGGCTGCGGGCGAGACCGCGCACGTCGCCTCGATCTCCGATCACGTATTGAGACCAGGGCCCGATGTCCGTCCGCGGATTATTTACGTCAGCGGTCCGTGCCCAGTGGCGCACGACCAACTTTTTAAAAGGGCACGCCGGCCCTTCCCAGCTTCCCAACCATGACGCAAGTGGATCTCGGTACGGTTTTCAAGGGCAGCCCGAGCGGCAAGATTGTCCAGGCGAAGGGTGCTACCGTTGAGCTGAAGCGCGACCAGGTGGTGATTGATATCGCCTACTCTGGTCTTTGCGGCACTGACCTGCACTTCCGCAAGCGCGGCGATATGGTGCTCGGCCACGAGGGTGTGGGTGTCATTTCGCAGGTCGGCGAGGACGTGAAGATCCTCAAGGTCGGTGACCGTGTCGGCTGGGGCTACAACCACAATGCGTGTGGCTACTGCAAGCAGTGCTGGAACGGTATGGATGTGCTGTGCCCTGAGCGCCAGATGTACGGTGCTGCCGATCTGGAATTCGGCAGCTTTGGCGACCGTGCGGTGCTGAATGCGTACTTTGTGCACAAGATCCCTGACGAGATCCCGCTGCGTCTCGCTGGCCCGCTGCAGTGCGGCGGTGCTACGGTGTACAGCGCGATTGTCAACTCGGAGATCCGCTCGAACGACCGCGTTGGTGTGGTCGGTCTCGGTGGTCTGGGCCACCTTGCTGTGCAGTACCTGAGGAAGATGGGCTGTGACGTCGTGGTGTTCAGCCAGACGAACAGCAAGAAGCAGCAGGCCGAGCAGCTGGGCGCGACCGAGTTTGTGGCCGTGAAGGAGAACCCGTCGTTTGAGGGTGTGAAGCCGGTGGACTACCTGCTGGTGTCTACGAGCCAGCAGCCCGACTGGCACCGGTTCTTCCAGGCGATGTCGCCGCGCGGCCGCATTGTTCCCCTGACGGTGGCCTTCGAGGACATGTCGCACCCGTATGCGGATATCCTCATGAAGGAGCTCTCGATCTCGGGCAGCCTGGTGGCGCGTCGGCAGGTGCACCGCGAGATGCTCGAGTTCAGTGCGCGCCAGAACGTGGAGGCGTGGATCGAGGAGCTGCCGATGACCGAGGAGGGCGTGAACACTGCGTTCGACCGCCTCGACAAGGGCGATGTGCGGTACCGCTTTGTGCTCAAGTCGCAGCGCACGAACGCCGAGTAATGCCGCACTCGTGCCGGACCGTTCTAGTCACACATATCGTTCCGTAGCACACAGCACAGCCGGTCGGAGTTCAGTCCGATGACGCTGTCAGACCTGTCAGCGCGGTCCCGACAATTATTCTTCTCATTGGCCCGTGCGGGATGTCACACGACGAGTCCCCAGAAATTCCCTCCTACACGATGTCGACGCGGGTGGATCTCGGTACGGTTTTCAAGGGCAGCCCAAGCGGCAAGATTGTCCAGGCGCAGGGCAGCACGCTCGAGCTGAAGCCTGACCAGGTCGTGATCGACATCGCCTACTCGGGCCTCTGCGGCTCGGATTTGTTCTTCCGGACGCGCGATGACATGGTGCTTGGCCACGAGGGCGTCGGTGTCATCTCGCAGGTCGGCAGGGATGTCAAGATCCACAAGGTCGGCGACCGCGTCGGCTGGGGCTGCAACCACAATGCGTGTGGCTACTGCAAGCAGTGCTGGAACGGTCAGGACGTGCTGTGCCCCGAGCGCCAGATGTACGGCTTTTCCGACCCCGAGTTTGGCAGCTTTGGCGACCGTGCGGTGCTGAATGCATACTTTGTGCACAAGATCCCTGACGAGATCCCGCTGCGTCTCGCGGGCCCGCTGCAGTGTGGTGGGGCTACGGTGTACGGAGCGATTACGAGCGCCGAGATCCGTCCAAACGACCGTGTAGGCGTTGTGGGCCTCGGTGGCCTGGGCCACTTGGCCGTGCAGTACCTGAGGAAGATGGGCTGTGACGTGGTCCTCTTTAGCCAGACAAGCGGGAAGAAGGAGCAGGCGCAAGAGCTGGGCGCGACCGAATTTGTGGCCGTGAAGGAGAACCCGTCGTTCGAGGGTGTGAAGCCGGTGGACTACCTGCTGGTGTCTACGAGCCAGCAGCCCGACTGGACGCAGTTCTTCCAGGCGATGTCGCCGCGGGGCCGTATCGTGCCGCTGAGTGTGTCGTTTGGGAAGATGCACCATCCCTACGCGGATATCCTCATGAAGGAGCTCACGATCATGGGCAGCCTTGTGGCGCGTCGGCAGGTGCACCGCGAGATGCTCGAGTTTAGTGCGCGTCACCACATTGAGCCCTGGGTCGAGGAGCTGCCGATGACCGAGGATGGGGTCAACACGGCGTTTGACCGTCTGGAACAGGGCGACGTGCGCTACCGCTTTGTGCTCAAGTCGCAGCGCACGGATGCACAGTAGGGCGGGTGGATGCCGCGGCTGTAGGTACGAGCGTGGCTATGGAGGTGCGGGCCAGTAGGACCCGTCGTGCTGGTTCCAGCGCTGGGCGAGGCGTTCGTCGCCGCCGGGCGCGCCGTACTCGGGCCGTTCCTCGTCCGAGTCCGGGTCGATGATCTCGCCGTCGCCGGGGTACTGCGGCTCGGTCTCATCGTCCGCGGAGCGCATAGCGGTGCGAACCTTGGAGAGTCCTGAGCGGGGCTCGCGCACGGCCATGTCGTGCATCAGCGCCTGCATCTGCGACTGCTTCGAGGTGTCGAGGCGTTCCTGGCGCTCGCGCTGCATGCGCTGCAGATCGGGCAGGTAGTCGGAGAGGTACTCGTGGCGGGCCTCCTGGACTGCGTTCAGGAAGTCGTCCATGCCGTCGCCCGTGGCAGACGAGACGCCGACGGCGCGCAGGTTCTTGTAGAATTCGTCGAGGACGAGGCTCATGCTGTTCATGAGGCTGTTGAGGTAGCTGGGCTCCTCGTTGCGCGTACCGATGCGCGCGTGCGGGTCTGCGGCGAGCGCCGAGGGGTCGCGTGCGTTGCCTGCGGCGAGCGCCTTTTGGAACGCCTCGAAGTCGTGCATCCAGTCGAAGGCGAATGCGGGGCTCTGCACGTCGGTCTTGTTGAACACGACGACGAACGGGAGCTTGGTCTTGTACAGGATGCTGCACGCGTACAGCATGTTGCTCATGAACGTCGCCGGGGCTGTGGTGCGCGGGGTATCCACGACGTATGCGACGACGGTCGGCATCGCGCTGGCGAGTGCGTCGGTGATGATCGAGCCGGAGGCGCTCCAGGTGAAGATCTCGATCTGCCCCGGGGTGTCGAGCACGACGAGGTCCGTGTCGTTGGCGCGCTTCTCGGTGATCTGGAGCACCTGGTCGAACTTGGTGGTGAACAGGTTCAGCGCGGTGAGGATCCCGCCGTTCGGCCCGAGGTTGTACTCCTGCATGACGCGCGCATAGTCGATCGTGTCGCGGATGTCGACGTTCGGCGCGTAGCCGAGGCCCGCGACCGCCGGGTCGATGTTCAGCAGGTAGGGGCGCGTGGGCAGCGCGTCGGAGGGCGGCGCGTGCTCGGGCTGCGCGGCGCGCGCGGCGTGCGCCGCGGCGGCCTTCTTGGCCATGTGTGCCGCGAGGCGCGCGACGAACGTCGACTTGCCCGAGCCCGCCATCCCGATCACGATCACCGCCGTGGCGCGCGGCGGCGTGGCGCGCTCCGCCATGGTGTTCGCACGTGACGACCACGACCATGGACCGTGTGGCGTACCGCGCAGCGAGCGGCCTCCGGGGGCGCGCGCTGCACACCGCGCGGGTGCTCGCGCGCCCTGAGCACTCCCAGCCGCGGACGGCGCAGCCCAAGGCACGTCTCGAGGCGCTGCGCGCGCGCCTCGCCGAGGAGTCGGCGCTCACCGTCGACGACTTTGCCGGCACCAAGCATGCGGAGCGCCTGCGCCTCGGCCGCGTGAACGACGTGCGCCTCCCGTCGTACATGAAGACGAACATACCAAAGGGCGCCAACTTTGGGCGCATCAAGCGCGACCTGCGCGGCCTCGGCCTCGCGACCGTGTGCGAAGAGGCGCGCTGCCCCAACATCGGCGAGTGCTGGGGCGGCGAGGGCGGCAAGGAGAACGCCACGGCGACGATCATGCTCATGGGTGACACCTGCACGCGCGCGTGCCGCTTCTGCGCGGTGAAGACGAGCCGCGCGCCCGCGGCGCTCGACCCGCACGAGCCGGAGAACACCGCGGAGGCGATCTCGCGCTGGGGCCTCGGCTACATTGTGCTCACCTCGGTCGACCGCGACGACCTGCCGGACGGCGGCTCGGCGCACATCGCGCAGACCGTGTCCAAGATCAAGCAAAAGGCGCCGCATATCCTCGTCGAGGCGCTCGTGCCCGACTTTTCCGGCGATGCGGCGGCCGTCGCGCAGGTGGCGCGCAGCGGCCTCGACGTGTACGCGCACAACGTCGAGACAGTCGAGCGCACGACGCCGTTCGTGCGCGACCGGCGCGCCAAGTACCGCCAGAGCCTCGCGACGCTCGTGCGCGCTAAGGAGGCGAACCCGGAGCTGGTGACCAAGACGTCGATCATGCTCGGCTGCGGCGAGCAGGACCACGAGGTGGAGCAGACGCTGCGCGACCTGCGCGAGGCGCACGTTGACGTCGTCACCTTTGGGCAGTACATGCGCCCCACGAAGCGGCACATGAAGGTCTCCGAGTACGTCACCCCGGAGCGCTTCGCCGCCTGGCAGGAGAAGGCCGAGGCCATGGGCTTCTTGTACGTCGCGAGCGGGCCGCTCGTGCGCAGCAGCTACAAGGCCGGCGAGTTCTTTGTACGTGCTCTACGCTCACCCAGATCCAAAACGTGATCAAGAAGCGCCGCGCCGCGGGCTCCGCGATCGAGGCGCGCGCTACCGATGCGCTCGCGCACCACACGCTGTAGACGATAGCCGCCGCCCGACCTCACCGAAGAGATGCACCGCAAACGACTCAAAGAGCACGCGCTCCATCCCGTACGTCCAGCGCACACGCAGCGCCCCCGCGTCCCTCGCGACGTCCACGGCGAGCACCGGCCGGGGGCATGCGCCGCGCGTGGCGCCCTCCGCGGCGTCGTGCTCGTGCCGTGCGCGCTTGCGCCGCGCGCCGCGCGTCCAGCACGCGCTGTACAGGTCGAGCGCGAGGTGCTCGTCGGCGCCGCGCATCGCGACGGCGTTCTCGGGGAGCGACGTGAGCGATGCGAGAAACGCACGCAGCGTGCACGGCGCGCCGTCGACGTCCACGAGGCGCGCCGCACGCAGCACACGCTCCGTCGACGGCGGCGCGACGGCCGGCACGCCGCGCGCGACTGCGTCCGGCAGGCGGCTGCCGCGGAACGACCACGCGACGGCCCACCGCTTCGTCTGCCCCTGCACGAGCTCGGTCGTGGCGTAGTTCGTGATCTGGTGAGCGGCGCACGTACCTGGGCGCGGCGCAAGGCGTGGATCAGCGTGTGCACGGATGCGAGCTTGCCGAGCATCGTCGTGTACCAGCTGGGTGAGCGCGGGACGTACACAATCTGCTCGCGCGTCACGAGGCTCTCTTCGAGCAGCTGCAGGACAAAGCCGGCCTCGCCGCCTGGGGTATACAGCTCGTGCGGATGACCCTCGGCCCACGCGCGCGCCGCCTTTTTCGCGTCGGTTGACGCCTGTCGCTCCTCGGGCGACGCATAGAACGGCGGGTTGCACATGGTAAAGTGGTAGCGCGGGTGCGTGTGCGGCGTCGCGTCGCCGGCCGGCGGCACAAGCTCGCCGAGCAGTGCACCGCGCGTGTGGACGAGCTGGATGCGCTCTCGCAGGCGGCGCTCGCTTCCAGCGGCCACCGCATTGTTCGCATCGTCCTCTAGGACCTTGCGTGCGTGGCTTAGCGCCTCCTCGTCGACGTCCGTGCCGACCACTGTCCAGCCGGGGTTCTTGGCGCACGCCAGCACCGCATAGATCGCGACGCTTCCGGTGCCGACGTCGATGCCGCGCACATGTGTAGGCACGCCGTCCACGGGATGCAGCGCATGCATCACATCCTCAATCCACAGCACATAGTTGAGGCGGTTCGGCAGCGTGGGGCACAGGCGGTCGGGGTGCAGCGTCACATGCACGCCAAAGTCCTCGCGCAGGAGCGCCTCGGTCACGGCGCGCACCGCCGCGGGGTCGTCCCACGCGACGGCTGCGTGCCCGTCGTGCACACGCACGTACGGGCGGAGCTGCGCGTCGCGCGCGGCGAGCGCGCCGAGGTCCGGCGGCGTCCGATACGCATTGCGGGGGTGCATGCGCGCGGCGACTCCTCCACTTCGCAGCATGGAGAAGGCCAGCGAGTGGCTGCGCGCGCCGCTCGCGGCCGTCTTTCCGAGCCAGGAGCGGCCTGCAGAGCCGAGCGTCTCTCCGCATATACCCAGCCCCCAGACGAAGGCGGCGCATGCCGTGTGCACGCCCGCGGTCGCCGGCGAGGCGGCGCCGAGCGCGTCGCAGGCCGAGCGCCTCCTGCGCTCGGTCCAGGGCGCGCCCGGCGAGGCGGGCGTGTCGAGCGCCACAGACGATGCCGAGGCGCCTGCAGAGCCACTGCATGCGCCTCAGTACCTCGTCTTTAGCAGCGCCGGGAAACTCGTGTACGCGAGCGGCGATGCGTCCGACGCCGTGTTTGCACATGCCGGCGTGATGCAGGCGCTCCTTGCGCTGTTTGCCGGCGAGGGCGGCGACACGCTGCGCTCGATTGATATCGAGGACGAGCAGAAGCGCCGGACGCGCGTCTCGGTGCTCTCGCAGCCGCCGCTGCACGTCACCTGCACGTCGTCGCGCGACGAGCCCCGCGCGCAGGCGCACGCCCAGCTCGCGCGCGTGCATGCGGCGGTCGTGAGCCTCGTGAGCGAGACGCGGCTGCGGCAGCTCTTCCAGCAGAAGCCGAGCTTCGACCTGCGTGGCCTGCTGCTCCCGATGCAGGCGTACCTGGACGGCGTCGTGGCCGACATGGATGCGTCGCTGGCGCTGCCGCTGCGCGCCGTACCGGTGCACCCGCTGGACGCGGCGCTGCGCGCAGCGATCGCGCGCACCATCACGCCGACGCCCGACGAGAGCGACGCGGAGCGCCCGCGCGACGTGCTCTATGCGCTGGTTGTCCGGCAGGGCCTCCTTGTTTGCCTCGCGCATCCGAAGCGCCACGCGCCGCACACCGAGGACCTTGCGCTGCTGCTCACGATGGTGCGCTGCGGCGGCGCGTGCCCCGGCGAGGAGGATGCGTGGGCGCCCATGTGCCTGCCGCACAGCGCGCCGCATGGCTTCGTGTTCGTGTACGCGAGCCGCCTGCACCCTGGCGCGGACGGCGCGACGCTCGTGCTCGTCACGGGCGACCGCGATGGGTTCGCGCGCGGGCGTGCGTGGCGCGCGCGTCTGCAGCCCGCGTGCGACGACGGCTGCCTGCGTGCGCTCCACACGAGCGCCGCCCAGGCGAGCGCCGATGCGCTCGGCATCACGGGCCTGCGGCACTATGTGCTTGCCTCGCGGCGGCACGCGCAGTGCACGTCGGTCGCGCCGCCGTACGCGACGGCGGCGCGCAACGGCCGCCTGTTTGCGCTGTACGCGCACGCGCTTGCGGCGCTCGCGGGCGGCCCGCGGCCGCACGACGTCGGCGCGTCGCTGGACGCGGCGGGCGACGCGCGTGTGCCTTTGAGCCTGCCGTGCCGCCTGCAGCACTACCGCACCGCGCAGGAGGCGGTGCTGGGGTGGAGCACGTCGTCGTTCACGCTGCTCGTCGCGGTGCGCCCGCCGTGGCTGTCGAAGGCGGCGATCGCCGCGGCGGCGAACCGCGTCGCAGCGCACGTCCGGCGGAACGACAAGCACCTGTTTGCAGCAGCCTATACCTTCTAATTAGTGGTGGAAGAGGCGCACGTTGGTGCGCGCGACGACCATCTGGTGCTCGTTCGCGGCGTCGACGCACGCGTCGTCCATGACGCTGCCGCCGGGCGCGGCGATGTACGTCGCGCCCGACTGCGCGGCGCGGTGCACGTTGTCGGGGAAGGGGAAGAAGGCGTCGCTCGCCACGACGACGTCCTTGAGCGCCGCCGCGTGCTGCGCACGCTCCTCCTCCGTGAGCGCACTCGGGACGCTCTCAAAGAGCGCCTGCCAGCCCTCGAGCTCCTTCCCGGCGAGCTTCGCGCCCTCGACAAAGAGGTCGATCGCATTGCTCTTCTCGGGGCGCTTCGTGCCCTTCTTGAACGGCAGGTCGAGCACGCGCGGGTGCTGGCGCAGCCACCAGTTGTCCGCCTTGCCGCCCGCAAGGCGCGTGCAGTGGATACGCGACTGCTGCCCGGCACCGAGGCCGATGACCTGGCCGTGCAGCGCATAGCACACCGAGTTCGACTGCGTGTACTTCAGCGCGATCGTCGCGACGATCATGTCGAGGATCGTCGCGTCAGGAATGTCCTTGCGCGCCGTCACACGCTCCTTGAACAGCTCGGGCGTGACCTTGAGGTCGTTGCGGCGCTGCTCCAGCGTCACGCCGTACACCTGGCGCGTCTCACGCACCGCCGGCACGTAGTCCGGATCCATCTGGAGCACGCAGTACTTGCCGCCCTTCTTCGGGAGCAGCAGGTCCAGCGCGGCCTGGTCGTACGCCGGGGCAATCACACCGTCACTCACCTCGCGCGAGATGATCTTGGCCGTCTGCTCGTCGACCTTGTCCGAGAGCGCAATAATGTCGCCAAAGCTGCTCATGCGGTCAGCGCCGCGCGCACGCGCATACGCCGTCGCAAGCGGCGACAGCTCGCCGAGGTCGTGCACAAAGCACGCGCGCGCCTCCGCCTCGCTCAGCGGCACGGCGACGGCCGCACCCGCGGGCGACACGTGCTTGAACGAGGCCGCCGCCGCCCGGTTCGTCGCCTCGCGCAGCTCCTTGACCAGCGCCCAGGCATTCAGCCCATCGAGCAGGTTGATGTACCCGGGGCTCCCGCCGAGCGCCTTGAACGGCAGCGCGCCCTCCGTCACGTACGCCTGCGCCGGCTTCTGGTGGGGGTTCGCACCGTAGCGCAGCGTGATCTGCTGCGCGGGCTCGTGCGGCGGCGCGGCGTACTCCTTGCGGAAGTAGTTGCTGATCGCGTCGTCGTACTTGGCCGTGTGCGTGAAGCCCTTGAGCGCAAAGAGGTTGCGCGCCTCCTTCGCCTGCTCGCTCTCCTGGCCGTACTCGGAGAGGAAGCGGCCGTAGTCCTTCGGGTCACACAGCACCCACACGCGGTCGTGGTTCTTCGCCGCAGCACGGATCAGCGTCACACCACCGATGTCGATCTCCTCGACGGCCTGCGCAATCGTCGGCGCCGGGTCGCGGCCCACCGTCTCCTCAAAGGGATACAGGTTGCACACCACAATGTCGATCGGCGCAATCTTCTGCGCCTCGAGGTCCTTGCGGTCCGACTCCAGGCTCGTGCGCGCGAGGATGCCGCCGTGCACTGCGGGGTGCAGCGTCTTGACACGGCCCTGCAGCATCTCGGGCGCCTGCGTGATGTCCGACACATCGCCGATCTCGAGGCCGGCCTCGCGCACGGCACGCGCCGTGCCGCCGCTGCCCAGCAGGCGCACATTCTTCGCGGCAAGGCCCTTGGCCAGCTCAATCAGGCCCGTCTTGTCGTACACAGACAGAATCGCAGTGGCCCTCGACTCGCTCATCTCGTGGTCCAGTGCGAAACGAGAGTGACCTTACGTAATTCGTAGACTACGGGCGAAAAACGAGGGGCGGGGACGCCCAAGAGTAAGCCCCATTGTGTTGCCGCCCAGACGGTCGGTGATCGCATAACTGTTTCCATGACGAACAAGCAGAGTGGACAATGCACAAGCGGCTCCACCGCGTGAACAGGAAGCACCGAGGATACGAGCTGGCGGGACGTCACTTGGCTCCCGCGCTGCCGCCGCTCCGTCGAGCGCGCGCAAAACGCAGACGCTCATTTCTTCGCAGAATGCCACACACACTCGACGCAGCGACGATAACACGTTCTCCATAGCACGTATCCAGCTCCCATCGCCGAGGCACACAGCACCACGACAGCGACGCGCGCGCCACACCCTGGTCCGTTGAGCACGACACTCTGCCCACGCGCCTTTCCAGCACGGTGCTTTCCACATGCAGAGCGTCCCGCACAATACCCCAAGGAGCGGCGCGTACGTGCCTCTTCGTGGGCCGGTCACGGCCCCTGCCTGCCACCACGGCCTCACACACTTGGCCCCTCACGGGATCCGACTCCATACCATGTCCGGGGACTTTCCCTACAGCAGGGTGCCGAAGCACATGAGCGCTGCAATGCAAGTATGCGCGATCCTTTGGACGTCCCCTCGTGGACCATCGGGGCTTCGCACCCCGATGGTCTAAAGAAAGAACCGGCGGCGGCGGCGTACAGTCACATGACCTGTGGATGTTGGCGTCGAGAAGTTGAACGCTGCAGGCGAAATGGGCGTGCATGGACATTCCGCGCACCCCGCCGCGCTAAATGACTAGCACGAATCTAGAAGAGAGTTGAATGGAGTCTACAAAGAATGAGCACAGGGCCCTGTCAAGATCTGCTTAAAATGTGCTTCGCATGACATGCGCTCGCTACCCAACCTCGTCCCCTGGCCGCAAGACTCGCCATGCACCACCTGTCCAACCTCAAGTGCAACGCCACTGGCCTCGCCCCCGAACACTCCATGGTCCTCCCTGAGCGCAGCACGGTTGCTGACGAGGAGGTGATCATGGCCGGCCTTCTCCAGCTCTACACCGCATTCTCCGACGAGCTCATGGCGATGTTCGCCCCCGAAGTCCTCTACACGATGCCGAGCGGCGACGTGGTCGTCGGCACGAACGCCGTCGCCGACAAGTTCCGTGCGCTCTCGCGTATGAACCCGGGCCGCGCGGTCCGCCAGCGCCTCCTCCAGACCCCCGAGTCGCTGCCCCCGCATGCCATGGTGGTCGACCAGGTGGTCACCTCTGCGGACGAGATGCAGCCGGCCAACGAGCGCAACCTCATCGTGCTCAAGCGCCGTGAGCAGGACGGCCTTATTGTGAGCCTCACCGAGGAGGCCGGCCACCGCAAGGCGACTGTGCCGCTCGCCGCACGCGCCGCGTCGGCCAACGTCTTCAACTCGCCCACGGACAACATGGTGTCGCCCTGCACCTCGAAGCTGAACCTCACCAAACGGCGGCACCACTTCAAGGGCAAGCCGACGATGCTCTTTGCCGGCATGACCGGAGCGTCGTACGGCGTGTAACATAGAAAATGGGTTGTTGGGTCATGCCAACCTGTAGGGTTTTTTATATTACAGTTACCGACTAGATTCGATGGGTTGTCGATGCGTCGGGCGCATCGATGGGCTGGATGGTGCGCAGACCACGTTCGCGCTCCCGCTGGCGCTCCAGGTCCGCGGTGCGCTGCCGCCGCTCGGCCTGCCGCGCCTCGTCGCGCTGCACGCCTTTGTACATGGTCTGCATTAGTGACCGATACGTGCCTCGCGCTCCTGCTTCTGCAGGAAGTGTACACCCCACACAATGCCCACCGTCGTCGCGATGGACACGGCGAGCGTCGCCTTCGCAGCTCGCGACATGACAGAAGGACGTAGCCTTGTGTTTTAGTAAACCAGTTGGGCTCCGGCGAACCGGGCGTCCTACTCCGCTACTTTAAAGACGAGCGTTGACGATGTCAACGAACTCGGGCTTCAGGCTGGCACCGCCGACAAGGAAGCCGTCAATGTCAGGCTGCGAGGCGAGCTCCTTGGCGTTCTTGCCGTTGACGCTGCCACCGTAGATGACGCGCGCCTTCTCGCCGACCTGCTGGCCAACGGTCTTGATCAGCCAGTCGCGGATGGCCTTGTGCACCTCCTCGGCCTGCTCGGCGGTGGCGACCTTGCCGGTGCCGATGGCCCAGACAGGCTCGTAGGCAATCACGACCTTGTTCCAGTCGTCGATGCTCTTGGCAGCCGACTCGAGCTGGCCAAGGACGACCTTGATGCTGTCGCCCTTCTCACGCTGGTCGAGCGTCTCGCCAACGCAGAGAATGACGTTCAGGCCGTTCTCGAGGGCAGCCTTGGTCTTGTTGGCGACGTCCTCGTCGGACTCCTTGAAGATCGTGCGGCGCTCCGAGTGGCCGAGGATCACCCACGGGATGCCAGCGTCCTTGAGCTGAGCCGAGGAGATCTCACCGGTGAACGCACCCGAGGGCTTGTAGTAGGCGTCCTGGGCACCCAGCGCGATCTTCTGGTTGTCCTTCAGGAGGTCCTTGGCGGGCAGCAGGTAGAGCGCCGGGGGGGCAATGACGACCTCTGGAGGTTAGGGCGGTATACGTACCCGTGTTGGAGTCCAGCTGAGCGTTGCTGAGGTCGTTGATGAGGCTCTTGTACTGGGACAGAGAGCCGTTCATCTTCCAGTTGCCACCAACAAAGAACGTACGGTTAGACATGTTGTAAATGGAGTGTAGGGAACAAGCACCCGCCCCGCTTGCACGCACAGGCCGGAGGCGGAGCCGGTTGCCTGGGATGATGACATAATCATACAGTATCCCGGCGGTGATCGGGGAACGGCGCGCCAGGGCCAAGCCACCTGTCCAAGCCGCGTGGCTACGACCAGTGTTCTTCTACCATGTCTTGGCAGGGATACGTGGACAACAACCTCGTGGGAACCGGCAAGGTTTCTAAGGCAGCCATCATCGGCCTGAAGGGTGGTGTGTGGGCCGCCTCGCCTGGGTTCAACGTAAGTGCTCCTCTGACGCGCAGATCAGCTCCGAGGAGCAGCAGGCGATCATCAAGGGTCTTGACGACCCGACGCCGCTGCAAGCCAGTGGCATCTACGCCAATGGCAAGAAGTTCCTCACGCTCCAGGCGAACGCCCGCTCGATCTACGGCAAGTCTGGCGTACGTCTCTCCGCTTACCCAGGGCGACGGTCTGTGCGTAGTCAAGACCAACCAGGCTGTGCTGATCGGCGCGTACGAGTCGCCACTACTCCCTGGCGACGCCAACAAGGTCGTCGAGGGCCTCGCGGACTACCTGATCTCGGTGGGCTACTAATGCGTAGATAGAAACATGACCTGGAATGTTGATGACTATTTAACGGCGGCGCTGGTCACGCGTCGCCAGAATCTGCACGAGACGCGTGAAGATGTTGATGAAGTCGAGCTCGAGACCGATGCTCTCAGCCATCGGGTCCGAGGGGCGCATGCCATGCTCCACTTGGCGCGCGTGCTGCAGCACCTTCTGCGTGTCCCAGAGGACAAACGCGCCGAACACGGCAAGACCACCGTAGAGCGAGATCGCCTCCGTCGCGATCAGAGAGCGCACGGCCGTCGCAGGGAGGATCATCGGGGCGAGCGACGAGAGCGCGACAATCGTCACACCAGCCAGCAGAGGACCACCCAGGTAGAGGAACTGGTCCTCCTTGGCGGTCGCCGCGACGTAGCACAGCGAACCCATCAGGCCCGCAGTGTAGAGGCCAGCACGCGCGAGGATCGCGGGGTTCAGGAAGAAGAGCGGGCTCAGCACGGCTGCCTGGCTGATGTTGAACAGCAGCCAGCACGGGCCCTTGGCAGGGTGGCTCGACGGGAGCGACGTCGCACCCATCATGCCACCGATCGAGGCCACGAGACCCACACCGAGCACGAGCCAGGGGTTCGCAGCCATGAGGCGCGCCGAGAAGCCGTAGCGGTGCATGGCATAGGCAACAGCACCAGTGATCGTCAGGCCGCCGCCGAGGTACGTAAAGGTCGAGTTCAGGTAGTTCGACTCGCCAAGCGAGAGGCCGTCGCGGGTCTTGCGGTTGAAGAAGAGGTTCGCGCCGATGGCCGTAGCGGCAATAATGCCGACGCTCGTCAGCGCCTTGGTCCAGCCACTCTGCGTGGCGGAGCTCTGGCCATAGGCGTTACCAGCACCGCTCGACGGGAACGACTGCTGCACCTGGTTGTTCAGGTTGGGACGGTGGAAGGGGCTCTGGCGCACCTGGCGCACCTGCTGCGCGATCGGCGAAGCCTGCAAGGGCTTCGCAGCGACGCGCGATGCCACCGGACGCGTAGCCGCCTTCGTCGAGAGCGAGCGGACCGCCGAAGCAGCCACGCTGAACGCACGGGGTTGACTGCGGACACAAGACAGCATGGGCGGAAGTCACGGTGGCGTCGTCAGCTATGCACCTTGAATCTTATCGGGGTTGCCGCCACGTGCGACGGTCGGGCCTTCTAGGGCCTTCGGCTTATGTGAGCTGCGGCGGTCGCTCGTGCGACGTGTCGAGTGGCATTGACCATGTCTGGCATCCCCCATGAGGAGTTGTCGATCCTGGAGGCCTTGATCAAGTTCGTGGCCCACTAACGCAGCATCCGCAACCAACTCACTGCCCTGAAGAAAGACAGTGCAGAATATACCAAGCCCCAGGAGGTGCAGTCTATCTACAATGCCGTCATCAAGCAGAGTGCGTGCGCCGACTGACCCAGTTACGAAGCTGAATGTCATTCGCGAGGAGCAGCAGGTGTCCGAGGTCGTGCAGGAGGCCGGGAAGGACCAGGGGAACAGCCTGTGCAGGAGCGAGTTTAACGACTACTCTGGGATGATGATGAAGAACACGCGCGTGGACACAATGTTGGTCGACGTGTTCTACCTGTTAAGCCTTTTTTTCATTACCGTCGGGCGCAGTCGCGAGTGCCCAGCGATGTTTAGCCAGATCGGCTGCATGAAGCAGCTCCTCGACCACCTGGACGAGTCCGGGGTCTATACAGAGGCGGATCTGAAGCCGTTCGCGTCGCGCATCCAGGAGCTGCGGGAGATTGTGAAGCGGGACGAGCAGGAAAATAAGCACCCACCACAGCTGACCAAGCTTATGATGCGCAAGCTCGAGGTGTGCCAGCAGATGGTCAACAAGCTGGAAAGTACGCTCTCGGTGCTCTCAGTGGAGCTTCTGCCCATCCACCAGAAGCTTGTTTCTATACGGCGTCAGCTGTTTGCCGCAGCCGCGAAGCCGAAGCCGGCCAAGGCGGACGTGAAGCAGCTCCAAGAGGAGCTGCGCAAGATTGAGTCGAAGCGCGTAGACGGCAAGTTCCTCGGACCGGGCGGGTCGTCCGTGCCCGAGGGCCAGGAAATTCTTGCGGGGCTCTTGGAGAGCTGCTTCGAGATCAGTAACGATATTCTGGTCCGCAACAGCACAGTCTCATCAACGCTGCAGCCGATCTACGATCGGCTTATCGAGACGAAGCAGCAGCTTGAGCATCTGGAGCAGCGCCACCGCTGGACGCTGCGTGAGACGGATCTCTGGACGTACCATCTGACGCTCAAAGACATCGACCGGCTCCGGGTCAACGGCAAGTTCGTGGACAACGAGGGCCGCCAGCCAGAAGGACAGCTGGTCCTGCTGTACCTGCTGCGGCGGTGTTACAACCTGCTGAACAAGCTCATCTCGTCCTCAGAGCCGCTCTCCGAAGAGCTGATGCCGATCTCCAACAAGCTCTCGACCATTTCCAAGTGCCTGAAGGAGGTGAGCAAGTATGGAGGTACGTTTACGCTGCGCGATCTCTACCCGTACCGCCTGGCCCTGCACCAGATTGCGTCCATGCGGAAGCCGGTGCTGGACAAGCAGGGCAACCCGACCGATGAGCTGCAGTGGCTCGACCGCAACGGGTCTGTCCCCGAGGGGCAGACCATCATCCAGGCGCAGTTTGAAGAGGTGGAGCAGACCATCGAGGAACTGCTTAACCGCGAAGAGGCCGAGGACGACGATGACGATGCCGATGAGAATCAAGAGGGGATGGAGGGCTCGGTTTCGAGCTGCCACAGCGTCACGACCGAGGAAAGCACCGCGAGCGAGAGCGATCTCGTGGTCTCCACCGTGCTGGACAGCCGCTCGGAGGCGAGCACCGCGAGCCAGTCGAATGAAATCGGGGTGCCCATGAACCGTCTGGCGATTGCATAGATCAGATTTTGTACTATAAACAGTTACTCGTTGGCATGCTCGAGCAGGTAGGACAGGTCCGGCGTCGCGACGAGCTTGGCGTGGAGCTCGCCGAGGCACAGCGCGTGCTGCTGCTGAGGGTCGAGGAGCATCACCTGCTGCAGGAAGCTTGTCTCGCACCCACTCGTGACCTCGTACGGAATATCACCAATGTGCAGCACTGCGCGCCCGCTGCGGAAGATCTGCAGGTTGCCAATCTGTCCGTGCGTTGCGGGCGCCGGCGGATCGACCGGCACCACCTGATCGTCCTCCACGTCCGGCTTCGCGACGGGCTCGGGCGTGCTCCGGAAGCGTGGGAACGGACGCGGGAACTGGAAGAGGAATGTCTGGCCCTCCGACTCGCCTTGCTCGATCGAGGAGACGAACCGGCCCGCCAGCTCGTCCTCGCCCTCCTCGTCCTCACTCTCGCTTAGGTCCAGCGCCTGGGCCTGGTTTACATCCTCGGCCGGTTCGGCAGGCCGCATCTCGACGTCTTCCATTTCTTCTGCCTCGGTCTTTACCTCGGTCTTCTCGCGCTTGAATTGCGGCGGCGCTTGGAGCAGCGGTTGCGGCGCGTGGGCGTCGAGCTGGTGGACGTCGTGGATATCGATCGAGAAGTCGTCCTCATCATCATTTGCAGCTGCGGCGGCCGGCGCACCTCGTGTCTGCGACACGCTCGTCTGGCTGCTCATCACGGGGCGCTGTGCCGACGCCGCGCGCGACGTGCTGGGCTTTTCCATGGGCCCGAGCGCGAACGGCCCCGAGGCCGTCATTTCCACAGGCGGGCGCACGCGTGGGCGCGGCGGCTGGGCGGGTGTTGGCGTCACCTTGGGTGCCTCAGAGCTCTGGCGCGCCTCTCCCGGGGGCCCCGCGCTGGGCGTGCGCCGCCGCTGGGGTATGACGGGGCGGAACTGCATGCGCCCTGCGGTGGGCTGCGGCGTGGTTGGCCGCGCGGATCCCGCACGGCCTGGGACCATGCTGGTGGTGCGTCCCGGTGGATTCGGCGCGCCTCCGCGCGTCATCCGGCCCCGGGGCCGCGCCGCGCCCTCCGCGCCGTCCTTCGCGCCGCTGGGGTCGTGGGACATGGCGAAAAATGTTTAGTCATCCCAGCCTTGGCGGGCCAGTGGCGGCCCTGCCCCTGATCTCCAGCCCTATGAGTGGGAGGCAGCTTCAGAGTGTAGTCCGGGGGCTGCGCGCCGTTCCGAGCCTTCGCCAGGGGAGCTTGCGCATGTTTGCCACGACACCGATGCACTACCGGAAGGCCGAGACAAGTGCGCCTGCGACGTCGAACGTGCCTGCGCCTGCACCGCTCCGCCTGCGTCCGCCGACGCCGGAGGAGGAGCGCGAGATCTTTGACGAGGCGGTGCGCGAGGTGGAAAAGTGGCTGGCGAGCCCGCGCTGGTCTGGGATCAAGGTAGGTGATCTGCTGACACCAGCGCCCGTACACCGCCAAAGACATCGTCTCAAAGCGCGGATCGATGCCGGTGATTCCCCCCGCATCGTCGCTGATGGCCGATAAGCTATTCGCGCTCCTGAGCGAGCATGCGGCGAACCGCACCGTGATCCACACGCTCGGCGCGGTGGACCCGGTGCAGATGTCCCAGATGGTGCACAACCAGGAGGTGGTGTACGTCTCCGGCTGGGCGGCATCTTCGGTGCTGACGACGTGCAACAACGAGGTCGGCCCTGATCTCGCAGACTACCCATACACGACTGTGCCGAACCAGGTGCAGCGCCTGTTCAAGGCGCAGCTGCACCACGATCGCAAGCACTGGGACGAGCGCTGCCACATGACCGAGGAGCAGCGCACCCACACGCCGTGGGTCGACTACCTGCGCCCGATCGTCGCCGATGGCGACACGGGCCACGGCGGTCTGAGCAGCGTGTTCCGTCTCGCGAAGCTCTTTGCCGAGCAGGGCGCTGCCGGCATCCACCTCGAGGACCAGCTGCACGGCGGCAAGAAGTGCGGCCACCAGGCGGGCAAGGTGCTCGTGCCCACCTCGGAGCACGTCAACCGCCTCACGATGACCCGCTTTGCGTGGGACATTATGGGCTCGTCGAACGTGCTCATCGCGCGGACCGACTCCGAGTCTGCGAAGCTCATCTCGTCCACGGTGGACTCGCGCGACCACGAGTTCATCAAGGGCGCGTACAACCTCCCTGAGGGCATGCGGAGCCTTGCCGAGACGCTCGCCGCGAAGGAGGCGCAGGGCGCCGTCGGTGCGGAGCTCGATGCTGTCGAGGCCGACTGGATGGAAAACGTGATGCTACTCACGTTCAATGAGGCCGTCGCGCACCACAACGCGTCCGACCCCTCCGGCCTGCAGGAGTACGACCGGCGTGTCGAGGGCGGCGTCTCGAATGCCGAGGCGCGTGCAATCGCGACCAGCGTCTTTGGTCCTGAGGGCGTGCCCAAGTGGGACTGGGACGCGCCGCGTACCAAGGAGGGCTACTACCACTTCAAGGGCGGCATCCAGGCCGCGATCAAGCGCGTCAAGATCTTTGCGCCATACTCGGACCTGCTCTGGCTCGAGACCAAGACGCCCGACGTCGCCCAGGCGCAGGGCTTTGCGGCCAAGATCCACCAGGACTTCCCCGGGAAGTGGCTCGTGTACAATCTCTCTCCCTCGTTCAACTGGAGCGCGCACGGCTTCAGCAACGAAGACCTGCGCAACTTTGTCTGGGACCTTGGCCGCGCCGGCTTCGTGTTCCAGCTCATCTCGCTTGCGGGCATCCACTCGATCGGCGCGACGACGTGCGAGCTGAGCCGCCGCTTCCAGAAGGACGGCATGCTTGCCTACGTCGAGCTCATCCAGCGCAAGGAGAAGGAGCTCGGCACCGACGTGCTCACGCACCAGAAGTGGAGCGGTGCCAACTATATCGACCGCGTGCTCCAGACGGTCAGCAGCGGCACCAGCGGCACCAGCAGCATGGGCGCCGACTCCACCGAGCACACGTTCTCGTAGCACGTGATAGCGCACGTGGGACTCTCAACGCCTTGACCATGGTGTGGATCCGCGGCCTGCTGGCGCTCGCGGCGGCCTCCTACGCAGCGGCAGAACAACAGCCGTTTGCACTGCCGCAGGATGTCGTGGAATCCCCTTTGTGCGGTCGCTTTTTGCACATCACCGACATGCACTTTGACAAATTCTATCGCCAGAACTCGGCGGTGGTCTCGTCGTGCCATCACGACAAGCCGCACGACAAGCACGGCGGAGACTGGCGTGCAGGACACTGGGGCACGAGCGTGAGCGACTGCGACTCGCCGCGCTGGCTCGGTAATGCGACACTCGACTGGATTGTGCGCAACTGGAACTCGTCGTCGTCGGACAAGGACAACTCGGCGCAGCCCGTGGACATGTTCGACTTTGTGCTCTGGACCGGCGACTCGGCTCGCCACGACCAGGATGCACTCATGCCCCGCACCAGCGAAGAGATCCTAGACTCGAACCGCTTCGCAGTGAGCCTCATGGAGTCCTACTTCCCGGACATCCCGGTGGTGCCCAACTTCGGCAACAACGACATTGCGATGCACAACATCATGCCGCGCGGTCCGACAGACGAGCTTCGCGCCTTTCGCGAGATCTGGAGGCGCCACATTCCAGAGGACCAGACCGATGCGTTCCTGCAGGGCGGCTTCTACGCCAAGGACCTCGTGCCCGGCCACCTCGGCGTGATTAGCCTCAACACGCTCTACTTCTACGACTCGAATAAGGCCGTGGATGGATGCCCGCGGCGCTCGCGTGGGAGCCCGAACGAGGAGACAGACATCGGCACGCTCCAGCTCGAGTGGATGACCGAACGCCTGCTTGACTTCCGCCGGCGCAACATGCAGGTGTACATCATCGGCCATGTGCCGCCGACGGCCGGAAACTACTTCCCGCGCTGCTTTGATGTGTACACCGAGATGGTCATCCGCTTCCAGGACACGGTCGTGGGGCAGATCTTCGGGCACATGAACCTCGACATGTTCTTCATCCAAGAGTCGTCGCTTGCGGCCTCCACCGAGGACTTCGATACCCACACCAGCGGGAAATCGGTGCTCATGAAGCCGATCGAAGAGGACTTGCGCCTCGACTTTGAGTCGCTTCCGGGCAGCGCGCGTACGAACATGAACTACTATTCGACGTTCTACGTGGCGCCCAGCGTCGTGCCGACCTACCTGCCGTCGGTGCGCGTCTGGACATACAACACGACGCCCGTGCACGACAACCGCCCTGGACTCTTCTCAACCCCTGCAGAGGAGCGTCAGGCGCTTCTCGACTTTGTGCTCTACGACTCGTGCGAGGTCGGCGATCCCGATCCGGACTGTGCTGAGGATGCGCCGCGTGCCCCCGTGCAGGACACAGTTGAGACGCTCAAGAAGGGCCGTAAGCACAGCCGGCCGAAGCACCGCAAGAAGCACCGCCATGGCCGTCTGCCGCGCTACGCCTCGCCGCACTCCCCATCGCGCACCAACACGTTCCTGACGCCGCTCGGGTACAGCCAGTGGGTGCTGAACCTGCCCAAGGCGAACCGCGAGTACGACCAGCTGCTGAAGAACAACGGCTCCGAGGCAGCCGCGATGCAGACGCTCGACTTTGACTTGGAGTACACCACGTACTGTGACGCAACGCTCTGGCATGCATTCTTTGACCAGGAGGAGCAAACCTCGTCGTCCACGCACCGGCACCACTCGTCGCCGTCAGAGCACCATATCCCGGTGCCGTACCACCTGCTCGAGCGCGCCCTAGCCTCGCTCGACATGGACTCGCCGCTCAAGTGCCGCAAGGGCAAGTGCCATGTGCGCCGCGCGGTGCGGTACTTGACCGAATACGAGCGCGAGGACATGACACTAAAGTCCTCGATGGACCTCGGCCGCCAGCTCGTGCTGGATCGCAAACTGTGGAAGCGCTTTGTGCACCGCATGTACACCAATAGTCTACTGATCAACTAGGTCGCTCGCCCGGTCGTCCGAAGCGGCTCAGGGGCCACACGATCCACTCGACGCGCGAGCGGACCAGGCTGAGTGGCACAGGCCCAAATTCCCGGCTGTCGCGGCTCTTGGCCTCCGCACGCAGCGCACTCGCCGTCCACGGCTGCAGGGCACTGGCGTCGCCTTCGATCCACGCATGGTGCGGGGGAATCGTGATCGTGAGCCATGCACCGCTCGCGTGCTCTTCCGTTTCGCTCGCGAGCGCGCGCAGCGCATGGTGGTAGATGTTGGTGTACGCCAGCGAGGTCACGCCCTCGTCCTCGTCCTGGAGCGGCGCGGGCGTCAGATCCATGCCTCGCGGCACCCACAGCCGCACAGTGTCGCCGCCGAGCGCCAGAATCCGTTTGGTAATTAGCAGGTTGGGATCGCTGGGCGAGTATAACGTCACAATGTCTCCTTTTTTGTACGACCGGGTCGCAGTGACGAGGCGGTTGAGTAGAACAATGTCCGTCGACGGCGTCTTGCTCGGGTATAATAGCTGGACCGGGTCCATCGGATTAAACGTCGGCTGCATTAGTACGCACACGCACAG
Source organism: Malassezia obtusa (assembly GCA_029542945.1). NCBI lineage: Eukaryota > Fungi > Basidiomycota > Malasseziomycetes > Malasseziales > Malasseziaceae > Malassezia > Malassezia obtusa. The sequence goes on along the minus strand of CP119939.1, from coordinate 247,843 downwards.
ACATGCTTGTTCCTTTTACGCTCGCGAGGCTCGCTACGTGCCCGCTGAGAAAGAGCGCAACGGGGACCCAGGCCAAGATATGCAGAAGCGCGCGCGATACGGACGGCGCGGGCGTCTCGTCCACCTTGGGCGGTGTGTGCTGCGTTGTGACAGAGCGCAGCGAGCGGGGGTATGTACGCACGCCCACAGGAGACACGGCATACGCGCGGACCGCCCGCGGGGCCCACAGCGATCGGCGCATCGCGCTCGCGATCTCCATGGTGTGCTTAGTAAAGTTACAGGCCTACGTAGAGCATCGGTCGGAGGTGCGCGGCGGGGCGTGCGAAGCCAGTACGAAGGGCTCGCGCCCCGACAGCTTTGTAATTTGTGTTCCTAGTGCGTCTTGTGCCGAGGCGCCCAGCGCGCTGCGAGACCCAAGTTCTCCATCTCTTGCATCACAGGCCCTGACAGCTGCACCCGCTTGGTATTCGGATTCGCAAAGAACTCTTCGATCATGCGGCTTCCCCGGCGCATCATGTATTCGACCGTTGTAAAGTCGCGCTTCGAGATACCGCCGCCCTGGCTCGGGTGCCGGAAGAAGTGGCGGAGATACAGGAGGAAATTGTGGCGCGTCTCCTATCGATTAGCTGACCGGCCCAAGATACATACCTCAGGCTTTGTGCGGAGCAGGCGCAAGCCTTTCCGATACAGCGCAAAGACTGCTTTCTGAGACTGGGAATAGCGTTTCATTGTGGACTATAGCGAGGTGGCGAGCGAACGGATTCGCAATGTGCAGACAGAGATCGGGCCACGTATATCAAAACACGCCACCACACGAGTCCCCGTCAGTCCTTGCTCTGGTTCGCAAGATAGAGGAGAGAAAGCAGGGATTGGCCCTCCCTCCCACAATAAGCGAACGTGAAATGAGTAAGGAAGCACGGTGGAGGTGCGCGCGCTTTTGTGCGTGACGCCCACGTGGCAGCTACCCCGCTGAGTCGATGCACGGGCTTCGTTGGGTCCGTCCAGGTTGGCTTCGTGGGGCGAGCTGGGTCCGACCGCGGTTCTTCTCCATGTCTACTACGCAGCACACTTTTCAGCTGAAGCACACGCGTCTGGCTGTTGTCCAACTCGGTCAGACGGGCCAAGACAAGCAGTTCAACTTGAACCATGCTAGGGAAGCGGTGCGGAGGGCTGCGAAGGAAGGGCCATTTCCAGGCGCCGATATGGTCATCCTGCCCGAGTGCTTCAACTCGCCGTACGGCGTCAACTTTTTCGATACGTATGCTGAGCGTCTGCCCGGGCTGTTCGACGAGGTGAAGAAGGGCGGTGTGGAAAGCGCCGCAGGGGGTGACGCCCGGTGGGAGATTGATAACAAAGACAATGCGCACGCCGTCACGCCCACGGCCGAGCAGCTCGAGGCCAGCGAAACGCTGCGTATGCTCAGCGAAGTTGTGAAAGAAACCGGCGTCGTGCTTGTCGGTGGCAGTATGCCCGAGCGCGACAGCAATGGCAAGCTGTACAACACGAGTCTGGTGCTGGACCCGAAGGGTCGCGTGATTGCTGCGCACCGCAAGCTCCATCTATTCGACATCGATATTCCTGGGAAAATGACGTTCCAGGAAAGCCAGACGCTTTCTCCAGGCAATCAGATCACACTCTTCGACTGTGGTATGTGCTGCACTGACACAGACTTTGGGCGTTTCGGACTGGCGATCTGCTACGATCTTCGGTTCCCTGAAGTGGCAATGGTCTCTGCCCGCCTCGGCGCCGGTGCAATGCTATACCCGGGTGCCTTTAACACGACGACCGGTCCGATGGCTTGGGAGCTCCTGCTGCGCGCCCGTGCCGTGGATAATCAGGTATACACCGTGGGCTGTTCACCCGCTCGGCCCACGGAGGGCTACCCTGCATGGGGCCACAGCACGGTCGTTGATCCGGTCGCGCAGATCGCAGCGACATGTGACGAAAAGGAGACAATTGTATGGACCACACTCGATCCCGAGCGCGTGCGCGAGGTGCGCAAGACGGTGCCGGTCGCAACGCAGCGCCGTTTCGATGCCTACCCCAACGTGGCCAAGTAGACGCATGGGCCAATAGTCACGTGAGCCATACGCTGGCCCCTTCCGCCAAGCATGACCGACAAGCAGGTGAAGCGCGAGCGCTTCGAGCGCGTCTTCTCGACGATTGTAGATGAGCTTCTCGACTACATGAAGTCGCAGAACAGTACGTTGGACTAGCTGATACAGTGCCCGACGATGCGGTCCAGTGGTACAAGCGCAATCTGGAGTACAACACGCCGGGCGGTAAGCTGAACCGCGGCCTGTCGGTGGTCGATACTGTGGACCTGCTCCTGTGCACCAATGAGCAGGGCGAGCGCACGCGTGAGCTTTCTGAGTCGGAGTACACCGAGGCGGCGATCCTGGGCTGGTGTGTGGAGCTGCTCCAGGCGTACTTCCTCGTGGCCGACGATATGATGGACGCCTCGATCACGCGCCGTGGCCACCCCTGCTGGTACCGTGTTGAGGGTGTCGGAAACATTGCCATTAACGATGCTTTCATGCTGGAGGGTGCTATTTATTACCTGCTCAAGAAGCACTTCCGGTCGAAGCCCTACTACGGCTACCTGCTGGAGCTCTTCCACGACACCACCTTCCAGACTGAGTTGGGTCAGCTGATTGACCTCATTACCGCGCCGGAAGACTCTGTCGACCTGTCCAAGTTCTCGCTGAAGAAGCACCACCTCATTGTCGTGTACAAGACGGCCTTTTATTCCTTCTACTTGCCCGTTGCACTCGCGATGAGGATGTGCGGCGTGGAGGACGAAGGTCTGTACAAGCACGCGCTCGACATCCTGCTGCCGCTCGGTGAGTACTTCCAGGTGCAGGACGACTACCTGGACTGCTACGGCACGCCCGAGGTTATCGGCAAGATCGGCACTGACATCCTCGACAACAAGTGCTCGTGGAACATCAACGTTGCGCTCGCCAATGCGACGCCCGAGCAGCGCGAGGTGCTTGACCAGAACTACGGCCGTAAGGACTCGACGTGCGAGCAGAAGGTCAAGGACGTGTTCAACTCTGCGAACATTGACCTGAAGACCAAGTTTGCCGACTACGAGCGCGAGTCGTATGACCGCATCCACAAGCTTATCAACGCTCTTCCCGAGACGTCGGGCCTGAAGCGTTCCGTGTTTGTGTCCTTCTTCGAGAAGGTGTACAAGCGTAGCAAGTAGTGAAGCAACTTAGTCAGCTCCACTTGGCAGATCGGGCGCCAAAATTTTTTTGACACGACCATGGGCCTGGCGGAGCAGCGCAAGAAGCAGCGGCTTGTCGGCTCTGCGACGACACGCAACCATGCGTGGGTAAACGACACGTCGCTCCCGGGCCAGCGGCTCATGGCGTCTATGGGCTGGGCACCTGGGACTGGTCTCGGCACATCCGGCCAGGGAATGGCGACCAATTTGACCGTCTCGATGAAGTTAGACAACAAGGGTATCGGTGCGCAGCGCCATGAACGCGAGGCGCTGCAGCAGGGCAAAGCAGATGCATGGATTGGTGCCGGTGGCGATCTTGGTATGCTGTTTGATCGCCTGAACTCGGCCAATGCGCCTGAACAGACACCCACCGAGACAAAGAAGGAGGCGCCGGCGCCTGTACCGGCCGTCTCGCGTCTTGCGTACGTGGATACGCTCACACAGACATCGTGCCAAGTTCCGCCGCGCTAAGGCCATGGTTGGCTCGGATGCGTCGCGCATGAACGAGATTCTCGGGATCAGCAGCTCGGAAAATAGCGCAAGGAATTCGCCTGCGCCTGCGGCGTCCAGTGCGCCGAATGAGAATGAGACGCAGTCAACGACAGGCAAGCATGCGCGCGATGAGAGTGAAGACGAGAGTGACGAAGTCCGCGCCAAAGCGGCCAAGACCAAGAAGAGTAAGGATAAAGCGAAAGCAGCGGAAGATGCACCAGAGCCAGGGCGATCCAAGGAGAAAGAGAAGAAGGAAAAGAAGGAAAAGAAGGAAAAGAAAGAGAAAAAGGAAAAGAAGGAGAAGAAGGAGAAGGAAAAGAAGGAAAAGAAGGAGAAGAAGGAGAAGAAGGAGAAGAAGGAAAAGAAGGAAAAGAAGGAGAAGAAGAGAGACAAAGAGAAGGACGAGTCCGGAAAGGACAAGCCGGAGAAAAAGGCCAAGAAGGACAAGGCGAAACAGTCCAAAAGTACGGATGCAGGAAACGCGAGCGATGTGCACGAGGCATCCAAGGCGCCTGCTGCGCCAGATGCGACAATGGAGTCAGGTCTCATCCTGGCGCCTGGCGGCCAGTTTGTGTTCCAGTACCTTGCCAATAAGCTAATGCGCCGCCGTGCCGAGGTGCAGCGAAAGCGCCGTGAGGCTGGCAAGTGGTGGTAGTGTGTAGCATAATGTATTTGTACGCTATGGTTCAGATGGGACAGGGTGCGCCCTGCGCAGCGGGACGGGCCGAGGGCTTGGCGCGATGGGCGTTGGCGCCGCTAGCGGAGCGAGGCCGGGTCTGCGGGCGGGACACTCGCCTCGAGTGTCTTTTTCGTCTTTTGCGTGTCCTGCATAGACTGCATCGAGGACTGGATGAGTGGGTTGAAGATGTACACGCCGGACACGACGCCGACGAGCGTCGCGACGAGCGGCCCCGCAAAGTGCTGGAAGCGCGCCATGGCCGCGAGAACTTAATTCCTCAACGGCGCACGGGCGGCGCCCCACCTCGATGAGTGCACCGATTCCCGCGTACCGGCAGCTGATGCCGCAGCTGCGCGCGCACCAGTACCACCTTGTGTTCTTCCTGTGGTTTGGTGCGGTGTTGCTGGGCGGCACGCTGTACTCGATGTACTACAAGACGCACGCGTACAACGTCGAGCTTTCGGCGACGCGTGCGCTCGACTATCTGGCCGCCCAGGCGATGCAGGCGCGCGTCCCCTCGGTGTTTGCGGACCGGCGGAACTGGATGAATGCGCTGTTTATCAAGCGTGCGTGGCTGTGGAACACGCTGGACCTCGTGCTGATCGCCGCGACGCTCGACCGCACGTCGGGTGGGCTGCGCGGCGAGAAGGCGCGTGGCGTCGTTGCGCGCCCCCTGCGCTCGCTCGCCGACGTCCTTGCGCTCAAGACGCTCTGGCGCTGGGTGGCCGCGACGCTCGGATGGGGTACGTGTACAACTGACGCAGTGTTGGTCACGCAGTGGTGCTTCGGCCCAAGCCTGACGGACCGCGTGATGGCATACAGCGGCGGGCAGTGCATGATGGACTCGGTGCCGGTGGACGCGGGCTTGTGCTTCACGCGCGCGGCGCTGACCGGGTCGTCGGACCCCCAGCGGTACGCGCAGCTGCCCGAGGCCGTGCAGCGCCTCGGCATGTCGCGTCCGCTGCGCGCCGGCTGGCACGGCGGGCACGACGTGTCGGGGCACACGTTCATCCTCGTGCTGGGCATGCTGCTGATTAGCGAGTCGCTGATCCCGTATGCGCCGTACGTCCTCCCGCGCTTCTCGTACCTGCGCGATGTAATTCCGCACGCGCTGTATGCGGAGCGCAACGTGTTCCGCCTCGCGCCGCGCGAGCGCGCGCTGAATATCGCGGTGCTTGTGTTCTCCGTCGCGTTGCTGACACTCTGGAGTGCGATGCTGTTCTTCACCTCGGTCTACTTCCACTACCCGGGCGAGAAGCTCACTGGTTTTCTCGCGGCCTCGGCGGTCTGGACCCTGATGCCGAAGCAGACCGTGCTCAGCTGAGCGCCGCGGTGCGTGTGCGCCACTCGCTGCGCAGTTGCTCGAGCGCGTGGCTCGGGTCCACCCAGCTCCCGACGTCGTCGCCGAGCGCCGCGCGCGAGTACTCGTCCTGCGCGTTGAACACGAGATCGCGCAGCGCCTCCCACTCCTCCACAAACGTCGGAGCGAGGTCGGCATACGCGATGTCGATGGCGCGCGGTGTGCCCTGCGCGGCGAGCTCCAGCGCGGAGACGACCTGCGCGGCGCGCGATGCCACGGCGCGGTACTGCAGGCGCTGCAGGCATGTTGGACGCACGTCGAGCAGCAGGCGCTCGAGCTGATCCTCGAGCGGGAGCTCGCGCTCGTCAAGCGCCAGCAGCTTTTCGAGAATGCGTATGTCGCGTGCCACTTCCCCGTAGTCCTTGGGCGAGATGTACTCGAACGAGCGGAGTGCCGGCAGCCGGCGAATCGCATCCGCCTCCGTGAGCGACAGGTTGATGTCGCACACGGTCAGCACCTCGACGCGCTGAAAGATGGGCGCATCAAAGCCGCTGATAAAGCTGTGCGGGTTGACGCTCGTGACGCGCACGGGCTGGCACGCCGTGCCGTACGAGTCGACGACTGCCTTGGACACTAGTGAGCCGCTCAGCGCCACGTCCTGCAGCCGGCGGCACGCGCGCAGAACGAAGCGCGTGTTGCGGTACACCTCGTCGCGCAGCTCGTCCAGGTACGCCGAGTCGCCCGGCAGCGGCGCCGAAAGCACCGTCAGCAGGTCGGAGCGTGTGTGGCTCGGCCCAATCCACAGCGCACGCACTGCGCGCGCCGCCTCGGGGCGCACTCGCACGAGCTGCGCAAACTTGGCGAGCGCGCCGCACGTCGCGAGCTCGACCCGCGTGTACACGTGCGGCTGCAGCGCACGCCGGAAGCGCTGGTTCAGCGCGAGGAGCCGCGCGGCCATCCCGGGGTCCTGGTGCAGCGTGTGCCGCAGCACGCCGAGCACGACCTCAAACGGCAGTGCGGGCAGCGCCGGCGCCGGCGCCGGCGCCGGCGCACGCGACCCGCGCGCGCCGCCCGCGCCCTTGCGTGAGGCGCCGCGGCGCGACATGGAGAGCGGCTGTCTGTTTGATCGGGCGATCGGGCTACGTCAGAACGGGCGGAGGGCGTTTGTATACGGCAGGTTGAGGCCCCAGCGCGACGGGCTCGCCGGGTCTGTGCGCCGCGAGAAGAACTGCCGCGCCTTGGACATCGGCGCATTCTTCGGCTTGGGGCTCTTGGGCGGCGCGGGCGGCGGCACGTCCGCGAGCGGCGGCGTGTCCTTGGGCACCGTCGGCGGCGGCGGCGGCGATGCTGGCGACGCGGCCGCCGCCGCCGCCGACGTCGGGCGTGCGGGCTGTGCGGGCCGCGTGGGCCGCGTGGGCTGCGTGGGCTGCGCGGGCGCACGCGGCGGCGGCGGTTTGCGGGTCGCGCGCGCAGAGGCCGAAGCGTCCGCAGGCGGCGCACGGCCGGCCGCCGCGCGCGCTGCCTGCGGCCGTGCGCCGGCCGCGGCCGTGGAGGACGCCGCGGGGCGCGGCGCGGCGGGCGCCGGCTCGGCGGCTGGCGCAGGCGCGGTGCCGCGAGCGGGGCGCGAGCGGGGCGCGGAGCGTGCAGCGCCCGCGTGGGGCGGCGCGAGGCGTGCGCCGCGTGCGCCGTCGTCTGCGACGGTGGTGCGCACGGTGGACGTCGCGTGTGTCTCTGCCGAGCGGGTGGTGGGCTGCGGAAGGCCGTGGAACTCGTTGGCGGCGGCGTACGCGGCGTCTGCCCACGGCGGCGGCATGTCGAGCTTGTGTGTGAGGACCGTCTGGAGCACGTGGAGCCACTGGCGCATCTCGGCGTCGGTGTCCGCGAAGAAGTAGATCTTCTCGCCGTCGCGGAAGGCGATGCGGAACGAGCGCTGGAGGGGGAGCATCTCGTCCATATCCTCGAGGTCGCTGCCGAGCGACGCACAGTCGTCGATCGAGAGCGCCTGCATCAGGTCGATGCGCGTCGTGGGCCGCTTTGTGACCTCGTTGTAGCAGATGAGGTTCAGGCCCATGATGCGCATCGGGCGGCGGCGCCACGTCTTGCAGTCGCCGCCAAGCTGCGTGAGCGTGCCCTTGTACGACGCGCCGGACTGGTGCCAGGCGATGTTGTCCATGCCCTGCTCGCACTCGGCGAGGTTCCGTGGGAGCGTCTCCTGCACCGCGACGGGCAGCGGCGGGAGGTAGAAAAGGCGCAGGCGCAGCGTCCCGCGCGGCTTCCCGAGGTTCGCCGTGAAGCCGCGCATGCGCTCCGCACTCATGCGCACCTCGCCCGCGTGCCGCGGCGGCTCCTCGGGCACGGGGCGCACCGGCAGGTCGAGGAGCAGGCTGCGCGCGAAGCACTTGCCCTTCTCTGCCGCGAGGCGCACCGTCGTGCGGCCCAGCACGCCCTGCCGCGTCGCGTGGTGCAGCAGGGGCGGCACGCGGCCCTTGCTGCGGAAGCGCCCGCCGCCGCCGGTGCCACGCGCCGCGAACGGGTGCAGCAGGCGCCCGACGCCCGAGCGCGGCGCCGCGCCCGGCCGCTCGAGCATGCCGTCGTCCGGCGCGAGCTCCAAAAGGTGCGCATCGAGCTGCAGCACGAGCGTGAAGCTCACCTCGAGGTCCTCGTGCTCGAGCAGCTCAAACTCCTGGTGGATCAGGCTCAGCCCGTCCGCACCAGGCTGCAGCGGGGCGTTCGCCGTCTTGACCATGTGGATGCCGTTGTCGAGCACGCAGTAGAACTCGGTCGGCTCCTTCGGCAGCGGCAGCCCCGAGGGAATAAACGAGTCGATGAGCACAAACAGGCGCCCCGCCGTCTGCTCGCCGGGCGCCGCGGGCGGCGCACCGCCCGAGATGCGCCGGTACGCATTCACCTCGTTCGGGCGGCTCAGCTTCTGCCACGGGCGCTCGTCCACGGGCTGCATCGAGAACGTCGGGCGCTGCGCAAGCTCGGGGCTGTTCGACTGGAACACGCCGCGGTCGCGCACCTTGTACTTCTGGTCGCTCTCGGTCACGATCCGCGACAGCTCCCGCTCAAGCAGGTGGCTGAACGGACCCTCCTCGCCGCGCGGCATGGGCGGCGCAGGCTCCACCTCGTCCGTCGGCGAGTGGTACTCGGTGGGCGGCGTCGGGGACCGCGACCGCGGCGCGGCGCTCTCCGCCTGCGGCGCGCCGGCCGTCGACTCGTCGGCAAACCACGTCGCCTGCCGCTCCATCGCCGCCGACATGCTCAGCAGCGGCGGCGAGGTCCGTGCGGCATGCGTGCTTGCGTGCCGCTTCAGGTCCGACTGGATCTGTGCCAGCGGCGACGCCAGCAGCCGCTGCTCGTCGACCGACGACCGCGTCCCGGCGACCGGCCCCAGCTCACGCAGCGCCGCGACGGACACACGCAGCGGCGGCGCAGCCACCTCCGCCGTGCCGAGCGACGTGTGCGGCCGCACAGGCTCCTCGGCACGCACACGCGGCTCGCCCGCGGACCCCGCCGCAGCCGACGCCGACGCCGTCCCGGGCTCGGGGGTATACGGGCGCGCGCGACGCTCGGCGGCGCGCCTGCGCGCCGCGGGCCCTCGGCGTCGCGCGTACGCGCCGCAGGCGCCTCGGGCTCACGCACGCGGGCCGCGGGCGCCTCGGCGTCCGGCGCGGGCGACGGTGCCTCCTCGTCACTCGTCACCGGCGACGCAAGCTCGGGCGTGCGCTCGACAGGCAGGCCACGCCGCCGGCGGTCCATGCGCTGCCGCACGGCATCGCGCGTGATCTGCGGACGCACCGTGTACATAGGCAGCTCGACCGCCTTTTTCGGCGGCGACGGATCGGGGAGCATCCCCTCGAAGGTGATCGGGCTCCAGCTCGGGAGCTTGGGCAGGTCCGGCGACGCGAGTTTCGGCGGGCTGGTCGCCGCCGCCGCGGGACTCGGCTCCGTCGGCAGACGCCGGATCGACGGGCTCGTGACCATGTGCACTGCGTCCGGGAGCGGCGCGGCGGGCACCGCCTCGGCAGCGGACGCGGCAGCCTCTTTGGGTGCCGTCTCAGGCGCCGCTTGGGCCGCCGAGTCGCGCGCCTCCTCGTGCACGCCGCCAGCGAGACCTTCGCCATCGACGAGGCCCACGTCATCGACGAGACCTGCTCCGTCCGCCTCCTCGGCGCCAGCGAGAAACTCGTCATGGAGCAGCTCGTCTACCAGGTTCTCGACGCGCTCGGCGGCCAGCAGGCTGCTCGTATCCTGCCGCTCGTACGATGTCTCAGGCCGCTCGAGGACCGTCGCCTGTGTCTCGTCCAAGGGGCGCTCCACGACCGTCGCCTGCGTGTCGTCCGCAGACAGCTCGTCGCGGGCCCATGCAGCGCCGAGGCCCATCGACGCCTGGCGGTGGAGCGTCGTGACGGGCGGCGCAAGGTGGGCCGGACCACGCCGCCCAGTACCGAGCGGCGGCGCAGGCCGCGGCGAGGTCTCTTGTGGTGCGGCGTGGGCCGCGGCGCTCTCCTGCGGAGCGGCACGGGACGATGCCGGCTCCTGCACCGCGCGTGGCGGCATCCGCAAGCCGTTCTGCTCAGGATCAAAGCTCGGGAGCGCCTCGAGCGGCACGCCCAGCAGCTGATCCACATCCGGCGGAAGCATCGAGCCCTCACTGTCGCGGCGAGCGGCCGACGTCGAGGGGCGCGGCACGGGGTCGGCGGCCGACGCCGCGGGATCTGTGGTCTCGGCGACGATCGTCGTGCGTGTCTTCGGCCCCTCGGTCTCCTGCACCATAGTCACGGTCTCCCGGGGCACGTCCGCCGCCTCAGGTGCGTCCACCGATGCATCGATCAGAGCATCGACCGAGGTGGGTGCGGCCGACTTTGTCACTTCCTGCGCGGCCTGCGACACTTTTGCGGGCACGGGCGGCGCCTCACGCACAGGCACGGGCGCATCGAGCATCGACGTCGCCTCGTGCGCCACGAGCCGGTCGGTGACCGACGCCTGCGGCGCCTCGAGCTCCTCCGAGACCTCGGGAATCGGCGCCTCGCGCATGCGGAAGTTGGGATCAAACGACACCGACTTGGCATCGCGCGGGATGCTCACGTATGCATCCACGATCGCCGGCGCGACCTCCGAGTCGCGTGATACGTCAAAGTCGAAGCTCTCCTCGCCGGGCTGCGGCGGCGAGTACTGCTGAAGCACGTCGTCAATCACGAGGCGGTCTGTCGTCGCGAGCGACGGGAGCATGCCGGACGGCCGGAATGGCGGCCTGGCCGCACGCGCCTCGGACGCCGGCAGGTCGGCGGCGCGTTTACGCCGTGGCGACGCGCGCAGCGCCCCATGGTCCACGACGATGCCGAGTCCCAAGCCGCTGCCGGAGTCGTTTATTGCTTCGTGAAGAGTGGATGACTCGCGGTTCGCTGGCGTCGCGCACTTTGCTGTGGGGGGCATCGCGTCCGCCGCGCTCGCCTCGGGCGTACGCATATCGAGGCCAGTCGCGAGGAACAACACTCGCGCGTCGGTATCACGTGACTTTATGCTGCGAAGACTCGCGACGCTCGCCGCGCCGGTGCACACGGTGGTCATCGGCGGCGGGCACGCGGGCGTCGAGGCCGCGGCTGCGTCGACACGCACCGGCGCATCCACGCTGCTGCTCACCACGCACGCCGCCACCATCGGTGAGCTCAGCTGCAACCCGAGCATGGGCGGCATCGGAAAGGGCACGCTTACGCGCGAGACGGACGCGCTCGGCGGCCTTGCGGGCATCGCTGCGGACGCGTCTGCGATCCAGTTCCGCATGCTCAACCGCTCCAAAGGCGCCGCAGTCCACGGCCCGCGCGCCCAGCTCGACCGATACCTATACAAGACGAATATTCAGGACGCCCTGCGCCGCGTGCCGAATCTCACCATCCGCGAGGCCAACGTCCACGGCCTCTCGCTCGACTGGACGCCCACACACGACGCGCAGGCGACGGTGCGCGGCGTGTCGCTCGCGAGCGGCGAGGTGATTCCGTGCGAGCAGGTCGTGCTGTGCACCGGCACCTTCCTCTCCGCGGCGATCCTCCTCGGCAAGCACCGCCGCCCGGCAGGGCGCATGCTCCCCATGCCAAGCACCGGCGTGGAGCCCAGCACCGAAGGGCTCAGCGATGCCCTTGCACGCGCCGGCTTCCAGCTCGGGCGCCTCAAGACCGGCACACCCGCCCGGATCGACGCCGCCTCTGTACAGCTCGGCGCGCGCTTCCCGGGGGAGGCGGGGCGCCCGCCGCGCTCGCCGGCGCTTGAGCCCGTCGCGGGAGATGCAGTCCCGTCGCGCTTCTCGTACCTTGATACCCCGCTTGCGCCCAACGCGCACATGTATACCTTTGGCACACGCACAACGCCCACGACCCACGCCATCGTCCGCGAGCAGATGGACAGCGACGAGTACGAGATGACGCAGTTCACCGGGCCGCGGTACTGCCCCTCACTTGAGGTCAAGGTGCTCCGCTTCGCGCACAAAGACTCGCATCCCGTGTGGCTCGAGCCCGAGGGCTTCCTCGACACGCCCCAGGGCGACGGCCATGTGCTCTACCCCAACGGCCTCTCGTGCTCGCTCCCGCCCGAGGTGCAGCAGACGATGATCCGCTCCATCCCGGGGCTCGAGCATGCCGTGATGCTGCGCCCGGGTTATGCGGTCGAGTACGACCACATCGACCCGCGCGAGCTGCTGCCTACGCTCGAGAGCCGCCGGATCCGTGGCCTGGCGCTCGCCGGGCAGATCAACGGCACGACGGGGTACGAGGAGGCGGGCGCCCAGGGCCTCGTTGCCGGACTCAACGCAGGCCTCCGCGCGCAGCGCCGCCCCGAAATCGTGTTCTCGCGCGCAGACGCGTTCCTCGGCGTGATGATCGACGACCTGCGCATCCAGGGCGTCCAGGAGCCGTACCGCATGTTTACCTCGCGCTCCGAGTACCGCCTTTCGCTGCGCGCGGACAACGCCGACCTGCGCCTCACCAAGAAGCTACTCGACGTGTGCCCCGACGCCGTGAGCGATGCGCGCCGCAGGGCGCTCGCGCGTGTCGAGGCAGATCTCGACTACGGCATGCATCTCCTGCGCAGCGCCAAGATGACGTCCAGCCGCTGGGCGCAGTACGGCCTCGGTGTGGACCGCGACGTGCGCACGTTCAGCGCGCTCGACGTGATGCGCCGGCCGCACGCGCGACTCGCGATGCTCCACGAGGTCGTTCCGGAGCTTGCCACGCTGCCGCCCACGACGCAGGCGCGGCTCGAGACCGAGGCGATCTACCTCCCCCTGCTCGAGCGCCAGCAGGCCGAGATCGCGATGCTGGCGCGCGACGAGCGTGTGCCGATCCCGGCGTCACTCGACTATGCGCACATCGACGGCCTGAGCCGCGAGATGCGCGAGCGCTTTGAACAGGTCCGACCGCGCACGCTTGGCGAGGCGAAGCGCGTCGCAGGGTGCACGCCGGCGTGCTATGCGGTGCTCTGGCGACACTGCCATGCAGCAGCGCCGGCGCCCTAGTGCTGGCGAGTACGACGTAGTGATGTTATCTAGTGGGAGCGGCGCACGTCGACGCGATGCGGCGCCGGCGGAGGGGTACCCCAGGGTCGCCAGTGCACGGTCCGCCTGTGCGCACGCGCCACTGACTAAGCATAATGCCACCACGAAGGAAGCAGCCAGCCCCGGCGCAGGGTGCCAAGGCGCCCGCCGCGCCTGCTGCCGCACCCGCCGCCGCGCCCGCCAACCCGGTCGACGTCGAGGAGAGGAAGCGCATCCCCCTCACGTACACGCCGGAGCGCAAAAACCCGGTGCGTGAAATGAGCCTTCTGGCGCTGTTCATCGCCGTGCTCATGGGCGTGACGATGCACCTGCACTACGCGCTGCCCACGCCCAAGGCGGTGACGACACCCGCCGCGCCGAAGCCCACGGCGCCGATCGCCGAGGACTGGTACAGCGCGCTGCACGCCGGCGCGCTGGACGCTGCGTCGCTGTCCATGTACGACCCGCAGGCGGCCGCCGCGGCGCCGGCGGTGCACGGCCCGCTGCACGACTACTTTTCCGAAGGCAATGCGATGCTCACGATCCAGCACCTTGCGGAGGACATCGGCTTCCGCATCGTGGGCACGCAGCAGCACATCGATGCGGAGCGCTGGCTGCAGCTGGTGCTTGAGCGGTATGTCGGCGCGCACGACACGGGCAGCGGCGCGTACCAGACGCACGTCGAGCTCTTTACGCAGTTTGGCGACGGCGCGCACCGCTTCGACATCCTGGGACACCCCGTGTGGAAGCAGTACTACTCGATGTCGAACCTGATCGTGCGCATTTCCGACGGGACGCCCGAGTCGCTCGAGAACACGCTGCTGCTCAACGCGCACATCGACAGCACGCTGCCGACGCCGGGCGCCGCCGACGACGGCGCGGGCGTCGCGATCATGATGGAGCTGCTGCGTGTGCTGACGCTGCGAGGCGCGCCGCGTGTGCGGCACGGCATCATCCTCCTGTTCAACAATGGCGAGGAGAGCCTGCAGGACGCGTCGCACCTGTACATGACGCAGCACAACGCCACGAACGAGCACATCCGCGCGGTCATCAACATGGAGGCGTGCGGCGTGACGGGCCCCTCGCTGCTCTTCCAGGCGACCGACGCGGCGCTCATCAAGGCGTACGGCAGCGTCCCGCATCCGTTCGGCACGGTGCTCGCGAGCGACGTCTTCTCCTCGGGGGTGATCATGTCCGACACCGACTTCCGCCAGTTTGTCGAGTACGGCAACGGGCTGCCCGGGCTCGACATGGCGATCGTCGGCGCCTCGTACCTGTACCACACGCGGCTCGACACCCCCGCGAACATCGAGCGCGGTGTGCTGCAGCACTTTGGCGAGAACGTGTTTGCGCTCGTGGAGACGCTCGCGCTCAGCGCCAACTCGTCGCTGCCCGACATCCGCCCGTGGCCGTACGCGGTGAAGCAGATCATGCCGATCTACTTCTCCGTGTTCGGCCGCTACTTCTTCCAGATGGCGCCGAAGCTCTTCAAGGGCGCGGTGATCGCGATGGCGGTCATCGCCAACTTCTTCCTGAGCTCGCTCAACTCGTCCGAGATGCAGGTGAGCGCCGTGCACTACGCGCTGCTCTGCGCGCTCGGCGTCGTCGGCAACCTCGCCGCGGGGCTCGTGAGCGCGAACCTCGTCGCGGCACTCCTCCGCGCGCTCCACGCGCCCATGTCCTGGTTTGCGCACGAGTTCTATGCGATGGCGCTCTTCGTTCCCCCAGTGCTCGCCGCGACCGTCGCCGTGCAGCTCGGGATGCACTACCTGGTGGAGAAGAGCCGGCGGCCGTACCTGGAGCACGCGACCTTTACGGGCAACTACCTCATCTTCACGCTCGGTCTGCTCTTCTTGAACATGTTCGGCCTCGGGTCCGCCTACCTGTTCCTCATCGCGGCGCTCGCCAACTTCGGCCCGATCGTGCTCAACGACCTCGTGTTCATCGGGCTCGACCGCATCGGCCGCGGGCAGGTCGCGCCGGACCGCCGCGTGCACTTCCCGACGTACTTCCTCGCGTCGATCGCCGCTGCGACGGTCGGCATCGAGGGCTTCTGCTCGTTCCTCGACCTCCTCGTGCCGCTCATGGGCCGCGTGGGCCCCGAGGCCCCGGTCGACCATGTGATTGCATCGCTCGTCGCGGCGCTCACCTCGCTCAACGTCGTGTGCATCCTGCCGCTCGCGCACCGCTACGGAGCCGCGTTCATGCGCAGGACTCTCGCGGTGCTTGTCGCGCTCAGCGTGCTCACCACCGCCTTCTTCGCCGCGCCGGGCGTGCCGACGTTCGACAAGATGCACCCCCGCCGCCTGTTTGTGCACCACGTCGAGAACATCACGAGCGGCGAGTGGCACGTCGCGATGAGCACGCTCGACGGCGCGCCGCCGAACGTGGCAATGGCGCGCGACGTCGAGCGCGTGCTCCTCGACGGCGCACCGAGCCCGGCGCTCTCGTGGGCGAACAGCTCCGTGTCCGCCGACATGGACATCCTCTTTCCGCTCACGCACTTTATCGACAGCACGCGCGTGGCGCTTCCGGCGACGCCGGAGCGCGCGGCCGCCGCGCACGACACGAGCCGCTGGCGCGACTTCCGCGTGTCGTGCGACGCAAGCGTCGACGAGGCAAACGCAACGCGCACCATCTACGTGCGTCTGCACCATCCTGCGCTCGCGTGGTCCACGCTGTCGTTCGACGCGGACGTCGTCGACTGGGACTTCCCCTCGCCGCCGCCCGCAGGCATGCAGCGGCACCACCTGAAGGACGTCTCGCGCCTCGGCGCAGACGACTGGACGATGCGCGTCGTCGTGCGCATGTCGCCCGAGCAGCTCGCCGCGTGGCGCGCCGACCCGCACGCGCCGGGCGATACGCTGCGCCGCACGCCGCCGGCGCACGCAGCAACGCCACAGAGCGCGTGGCGCCTGCCGGTGCACTACTCCGGCCTGGACTCGTGGGGTATGTACCCGCACCACAAGGACACCGGCATGGACCGACTCTCGATGCAGACGCTCGCCAAGATGGATGCCGTGCTCCAGGAGTCGTACCCCGAGGTGGATGCGATGCTCATGAGCGTCATCGCGGGCGTCGCCGAGTGCTAGCGGCGTGCTTACTGGCGCAGCGTGCTCCCGATCGAGTAGGGGAACGGCGTGAGGCTCGCGTCGCCGACCGCCGGCAGCTGGTCCTGGTGCTTGTTCGCGAATGTGAGCGCCGCGACTGTGTGAGCGCGCGACGTACGTAGGTAGGCGTTCAGGTCCGGCGCCCGCGCCGACGCTGCGTCGTAGTCCACGTGCACGCTGAGCACCCACTGCTCAAACGCGTCGGAGAGCGTATCGAGCGCTCTGTCACGCGTCAGCACCTTGCGCATGTGCCCGTCGCGGAGATCCGATTTGCCGCCGGCCAGCGCCGACGCGAGCCATGAGTACGGCGAGTGGAAGATGGGGTGCGTGGGCCGCGCGCGGTCCTCGGCGCGGGGCTGCGCCGGAGCCGGCCGCGCCTCGTCGGGCTGGTGCCAGGAGACAAGGACCTCGACGTTCGCGACACCCTCGCGCGACGTCTCTGCATCCATGCGCGTGAGAATCTCTGTGCATGCCTCCGTGATCCGCGCCTGCGTCGCAGCGTCCTGTATACGCGGCTGGGTGAGTCGCACACGTACCAATTCGGCGCCAAGCACGTCGCGCGTCGCCGGCTCGATCGTGCCGAGAAGCCGGAAAAAGAGGATCGTATGCAGCATGCCCTCGAGGGCCGCATGCGCATGCTCGCGGCGCACCGTCTGTGTGAGCGCGCGACGTACCACCTCGTGCGTAAACAGCGGCGGCGCACGGCTCTGCATCCGCAAGTGGAGGTGGGGTATCTGGCTACGGGAGTGGATACACGACGTGACGCTCGTAAAACGCGAGCAGTGCCTGCGGGCATCGGCGGTTCGCGACAGAGGCAGGGTACACAAGGCGCACGCCGTCCTTGAACGCGAGGTGCACGGCAAGGCTGTCGGGCGAATGCCGCTCAATCCTCTCGACACGGGCAACCCACGCGTCCCAGTCATCCAGCGCGTCGTACGTCGCACGCGCTCCGCGCACATCATGCTCAGCATGCTCATATAGATCTTTGGACGGCACAGATGGCGCAGGCTGCGGGGCAGGCGCGACGCGCTGCTGAGCGGCCGCGGCGCGCATCGCACGCTGGTGTTGTGCGGCCTTGGTCTGCATCTCACGCACGCGCTCGACGGCTTCCTCGGCCGTCATCGCCTGCCGCTCAGTCCAGTACTTGAATACCATCTCCTCAGCATCGACCGAGTGTTCCTGCGTGAGGAGCAGCACGTACCTCTGGCTCCCATGAGTAGATATTTCCGGCGCCTTTCCATTGGATGAGGTACTCGAAGCGGTCCTGGATCAGTAAAATGACGCACGAGTTCTTCATTGTGCCGATGTAGGAGGATAGCCTCGACAGCCGCCTCTTCCATATCGTCCGGGGGCGCGCCCCCCGGTGCCCCGCCGCCGTCCGACATGGTCCTAGCGTCGAAAAGATCACGTGTCATTTTCTCGACCATGGGCAAGAGCGCGGCGGCTCGTGCGCAGCTGCGGGCGCTCGAGGCACAATTTTACCAGCAGTTTGCCGTGCCCGGACTCGAGGGCGGTACGCAAGAGGGCAAGGACGAGGAGAACGATTCAGACTCGGGCCAGGACGAGGCACCCGCCGCGCGCGAGGACAGCGACGACGACGAAGTGGAGGCGTCTGCGGACGATGACGACGACGACGACGACGACGACGACGGCGCGAGCGAGGCGCCCGAAGACAACGTGTCCGACCTCGACGATGGCGAGGACCTGCTGCAGGCAGCAATGGCCCCGCCGCCTGCCAAAGCGCCCAAGACCGCGCAGGCGCGGCGGCCCGTCGAGACAGTCGTGTTCTCCGAGACGCCGAGCGCGCCATCCACGCAGCCTGCACGCGCACGCCGCAACTTTATGGTACGTCGCACGCTCACGCAGTCCTCCAAGATCGAAAAGATCAACGCGCAGGATGCGCCGCCGCCCGCTGAGCCCACAGACGCGGACGACGACGAGGACGAAGACCAGCGCGCCAACGACCGGAAGCTCGCAGAGCTTTTGTCGACGTCGCTGTTTGCACCCGGTGCCGGCAAGAACAAGCGCAAGCTCAATACCACTACGAACGAGACGCTGGCGCGGGTCATGGAGCTCTCGACGTCCGACACGCTGCATGCGCACGGGCCTGGGAGCGGCTGGGGCGAGCAGCAGCTGCGTGCGCAGGAGCTCGGCAAGATGCCTGCGCGTATCCGCGCAGGACTGCGCCGCGCGGCCGGCGAGCGGCGCGAGCGGGACATTGAGACGCAGAAAGAGCTCGGGCTATGGAACCCCCGCTACCAGAGCCACGCGCAGCGCGCCCGGGGCACGGCGACGGAGCGCGGCACGCGTGCGACCGAGCCCAAGAAGCGGCTGCGCGGCATTGGCTCGGGTATTGGCTCTTTCCGGCACGGGACGCTGCACCTTTCCGACGCGGACGTGCGGCGAATTCAGGGGCCGAAGCACACGGCGCCCCGGCGGGGGAAAAAATAGTGCGCCACGTGATAGCCCTAACCACGATGGCGTACCGCATTGACGCCGAGGAGCTCGCGCCGCCGCCTGCGACGCGCTTCGCCGCCGAGGAGGAGGAGGATGAGGGCGAGGACGACTTCGAGGGGTGGAGCGAGGGTGAACAGCCGACGCGCGCGCTGTTCGTCGCGGACACAACGGTGTATCCGTCGCCGGAAGCGGCGCTCGCGCAGGCCAAGGCGGACGGGTGCGACCTGCGCGCGCTCGTCGCGCGGCTGCAGCTCGACACGCTGCAGGTGATCCGGCTGATTAACCATGTGCGGCGCGCGCGGCTGACGCCCGCGGACGTCGCGCAGCTTACGGGGACAGAGCCGTTCCTGAGCGACAACGAGGAGCTGCAGCCGGTGCCGGGCTACGAGAACGACGGGCTGCTGCAGCTCGACTTCGACGACGAGGGCGAGAGCGACCCCGCGGAAGAGCTTGCGCTGCTGCGGCAGGCATACCACGAGCTGCGCATGCAGTACGCCGAGCGCGTCGGCGTCAGCAGCGAAGACGCCCAGGGGAAGGTGACGCCCGCGCGGCCGAGCGGCGTGGACGTGCACTACTTTGACAGCTATGCGGGCCACGATATCCACCAGACGATGATCGCGGACAGCGTGCGCACGCTGTCCTACGCACAGTTCATCCTCTCGCCCGACAATGCACACCTGCTGCGCGGCAAGACGGTGATGGACGTCGGGTGCGGCTCGGGCATCCTGAGCCTGTTCTGTGCGCGTGCGGGCGCGAAGCAGGTGCTCGCGATCGACGCGAGCGAGGTTGCGATGCGCGCCGAGGCGAATGTTGCGCAGAACGGCTTTGGGCACGTCGTGCGCGTGTTCCGCGGGAAGATTGAGGAGCTCGACACGCCGCTGCAGGCGTACGTCGGCCAGGTCGACTTCCTCGTGAGCGAGTGGATGGGCTACTTTTTGCTGTACGAGTCGATGCTGCCGTCCGTGCTCTATGCGCGCGACCGCTATCTGAAGGCTGGCGGAACGCTGGCGCCGTCGCACTGCCGTATGCTGCTGGCCGCGGCGACGGACCGCGGGAACGGCGCGCTGCGCGAGCGCTTCCGCTTCTGGGACGACGTGTACGGCTTTGCGATGCCAAGCATGACGCAGGGCCTGACGCACGACGCGGGCACCGAGGAGGTCGAGGCCGAGGCGATTGTGAGCAAGCCCGCGAGCATCTGTGAGCTGCCGCTCGAGGCGCTCGCCGCGCGGCAGCCCGAGTTTGTGTCGCCGTTCGAGCTGGAGTGCACCGAGGCGTGCCCGGTGTACGGCCTCGTGGCGTGGTTCGACACGTGGTTCCTCCCCACGCCGCAGGTGCCCGCCGAGGCGCTGCCGCCGTGCCGCGTCACGCCGATCGAGGCGCGCGAGGTGTCGGGCCTTGGCCTCCGCGGGAACGCCGTGCAGGACGCGCCGGCGTCTGGGCGCGGGCAGTGCGTGTCCTTTACCACGTCGCCGTTCGGCAAGCAGACGCACTGGAAGCAGACCGTGTTCCTGCTCAAGACGCCGATCGAGGCGCAGGCCGGCACGCGGATCACGGGCGAGATCCGCATGCACGCCTCGGAGGGCAACACACGCGAGCTCGACGTCGAGATCCACTACGACGTCGACGACCCGCCGCGCCCGAACGAGAAGCGCGTCAAGTCGCGCCTCGTGCAGCTGTATTCGGTACGCTAGCTATGTAGACGATCAGCCACCGAGCGACGCGAGCTCGCTGCGGATCTCCTGCTCGGTCTCGATCTTCTGCAGCTGCGTCTGCTCGAGCGTCTCGCCCTGGTCGCGCCGCTCCTTGAGCTGCTCGATCGCCTTGAGCTTCTTCGTGAGGTTACGCAGCCGCTTTTCGGTGGTTTGCGCCTCGGCACTCTGCGCCGACACGTCCGCAGCGCCCATCGCCGGCTTCGGCGCGGGCTTCGCTGCAGGCGGCGCGCCGGGCGGCGCACCCGGCACCTTGCCGCGGCGGCCCTTCGCACCGCCGGGCGGCGTGTACTTCGCCTGCGACGGCGCCGGGGCCGCACCGAGGTCCTCGTGGCGCCGCAGGTAGTCGGAGGTGGAGGTGCCGGCGCTGCGCGCGCCCGGCGGGCGGTACGCGCCGGTGGGCCGCGCGGACGCCGTCTTCTTCGCGATAAGCTCGGCGGCGGCGGCAGATGGCGCGGGTGCTGCGGGGATCGCCGCGGGGAAGGCGGGCGGGGCACCGGCCGCCGGGCGGAACACCACCTGGTACATCTCGTCGACCATGAACACGTGCACAAGCGCGCCGGAGCAGTGCCAGACCTTCACGCCGTTTTCCACACGCAGGCGCGGCGAGAGGGTGCCTGTGAGCAAAAAGTGCCCGTCGGGCGACCACTGGAGCGCGGTGCTGTTGCTTGCGTCGAGCGTCGCGCGCTTCCCCGCGCCGAGGTTCTCGCGGTCCCAGATGTCGACGGTGCCCGCGAGGTTGCCAAAGCCCGCCAGGCAGAAGAGGCGCCCCTGCGGATTGAAGGCGATCAGGTTGCGCGGCTGCGTGCCGAGCTCTGCGATGAGGTTGACGCGGTACGAGAAGATCACCGCCTTGGCCGGCATGTAGCCATAGAGCACGAGGAACTCGCGCGCATTCGGGTTCCACGCAAAGTCGTGGATCGGCCCCTCTTTGTCGAGGCTCACGCGGCAGTCAAAGTCGCCGCGCGCAGAGAGCATGTACAGATTCGTCTCGCCGTAGTACGACTTGCCCGTCTGGTCGTGGTCCGTGGCGGTCATCAGCAGGAGCGACGTGCCCGTCGCGTTCCACTTGAACGTCACCTTGTCCGCCTTGAAGAAGGACTTCTGTGCGACGTGCGCGGGCGACGCGGTGAGCAGGGCAGAGAGCGGGAAGATTTTGACGAACGCAGGCGCGCCCTTCTTCTCGGGGAAGAACACGGCGACGGACGGCTTGGCGCCGGGCCCGAGCTGGAACGTCCCGATGTTCTCTGCGCGCAGGCGCCCCACGGGCCCCGCCGCGAGCTGCGCCGGGGCGTACACCTGGAGCTCGCTGCCCGCCAGGCGCACGCAATGCGCCTCGTCTGCGGTGAACTGGAAGAAGCACCCGTCGAGCTGGCGCCGCTCAAACTCGGCGATCTGTGCGCCGGACTGCGTGTCCCACACGCGCAGATTCTTGCTCCACGAGACCTGCGTGCCCTCCTCGTGCTTCACGGGCCGCTCCCACGTCGAGAGGTAGGTGCCGAGCGGCGAGAAGGAGAGCTCGATCGTCTTGGCGACCGGCAGCTCGTGCCGCAGATGCAGCGACGTGTCCTGCACCTCGTAGATCCGCACCCTGGGTCAGCAAGGCACCTACCCCTGCTCGAGCGCGACGGCCAGCAGCGCGCCGTTCGGGCTGTACTCCAGCATGCGCGCGCCCTGGTGCGCGCCGTCGAAGCCGTCCGCCTCGTTGAAGCTCGGCACACCCGCATGCACGCCCAGGCGCTTCTGCGCGCGATCTGCGTAAGTGGCTCACGTACAGGCCCACTGCACTGCGCTCTCCGCCATCGTCGTCGTCGGAAGGTGGTTTAGTCAGCGTGCATCGGCGCCCCCGGGCTGCGTCGATCCGCCATGCGGAGTGCCGTGCTCGCCTGGGTGCTGGGCTGCGCGGGAGCCGCCGTGCTCGCCGTGCGCCCCGGAGACTTCAAAAAGTGCCACGATGTCTCGTTCTGCCGCCGCTTCCGCCGGATCGCGGACCACGTCGAGACGACGGGCGTCGCATCGCCGTACTCGGTCGGCACGCACCGTGTCGAGGACGCCGCGCAGGACGCGCGCATGCGCTGGCCGGTGCACAGTGCGCTGCACCCCGACATCCAGTTTGAGCTGACGATGAGCTTCTTTGCGGATGGCAATGCGCGCGTGCAGATGGACGAGGTCGGGGAGCGCTACCAGGGCTGGAAGCGCTACGACGAAACGCCGGTGTGGACGGTGGTCGAGATGCCCGCGCCCGCGACGGACATCGCTGCAGAGTACACGAGCGATACACACACGACGACCGTGCGCTGGGGCGCGCACGGCAACGAGATGGTCCTCGAGCACGAGCCGATGCGCGTCCTCTTTGTGCGCGACGGCGTCGTGCAAATGATCCTGAACGACCGCGCGCTGCTGCACATGGAGCACTTCCGCGCAAAGCCGGAGAACTTCCCGAGCGACAGGGACGCGGACGAGGCGGACCCGAAGGCCTCGCTCGCGTTCCAGGAGCGTGCACAGGCGATTGCCGCGCGCCACGGGCGGACGTCGCCGCCGTCGCGCGCGACGATCGAGGCATGGGCGGGCTTCGAGGCCGAGGACCACGGCGAGTGGGAGGAGTCGTGGTCGCGCGTGCCCGACTCGAAGCCGAAGGGGCCCGAGGCCGTCGGCCTCGACGTGTCGTTCCCCGGCTACGGCACGCTGTACGGCCTGCCGGAGCACGCGTCGCCGCTCTCGCTGCGCTCGACGCGCGCGCCGCCGAAGCGCAGCGGCGACGCCGAGGAGCCGGGGCGCTACACGGACCCGTACCGCCTGATGAACACCGACGTGTTTGAGTACGACTACGACTCGCCGATGGCGCTGTACGGCAGCGCGCCCATCCTGCACGCGCAGAGCAAGGGCAGCGCGGTGAGTGTCCTCTGGCTCAACGCGGCCGAGACGTGGATCGATCTGCACAAGACGTCCGCGCGCCCGGGGCCTGCGCCCAAGACGAAGCCGACGGACGCCTCGGCCGTGGACGCGTCGCTCCTCCGCGGCGGCTCCTCGGCGCAGTCGTCGCACGCGCACTTTTTCTCGGAGGCCGGTGTGCTTGATCTGTTCGTGTTCCTCGGGCCGTCTGCCGAAGTGAACATGGAGCGTTTCACGGCGCTCGTGGGGCGTACGGCGCTGCCGCAGTACTTTGCGCTCGGCTACCACCAGTCGCGCTGGAACTACCTGAGCGACGCCGACGTGCAGGAGGTGAGCGCCAACTTTGACGGCGCCGACATGCCGATGGACGTGATGTGGCTCGACATCGAGTACAGCAAGGACCACATGTACGGCGTGTGGGACAAGAGCGCGTTTGTCGACCCCGCACGCATGCTCGACGAGCTCGACAAGCGCGGGCGCAAGCTCGTGATCATCATCGACCCGCACCTGAAGAAGACGAACAACTACTACCTGTACAAGGAGGCCAAGGAGCAGGGCCTGCTCGTCCGCAGCCCGGACGGCGCCTCGGACTACGAGGCGGTCTGCTGGAGCGGCGAGGCGAGCTGGATCGACATGTTCAACCCGCGCACGTGGCCGTGGTGGATCGGGCAGTACCTGCTCCCGGGCGGCAAGCTCGAGGCGAACGCGCGCAACCTGTTCGTGTGGAACGACATGAGCGAGCCGGCGATCTTCACCGGGCCCGAGGTCACCTCGCCCAAGGACGTGCTCCACTACCCGCGCTGGGAGAACCGCGACCTGCACAACATCAACGGCCTCATCTTCCACAACCTCACCTCGATCGGCCTCACGCGCCGCGAGCTCGGCACCACCGACAAGCACGGCCGCCCGGGCGTCGAGCGCCGCCCGTTCGTGCTGAGCCGCGCGTGGTGGCTCGGCACGCAGCGCTTCGGCGCGATCTGGACGGGCGACAACATGGGCACGTGGGAGCACTTTGCCGGCACCGTCCCGATGCTCCTGCAGAACGGCCTCGGCGGCATGAGCTTCTGCGGCGCGGACATCGGCGGGTTCTTTGGCAACCCCGACGAGGAGCTGCTCCTCCGCTGGTACCAGGCGGGGATCTTTGAGCCCTTCTTCCGCGCGCACGCCCACAGCGACACCAAGCGCCGCGAGCCGTTCCTGTTCCAAGGCGCCGTGGGCGACACGCTCCGCAAGCTCCTCCAGCTGCGCTACCAGCTCCTCCCGGTGTGGTACACGGCGTTCTGGAAGAGCGGCATCACCGGGCAGCCCGTGCTCAAGCCCCAGCACCTGCTCTTCCCGCTCGACGTGCGCGGCTTCACGATCGACGACCAGTTCTACCTCGGAGACGCAGGCCTCCTCGTGAAGCCCCCCGTGCAGCGCGGCGCGCAGAGCGTCGAGATGTACCTCGCCGAGGACCAGCTGTACTACCACTACTATACCAAGCACGAGTACCGCGGCGCCCAGGCCGGCCGCCACGTCACCGTCCCCGCGCCGCTCACGCACGAGCTCCCGCTGCTCGTCCGCGGCGGCTCAGTGATCCCCGTGCACGAGCGCAACCGCCGCGCCGCTGAGCTCCAGCACGGCGATCCTTACACGCTGCACATCGCGCTCGCACGCCGCCGCCAGGGCGTGCGTGCCGAGGGCGAGCTGTACATGGACGACGGACAGACGTTTGCGTACCGCGACGCAAATGCATTCATCGCGCGCCGCTTCGTCGTCGAGCAGGACGGCGGCCTGCACCGCCTCTCGTCGACGTCGCTGCGCGGCGCTGACGGCCATGCGCTCCAGGTGCCGCACAACCCGTACGCACAGGCGGCGCGCGCCGAGCGCGTCGAGCGCATCGTCGTCCTCGGCCTCGAGCAGGCGCCGCGCGCGGTGCTCGCGCGCGACGCGGCAGGCCACACGACCGAGCTCACGTTCGAGTGGCATGCTGCGCAGAAGGTCGCGCGCTCCAAGACGGACAGCAGCGACATGCGTACGTCCGAGCTGGTGATCCGCGATCCCCGCGTCGCGATTGCGGACGACTGGACGATAGAGTGGAAGTAGACACCGGTCAAGTTGCGCCCGACGGGCAGCCCAAAGGCGCGACGCAGGCTAGGCCCTCCACTACGCGAAATGGGGCCCATTTTTCTGGCTCGCACAGCGCCGACCGAATCCCGCTAGAACTGCTCTACGACGTGCCCCTGCTGCAGCCGCAACAGACGGCCACATGTCAGCAGCCACTCGGTCTGGTAGTGGCTCACCACCACCATCGCAAGCTGCTTGCGCCATGTCGTTTCTGCCGCCTGCTCCTCGGGCGACATGTCCCGCACCCAGAAGGCATCCATAGCGCCGGTCGCGCCCGCGTCGAGGAACTCGCGCGCACGCGCACCCTGCCGCGCGCTCATCCCCTGGAACGGCTCGTCCATCACGAGGAGCTGTGGCCGGTGCACGACCGCGCGGAGCAGGAGCACCAGTGCCTGTGATCCGTGCGTCAGCGCCGAGAACGCCGACTCGGCGAGCGTCGGCACGTCGGCGAACGACGCACCTGCCGCATTTCCTTCAGACGCCACGAGCACGTCGACGAAGCAGCCCAGAAGCTGGTGCACGCGTGCGCGGCGCTCTGGCGAGATCGAGCGGCGCGTAAAGATGCCGTCAAAGCCACTCGCGACCGCCTCCTCGACGGTCAGGCCGCCCGACTCGAGACTCCGGCGGGGAAATGCATTGTACAGCTCCGGCGACAGGTGCCCGATGCGCCGCTGGAGCAGCACATGCGCATTGCGCGGCGCATCGCGCGGCGCGCCGAACAACGTCAGCTGCGTCGCGTCCAGCGCGTACGAGCGGGGGTTGTCGCCAAGCAGGAGCGAGAGCAGCGTCGTCTTCCCGCTGCCGTTGTCGCCGACAAGCACCATGCGCGCGCCGGGGCACAGCGCCAGCGACACATTCGACAGCACGGGCGTCTCGCCGTACTCCAGCGTGAGGTCGTGCAGCGCGACGACCGGCGGCTGCGCCGCGTCGCCGACGCCGACGCCCGTTGCGGCATTCTCACGCACGCGCTCGTAGCCTCCAGGCTCGTACGCCGCCGCGGGCCGCGTGTCAATGGCATGTGTGGGGCCGAGCGCGATGTCGCCGTGCTCGTCGATCCGCACGACGTGTGTTACAAACGCCGGCACCTGGTCCTGCTCGCGCAGCACGAGGCATACTCGCGGCCTGCGCGCGGCATGCACCTCGGCAAAGAGATCCGTGACGTCGGCGCGCGTCTGCGGGTCGAGGCCGGTGAACGGCTCGTCAAGCAGCACGAGCTGCGCGCCAGAGACGAGCGCACGCAGGATCCGGGCGCGGCGCGTCTGTCCGTTGGAGAGCGCGATGAGCGGGCGCTGGAGGATCGCCTCGTCGATGTGCAGGAGCGGCGCGGTACGCCGGACGCGCTCGAGTGCCGCGTGCGCGTGCTGCACCGCCTGTGTGCGTGCCTCGTCCGAGGCCCACTTCAGCACGCCCCGCCCAGACGCTGAGTCCGAGTCGGCGGGCGCCAGGGGGTCGGGGCGCATATGCTGCTGAGCAACGAGACCCGTGTACACTCCGAGGGACTCGAGCAGGCTCTCGAGGAGCGTCACGCGGTCCTCGCCGCGAATGGAGCCGTAGCGTGTCGAATAGTCAACAAAGTCGGCGCCGGGCGCGGTGCGCACGCCGAACGCGACGTGCGCAATGGCACGGCGCGGCGCGTCACCACTCGCCTCCAAGAAGCGGTGCACCGGCGGGTGCAGCGTCCTGTCTGCATCGGCGCGGCGCGCGCGCGACTCGCCGAGGAGCAGCGCACACAGCGCACGGCGCACGGCGCCGCCCACCTCGCCCGAGGGCCCAATGATGGCCCAGCACTCGTCCTTGCCGCCGTCTTCGATCGTCCACGAGAGGCCCTGCCCGTGCTGACCAGCGACGCTATTCACGCACGGCACAGCCGCATTCTCTAGCTGGAACAGGGGCGCGCGCGCGGCGCATGCACGCGCCGAAGTGTGCACAAATGCTCTCAGCGGGGCCCTGAGCATGGCGGGCGTCGATGCCTCCACAAATTATGACTCGCTCGGACTATGAGGCGCGTCGAGTCTCGCGTGGAAGTCGGCGAGCTCGTCAGACTTGATGCGGTATGCCTCCGTAGTGATGTCGGGGAATGTGCGGGCGCGTACCGCTTCGGTATATTCACGCAGAGCGCGCACGCGCAGCGCGCCGAGGCTCGTGGGCGCAAACGAGCGGACAAATTTGGGCGGCGCCGGCCACTCGGTCGGCTGCTCGAGCGCGAGCGGCTCTCTCGGCTCCGTGCGGAGCGCCGCAGAGACGTGCGCGGGGCTCTCGAGGTCCGCGACGATGTCGCTCCCGACGAGCACCTGGCCGTGCGTCAGCGGCCCCGCTCCGATGCCGATGGTGGGGATCCGGAGGCGCTGGCTGATCGCCTCGGCAATCTTCGAGGGGATACACTCGAGCACGATGGAGAAGCACCCGGCTTCCTGGAGCGCGAGGATATCGTCGTACAGTGCCAATGCACTCTCTGCGCGCGTCGCCTGGACACGGAGCGAGGCGGCATCCCCATAGCGCTGCGGCTGCAGACCGACATGCCCCATGACTGCCACGCCGTAGCTCGAGAGCTTCTGCACCAGGGGCACGATCTCGCGCGAGCCCTCGATCTTCACGGCCTGGGCCTGCGTCGTGCGCACGACGTGCAGCACGTTGCGCATCGCCTCTTCAAGCGACACGGAGCACGAACCGAACGGCATATCGACCACCAGAATCGGCTCAGGAGGGCACATCGGATCGTGCTGCAGCTCGGGCGCGCGGATCGCGTCACGGACCGCGATGCCATGATGGACCATCCCATCGAGCGTCATGCTCCGTGTGGTGCGGTGTCCCAGCGCGACGTTCGCGAGAGAGTCGCCCACCAGACAAATGTCTGCACCCGCCGCACGCACGGCGAGGCCGGTTGGGTAGTCGTACGCCGTAATGCACACGATCGGCTGCTGCTGTGCCATCTGCTCCTTGAGGCTCGCCATCGTCACAGGCTTCGACACGCGTGCGGTCGGGTCAATAGCGCGTGGCGGTGTCGGCCATGCACTTCGTCGGGGTGCAGTCGTGCTCATCATGGCACGCGCGGCCACCGTGCGCGGCGCCCGCGCACGGGCTCCCGCCAGCCACCTTGGAAGCATTAAAAAAAATCGGCTGGCCACGTGGCAAAACAGTTTGAACCCTCACGAGACCTGGGCGCGCTTTCAAGCTAGGTGCTCCCTGCGTACCGAAAGCCCTACGAATACGTGCGACTGAGGTCGGTGAAGTGGAGTGCTCGGCAGTACCGACTGATCCTACAAACCGCAGAGCGGTTCCTTCGGCTTCCCCATTTACAGCCAGGACCGACATGCTGTGAAGCACGCCGGAGCACCAGCGTACCTCAATCATCCATAGGAACGGCTAACATTGCGTGGGGCGCGCCGCAGGAGGGTTCATTCCTTCGTTGCACCCATGACAGGTGACAGGAGGGGGTGAGTGGAGTCCACGCCCTTTGGGATATGCGACGCGAATCAGTCCTAGGATTTCCTTGGCCGTTTCTCCACACCTCCACAACCGGCCATCATGGCGGCCCAAGACGCCGAGCGCGCACGGGCGCTGGCGGCGCGTGCGGTGCAGTGTGAGCTCGATGGGGCATACAGTGAAGCGCTTGACTCATACATGGAAGCAGCGCAGCTGTTCCTTGTGCTACTGCGGCATCAGGCGGCGTCCGGCGGCTCTACCGAGGAGCAGAAGCGCATGGTGTCGCGTCTCTTGTCTCGTGCCGAGCGACTCAAGCGCGCGGTTCAGCATCCACTTGGCCCGCGCATCGCGATGTATACCCATGAGGAAACGGGCTGGATGCCCTGGCCGATGAGGCGAGATGCACTTCGAGAGAACCCGGCTTTATCCCCGCTTCAAGAAGAACAGGGCGCCAGCTACCAGCGCGCCTCGATACCCGTCTACGACCCACACATCCCCGTGCGTGGCGGAGATATTTGCCAGGGATCTGTGACTGACTGTTCGTTTGTCGCTGTGCTCGAAGCGGCCGCCGAGTACGATGCGCGTTGGAATACACAGCTCGCACATGCTGCGCTCCATCCTCGCGAGAACGGCGTGCCGTGTGCAAGTGAGGACGGATTGTATGACGCAAAGCTGTACATCAACGGGGCTGCGCGGTGCATCACGGTCGACGATGCCCTGCCGATGGACGCACACGGTCGTCTAGTATGTGCAAACATCGGCCGTGCCCCCCAGCAGTGGCCGGCGCTGTTAGAGAAGGCGTTCTTGCAGGCACATGCATCGAGCTATGCCTTTCACGGCTCCGATGGCGCGGCCGACCTGTACATGCTTACGGGCTGGGTGCCTGAACACATTTATTTGCGAGGCGAGGAGTTCCAGCGCGAAAAGACATGGGCGCGGCTGCACGAGGCCTGGCAGAGAGGCGCGTGCATCTTGTCTGCGGGGACGGGCGCGTCGGTGGACACCACATCCTCCAGTGCGCTCCGTGCGCTGATTCCTTCGCACTGCTATGCTATTCTGCAGCTCCGCGAGGCGCATGGCGAGCGGCTCGTGACGCTGGCGAATCCATGGAAAAGTCGAGTGAGCCCCTCGCCATTGTTCGTGCCGGCCGATGCGCCGGCCCTACTCGAATGCCGCTGGGAGGAGCTCTGTGCCTTGTTCGATACCCTGGGCGTGAACTGGGATCCGGCATCGTTTGTACAGACTGGGGCCGTCCACGCCTCTTGGGACTGGAGTCTCGATGTCGGAGTGCGTCCGGACCATGTGGAATCTGCGCTGAGTGACCAGTACCAGCTGGAGCTTCCCGCCAGCGACCGCGAGGTGCTGGTACACCTTGAGCGGCACTGGCAGCAGCGCTCGCATGCGGCACCCGAGTACATTGCCCTACACGCATTCCTGAGCAATGCGCGGCGCCGACTCGCGCACGTCGAACATGGCGGCGACATGGGCGTCTACACCGACGGGCGCCACACGATGCTCCGGCTGGCGCCCCATGCCGTGCCGACGCGCTACACGCTGGCGGTATCACGGCATGGTACAGCGAAGCGGCCGTTTCCCTTATACTCCCTGCGTGTCTATGCTCAAGATCCATTTGTGCTACAGCCTGTGCCGGAGACGCTCGCACACCGCCAACTGCTCCATGGGTCCTGGCGCGGGCGCGGGGGCAACATGCTCATGGCGGGATTTCGGCACAATCCGCAGTACTTTCTCGTCGTGCACGACAAACCCGGCTCTTTGCCGCGTCTCGTCGCGCGGGTCACGACACGGGCGCAGCTGCTGGTGCAGGTGGCACTGGTGCGTGGCCGGGAGCGCGTAACGCACCTGGCCCCGCCGTCGCTGGTGACATGCAGCGGCCCATATACGCGTGGCCTAGCCCTTTGTGATGCTGTGGCGCTCCAGCCGGGCGACTATACCCTGATGATCTCTACATACACCCCGGAGCACGCCGACTTTGCGCTGACTGTCGAGTGTAGCGCATCGGTCGAGGTGGAAAGTGCGCCTGCGGAAGGCGCGGGGCTGTACTGCCGCAGCGCTGAGAGCGATATGCGCTGGTACCTGTCACTCGAGCGTGCGACGAGTGTCGAGCTCGTGTGTAGCGGCGATCGTGCCGAGGATCTGCGTGTTTCGCTGTGGGATGCGCACACGCAGCTTGCCTGCGTGGCTGCCGATCCGCCGAGCTCGACGTGCGTGGCGCTTGCGGTGCGGATGCTGCCCGCTGGGGCATATACGGTGGTGGCGGCGCCGGCAGGGCGTCCCTGGTCCCTGAATGTCTACAGTGCCCAGCCGATCGAGCTGCAGGGTTAATAGCGCACAGACCCGATTTCCGATCTATTTGATATGATGAAGACCAGTTCTTCTTCTGTCTATCAGATATGATCTCGACCATTCCTCCGCCGGCGCCGACTCGAGTACTGAAAAGAGAGGATGGTCCCCTCGTATGGATCGACTGCGAGTAGGTGCCGCGCTGACGCAGGATGACCGGTTTAAATCCGCGAAAGGAGCGGCTGTTGGAGGTGGCATGTGTCATCACGGATGGCCACCTGCGTCCGGTGGACGAAGGCGTCTCCTATGTGATTCGTACGCGGCCCGAGATCCTCGCCAAGATGGACAAGTGGTGTACGCGTATGCACAAGAAAACGGGCCTGACGGAAGCGTGTCTCGCGAAGGATGCGCCGTCGCACCAGACGGTGCGTACGGCGCTCTTGGCATATGTCCTGGACCGTGTGCCTGACAAGGGGGTGGCATGTCTAGCCGGAAACACAGTCCATGCGGACAAGAGCTTTCTGGTCAAGGAGATGCCGGAGCTGATCCGGCATTTGCATTATCGTATTGTGGATGTCAGCACGATCAAGGAGCTCGTGCGCCGCTGGCACGGCGACGAGCATGTGTGGCAGCCGACGAACGAGGTGCGCCATCGCGCACTGGATGACATTCGGGGTTCGATCGCCGGTACGTGAGAGGCTGACGGCAGAGCTCGAATTCTACCAAAAATCTATCTTTGTCCCGAGGGTATGTACTTAGGCCATGGTGCGCCTGGTATGGCGACGGGTGTGTGAGGAGTAGTACTGGTATCCAAAGTAGGCAGCGGCGGCGATCGCAGCCAGAATCACGACCCATTTGATGAGATGCGCGATGCCTAGGAAGAACCGCTTGAAGAGCGACGGGCGTGCCTGAGCCGGACGCTTGTGGCGCGTGCGGGTCAGGTCCGCGTCGTCGGTGCTCCACCAGTTCTTTTTGCTTGAGCTCTGGTCGCCAAACATGCGCAGACGCTCGCGCTCGAGGTCTGCAGGCGTGCGCGAGTGGTACACCAGGCTGTTGGTCCACACCGAGACGATGTTGTGCGTGTCCGTCACCCCGCCGGTGCTCGCCGTGAAGCCGAGGTACGGCTGCTTGATCTCGACGGGCGGCACGCGGAAGCACGTCGACCACTGGTTCCATTGGCGGTTCTGGATCGCGAGCTCCATGTAGACGTCGTGGACATACGTGAAACGCAGGCGCGTCTCGACGGGCGTCTTGCGCAGCTGCTCCGTGCACGAGATAATGTCCTGGTTCTCGCCGTCGTGTGCCACGTCGTAGCTCATCTCGCCGTTGTTGTTCACGATCGAGATGCGCGGGAAGACGGTGCGGTGCGGCGTGTTCGGATACGTGTCAAAGAAGATGCCAACTCCCTTGAAGTGGTCCTGGTTGCCGAACACGGGCCCCTCGTGCGCGCGCGTCGAGGTGAGCCACATCGCCAGGCCGTCGCCGTAGTTGGTGTTCGACTCGCCCTTGATCAGGAACTCGACGGTGATCTCGAAATCGTTTGCCTCGATCGGCAGGCGCGACCAGAGCCACCCGCGCTCGCTCGGGCGGTCTTGTGTGAGGCGCACATACCGGTTCGTGTCGACGATCGCGTTCCCGCCAAAGTCCCAGTACGAGTTCTGCAGGCTGGAGTCGACGTACGGCGAGAAGAGCGAGTGCGTGCGCAGCGGCACGATGGCATCTGCATCCAGCTCAGGGTTCACACTGGAGCTGCGCACCGCATGTATCGGCGCAGCGTACGCGAAGAGCGCCAGCAGCGTCCAGAACCACAGCATCTATCCGTCTGGAGGGGGGAATGAACACAACACACTGGTGGGGAAATATGCGCGCTCGGCCGGCGTCCGACTTCCGACGATCGGGCGGACGTAGGCTTGAGCATCCTCGATGCCCGACGGACCGCCTGGTTTCGCGCTTCCGGCGGCGCCGTCCCGCGGAAGCGGCGAGTCCGGGCCGCCAGACTACTTCAACATGTCGGTCGCCTCGGAGCACCGCGACTTGACCGCGTCGCCCGAGCGCGCAGAGCCGGTGGTGCCGCCCGACCATCCGTGGGCGGCGATGCTTGCACCGCCCTCGGTCGGCGGCGGCGGCGGCGGCGGCGGCGGCGTGCCCAGCCTCGGCATGATGCCGCGCTCACCACTGGAGATGCCACGCACGCCCGGCATCCCCCGCGCGCCAGCCCATGATCTTGCAGAGAGCGCGGCGCCCAAGTCTTCGGCGCCACTGCTGAGTGTGCCCGGGCTCGGTGCACCGCCCGCGGCGCGGCGCGCGCCTGCGCCCGAGGTGCCCGCGATCTCGCTCGCGGTGCCCGGGCCGAGCGATGCTGGTACGCGCTCAAGCAGTGCGCCCGCCTCTGCTGCGCCGTCGCTCGTGCTTCCGGACGAGCCGGGTGCGTCGCGGACGCCGCCGACGCTGCGCCTGCCGAAAGACCTGCCTGGGCTGCGGCGCTCGGCGCTGCGCACGCCCTCGCCCCAGCCCGAGGTTGAGTCGGGCCGGATCCACTCGCTGGAGCCAGCCGAGCTCCTGTCGAAGCTGCGTGCGCACGAGTCGGTGCTGCTCGTGGACATCCGCCCGGCGACGGCGTTTTCGCGTGGGCACATCCGGGGGTGCATCAACCTGTGTGCGCCGAGCACGCTGCTCAAGCGCAAGGAGTTCACCGTGGACCGCCTCGAGACGCAGATGCTCGACGACGGCGAGGAGCGCGAGCGCTTTGGGACGTGGCGCACGCACTCGCCAGACAGCTGGATCGTCGCTCTAGATACCGACGCCACCTCGACGACCAGCGTAGGCCGCTCGACGTCCGGTGGCGGCGGCGCGTGCCTCGTGGGCCTCTTGTGCAAGTTTGACCAGGAGCGCTATGCGGGCCACCTGGGGTGGCTGCACGGCGGCTTTGCGGCGTTCCAGTCGCTGCCCGAGGCGCGCGAGTACGTCGTGCGCGAGGCGCCCACCGCGACGCGCTCTGCGTCGCACCCGACGTCGCCGGGGATCGTGCGCCCCCGCGGCCTGTCGCTCGACGCGTTCCGCCTCCCGATGGCGGACGCACAGGCCCCGGCGCAGGCCACGAATCCCTTCTTCGACAACATCCGGCAGAACCTCGAGCTCGCGTGCGGCATCACGGACGTCGTCCCGCTCGAGGTCGGCGAGCTGTCGGACACGCAAAAGGCGCGGCTGCCCGCGTTCCTGCAGGCGCTGCTCGCGATGCCCTCGAAGCAGCGTGCGGACCACCTCGCACAGCTCTTCTTCCAGATCGAGAAGAGCGAGCAGGAGCGCCTGCGCGGCGTCATGCAGCGGCACACGCACGAGTCGTCGGGCGCGCGCCACGGCGGCGGCGCGCTGCTCTCGGCGCGCGCCGCAAATCCGCACACGCCGACGGAGCGCGAGGTCCCCGAGGACGCGCCGTTCCCGCTGAGCATCACCGCGGGGCTCGAGCGCGGGATGGACAACCGCTACCGCAACCTGTGGACGTTTGAGCACTCGCGCGTCAAGCTCGGCACGCCGCTCGATCCGCGCGACCCGGGCTCCAACTACCTGAACGCCTCGTACCTGAACCCGCTGCGCCACCGCGGGTGCCACCGCGTGTACATCGCGACGCAGGCGCCGCTCCCGGTGACCTTCCTGGCATTCTGGGAGGCGCTCTGGGAGCAGGGGTGCAGCGTCATTCTCATGCTTGCGCGCGAGTTCGAGGCGGGGCGGCTGCAGTGCCACAACTACTGGGAGTTTGCCTCGCCGCGGCTCACGGTGCACGTCGAGCGCCAGGAGACGCTCACGCGCGCGGGCCTCGGGCTCGCGGGCGACGCGCCGGTCGCCGTGCGCCGCACGCTCCGTGTGGAGCGGGGCGGCGCGTCGCGCACGTTTGTCCAGCTGCAGTACCTCGGCTGGCCGGACCACAGCGTGCCGAGCTCTGCGGACGAGCTGCTGGCGCTCATGGCGATGGCAAACACGGCGCGCGGCACGGACGGCGGCCCGCTCGTCGTGCACTGCTCCGCGGGCATCGGGCGCACCGGCGCACAGATCACGATCGACGTCGTGCTGCACTACCTGCGCCTCGCGAAGCAGCTCGCCGACGCGCCGGACGGCTCGGCGCGCGCGGCGGCCGCGCGCGACGCGTGGTCGGGGTCGACGGACCTGATCTACGAGGCGCTGTCTGTGATGCGCGAGCAGCGCATGTCGGTGGTGCAGACGGTGCGCCAGTACGTCTTTACCTACCACGCCGTCATCGAGGCGCTCGCCGGTAGCTGTACATAGAAGGCGGGGTATTCACGTGACCTACGCGTCGTGTTTGGGACGACGCGTCCAGCGCTCCTCCACGATGTGCGCCGAGACGGCCCGCGCGCTCGTCCGCGGCCGGATCCACGCGCCCCTCGCGGGCCTCGCGCCCGAGGCGCTGCCCGCGGTGCCGCACGAGCTCGAGCCACTGACGCTGCTCCTCGACGAGTGCACCGACCTGCTCGAGTTCCGCGACGCGGAGCACGCCGCGGAGCAGAAGGAGCTGCAGCGCGACTGTGCGCGCCTCCAGAGCCAGCTCGAGGCGCTCCGTGAGCCGCGCGCACTCGCGGCACAGCTCGAACATGTGCAGTTTAACTATGCGCTCGCGGTCGACGCCGTGCACGCGCTGCAGGGCGACGATCCCGACCGGACCGTGGACGCGGCCGAGGCGCCAGCGGCGTCCGACGTGACCGCGGCGCGCGCCGCGCCCGCATCCGATGATGCGCCTGCCGCCGAGCTCGATGCAGTGCGCGCACAGCACCGTGCCGAGGTCGACGCGCTGTGTGAGCGGCACCGTACAGAGATCGATGGCCTCACTGCCGAGCACGAGCAGCGGCTCCGGGCCGCGTACGAGGAGCAAGGCGCGATGCTCGAGCGTCTGCACGCCGAGCATGCACAGGCGTTGGATAGAAGTGCCGCGCGCGCCGACACGCTGCGCCACGAGCACGCTGCGGCCATCGCCGCGGCGCATGCGGCGCATGACGAAGCATGCGACGGCTTGCGCCGAGAGCATGCGGCGGAGCTCGAGGCCGCGCATGCAGCGCACGCCGCGGCGCTCGAGGCTGCGCGCGCAGAGCATAGTACGGCGCTGGAGGCCGCGCGTGCTGAGCATAGTACGGCGCTCGAGGCCGCACGCGCCGAGCACGCGACGGCGCTCGAAGCTGCGCGCGCGGCGCACGCAGCGCAGCAGGCGCTGCGTGGCGAGCTGGATACCCTCAGCGCGAAGCATGCGGCGGTGCAGCGCGCGCTCGACGAGACGCGCACGGCGCACGGCGAAGCGCGCGACGCAGTGTCGGCGCTGCGTGCGTCGCATGCCGACGAGGCGGCGTCGCTGGCGCGTGCGCTCGACGCGCTGGCGCTGTCTGTGCGCCAGAACGATGTGCTGCTTGCGTCGGTGCGCGAGCATATCGCAGTGCGCGAGTCGCTGGATGCACAATACCACGAAGCCCATGCATCCCTCGAGACACGGTACGTCGAGCGACTGACGCAGCCTTGCGGCCGAGACCGAGCGCGCGGGCGCTGCGGAGCGTGCGGCGGACGAGGCGGCCGCCGCGGGCGAGGCGCGCGCCGCGCGGCTGCACGCGGCGGAGCGGCGCCTTGCGGAGCTGCAGCGCGACGTCGAGCAGACGCGCGAGGTGCACGCGAATGTCGCGGCGCTGCAGCAGCGTGCGGAGC
This sequence comes from Malassezia obtusa, assembly GCA_029542945.1. Lineage (NCBI taxonomy): Eukaryota > Fungi > Basidiomycota > Malasseziomycetes > Malasseziales > Malasseziaceae > Malassezia > Malassezia obtusa. The sequence continues at coordinate 210,917 of CP119939.1, read as the reverse complement.
ACGCGGAGGCGGAGTCTGCAGCGCTGCGTGAGCAGCTGCGTGCCGCGGAGCCGCTGCGCGTCGCAGCGGCGCAGCTCCAGAGCGAGGTGCACGAGCTGCAGACGGTGGTGTCCATGCACAAGACCAGCGCGAAGCACGCCGAGCAGGAGCACGTGCAGGCGCAAGAGACGATCCAGGAGCTGTACGTTGAATCTTGCTCATGCAGCACGGCAAAGGCGTACGTCGTGGAGCATGCGCTGCGCGAGCGCGACGAGGAGATCGAGGCGCTGCGTGACGCACGGCGGCGGCACACGGAGCAGATCCGCACGCTGCGTGCCTCGGAAAAGGCGCTGCGCGCCGAGCGCGACGCGCACGGCTGGCACGAGCGCATCGCGCAGCTCGAGCTCGAGCTCAGTGCGAAGGCCGAGGAGGTGGAGGCGGCCGACACGCGCATCCTCGACACGCTGCGCGAGAACAAGCGGCTCGCGGCGCAGAACAAGGCGCTGCACGCGCGCCTCGCGGCCGCGCCGGAGCGCGCCGCGCCGCTGCACGACCGCACGAACCAGCGCGAGGCGCCGGCGCCCTCGCCGCGCGCGTCCCCGACGAAGCCCGCGCGCGGCGACGCACGTGCGTCTCCGACGAAGCCCGCGCGCGGCGACGCGCGCTTCCTCGACCGCCTCGCGCGCTTCAAGCCCGTATCCTAGCCATAGTCTACGACCGCCACGCGTCCGGCCGCGGCGCGTGGGAGAGCACGTTGGCGCTCATGAGCTGCACGACGTCCGACTCGAGCAGCTCGCTCTCGTGCGTGTCCGAGGCGCGCAGCGTGAGCCGCACCACGGCGTCGGCCACGCTCTGGTACGAGCGCAGAAAGTCGCTCGTCTCCCCCGGCGGGGCCGCGAGCGCGGGGCGCTCGCCGCCGCGCGCGGGCGGCGCGCGCGCCGACGCGTCGTGCGTGGGCGCCAGCGCCTCGATGCACGCCTCGAGACACGGCGCGTGCGCCGCGCTCTTTTCCTCGACGACGTCCACGAGCGCCGACTGGAGCTCGGCGCGCGTCTTGAACGGGATCGTGGGGTTGCGCTCGACCTCGACCGCAGGCGCGCGGTGCGGGTAGGCGGACGGGAACGTGAACGTCACGCGCAGGTACGCCAGCGCCTGGTCCTGCTCGCCCCACGGGCCGCTGATCAGCACCGTGCACCGCCGGTGCGCGACGTCGATCGCCTCGAACACGTGCGGAAAGCGGCGCCCGACGCGCATGATCTCGTCGGGGAGCACGCCGTACTCGGGCGCGTGCGCGGGCGGCGCCGCGGACGGCGCGGCCTCGTCGCCGCCCTCGTCGCCGCGCTCGATCTGCACGCGCGACATCCAGTGCACCGGGTCGTGGAACGCGTCCGGGATCTCGTCCTGGTCCTCGTAGCGCATCTGCGGCCCGCGGTCCTGCGTGCTGCGCCGGCGCAGCGCGCACGGCGGCGACTCGGGGAGCGCGGCGCGCCGCGTGCGCCGCGGGCTGTGCGGCAGCGAGAGGGCGTGCCGCCTGCGGCGCGCTCGGGCGCAGAGCGCGCAAAGTCGCTTGCGGCGCGCTCGGGCGCGGAGCGTGCGACGTCGCTCGTGGCGCGCCGCGGCGACGTGCCGCTGCTCGTGAACGACGCGTGCGACGACGAGGTGAGCCACGCGTCGCGCGGCGCGCGCGGCTCCTGGATCTGGATGCCGTGCCGCGTCTCGGCGTCCGACGCGCGCGGGTGCGCGGCCACCTGGAGCGGCGCGCCGGGGACGTGGCCCACCGCGTCGAGCACCGCGTCCTGGATCGGCCACATGCGCAGCGTCTGGTCCTTGCTCCAGGTCAGCAGCTGGAACTCGCGGTCGTCGTGCGCGGCGTCCGAGCCGCCCTTGGTGCGGAAGAGGAACTCGCGCACGACGTCCGTGTGCCCCTCGAAGCGCTTCAGCGGCGCGCTCGGCGAGCCGGCCGCCCACAGGCTCGGCGCCGTGTCGCCGCGCTGTGCGACGGACATGGCGCCGTGCCCGAACGGGAGGTACTTGGCGCGCCACACGGGCTGCGGCGTGGCGATCGTCGCCTGCGGCTCGGTGATCAGCGCGCGCCGCGCGGCGGCCGCGCGCGACGCGTCCGTGCCCAGGTCCCAGTACTTGATCGTGCCGTCCAGCGAGCAGGTCATGAACTGGTCGCGCCCGCCGTCCACCGCGGGGCTCCACTGCAGCCCGTAGATCTTGCTGTGGTGCGCCTCGACGCTCGCGAGCGGCAGCGCACCGAAGCGGTCGTCCCAGATGAGCACCTTGTTGTCGCACGACGCCGCGATCCGGTGCGGCGACACGCGGTTCCACTTGACCTGCGTCATGCTCGCGTTCCACGCGCTGTACGCCTGCGCCGGCTTGCGCCCGCCGCGCGCGCCCATGCGCAAGTCCCACAGGTACGTCCACGTATCCACGCTGCAGCTCGCGAGGATCTCGGGGTGGATCGGCGACCAGTTGATGTCGGTGATGGCGCGTGTGTGCGCGTCAAACAGGCGCTCGACCGCGCTCGAGGCGCTCTCGACCGGCTGCACGGAGCGCGACGCATGCGCGAGGGCGCGTGCACGCGGCACATGCGCGCTCCCGTCGCGGATGCGCCGCCGCGGCGCGTTCACGACGACGTCGGCCGGCAGCGGCGCCTGCGCCGCCTCGGGGCGCGACAGATTCCAGAGCACGAGCTTCTGATTCGAGGTGCTCGCGACCCACTCGCGCCGCGCGTGGTGCGGGTTCCACTGGATGTCGGCCACCTCCCAGGTGGTGCGGTGCGCAAAGAACTGCGGCAGCGCGTAGGGATTCTCGAGGTCGAGCACAAAGAGCCCGATCTTTGCGCCGAGCACCACGTCGCGGCTCGCTGCGTGAGTCTATGGCGTACATGGGCTCAGACTCATGCTGCCCATCGGCTGCATCACGTTGATCACCGCCGACTGGTGCATCGTGCCGCCCAGCGCGCCGGAGTCGACGCGCTGCATGGTCGGCGGCGGGGCGTCTCCACCATCGGGGCGATCGGGCGCGGCTTCCATGCGCGTCGACGCGCCCGACGCGGTGCGCCTCGCCCGCCCCGCGGCGGCGCTGCGCGCGCACACGCACCACGAGGACGGGTGGGCGACGCTCGAGAGCGCCTACGCACAGTGCCTGTGGCTCGGCGAGGCGCACACGCCGCTGCACGCGTTCCTCGGCGTGCTCCAGTCGGTCGAGCACGGCGCGCGGCGCGTCGCGGCGCTCGTGCGCACGGCCGCCGAGGTGCGCGCGCGCTTCCCGGCATGGGCACGCGCGACGCTCGAAGCGATGCAGCGCGGCGGCGGCGGCGAAGACGTGCCCGCCTCGCGCGAGTCCGCCGCGATGCACGCCGCGCTCGCGTACGGCCCCCTGGCGCACACGCAGCACGCGCCGCGCGCGCTCGGCGAGTTTGTGCACGCGATCCACTGCCGCGAGTACGTGTGCAACTGACGCAGGGTGCAGCTGCAGCTCGTGCTGATTGCGTGGCTGCTTGCGCGGCAGCGCAGCGGCGATGCGTCGCTCGCGGCGCCCGACGCACCGGACGCGGGGCGCGCGCGCAAGCGCAAGGCCGCGAGGCCGACGCGGTGGACGGGCCTCGCGCCCGCGCCGCCGCTCGCGTTCGTGTGGGACGCGGCGCGCACACGCGCGCACAGACGCGCCCACCGACCTGGATACCCCCGGCGCAGACGCTGCGTCGCCGCCGCCGCCGCCGCCGCGCGCCGACGCGCCGCTGTCGCCCGACGCGCGCCTCGGTGTGCTCCCGCAGATCTGGGATGCGCTCGGCGACCAGCTGTGCCTGCTCGAGTGCGCGCCGCCCGCGACGGCAGACGCCGCATACGGCTCCGCATCGCGGCTGCGCGATGTGAACGACATGCGCGACGAGGCGCAGTGGGTGTGCGCCGCGGTGCTCGAGCCCGCGTTCCGCGCGGTGCTCCCGCGCGAGTGTGCGCGGCTGCGGACCAAGTGCTTTGGGCCGGGCCCGTCGGCGGCCGCGGCGCCTACGCCGGCGCCCGCACGCCGGCGGCTGCAGCGTGTCACCTCGGCGCCCGCACAGCCTCTCGAGAAGGCGCGCGACCCTGCGCTGCGCACCGAGGAGCGCACGACGATCCGCGCCGACCGCCGGCAGCGCGAGGTGCACATGCCGCGGCAGTTTAAGCGGAGCACGAGCGTGTCGGTTGCGCCGCCCGCGGCGCCGGCGAGCAAGCGCAAGCGCCCGGCGAGCCGGTGGGGCGCCGCCGCCGAGGGGCACACGCTCGTGTGTGCGACGCCGGAGAAGCCGCGCACTGCGGCGCCGGCGCCGGTGTGGGGCGGCCTTACGCCGTCGCCCTCGCCGTCGCCCTCGCCGCCGGTCTCGCCGAGCGGCGCGCGCGGGGCGATGCTGCGTGCGCGTGCAGAGCGCCGGAGCGCGTCGCCGGGCCGAGGCGCGTCGCTGGACGGGGTCGTGACGCAGGACGGGGTCGTGACGCAGGACGGGGCGGCGCCGCTGCACGGGACGGCGCCGCTGGTCGAGGCGCCGCCGCAGGAGGGGGCGGCGCCGCTGGACGGAGCGGCGCTATCGGGCGACGCTGCCTCGCTGGACGGGCTTGCGTCGCCGGGCGCGGTGCCCTTGCCGCCGGGCGCGGTGCCTTCGCTGCCCGGCATAGCGTCCATGCCGCTCAGCTCGTCCGCGTCCATGCCGCCCAGCTCGTCCGCGCGCTCGCCGCCCGCCTCCCCGTCACGCGCCCCGGCGCCGCTCGCGTCCGACTCCGAGGAAGAGCTCGTGCTTCCTGCATGGCGCAGGGCATCGCTCACTACGTCCCTACCCTTCCTCTAAAGCTCTACGTCGTCGTCGTCGTCGTCGTCATCGTCACTGACGTCCCAGCCCTGCACGCGCATCCGCTCCTTGTTGCGCTTGTGCTTCGTAGAAAGCTCGTCCAGGAGCACGAGCAAGTCCTCGTTCTCCTGCGCCAGGTTCGCATCGCCGCCCGCGCGCGCGAGCTCCTGGGCGTGCGCCTCGCGGAGGCGCGCAAGCTCCGCGGTGTGCGCGATGCGCTCGCGCTGCAGCTCGTCGGCGTGCGTCTCGCGGAGGCGCGCAAGCTCGGCAGTGTGCGCGTCGCGCGTACGCGCGAGCTCCGCGGCGGCTTCCTCGCGCGTGCGGCCGAGCTCGGCGGCGTGCGCGTCGCGCGTGCGTGCGAGCTCGGCGGCGGCCTCGTCGCGGGCTTGCGCGAGGTCTGCGCCGTGGGGCGTGGGTGCATGCGCCGCGGCGTCCTCGCGGAGCCGCGCGAGCTCGGCCGCGAGCTCGTCGCGGCGGCGTGCGGCGTCGGCGTGCTCGTCGCGGACGCGTGCGAGCTCCGTCTTGACGCGCTCGGCGATGCGGCCGTACTCGTCGCGCGTCTCCTGCAGCTCGTGCTCGAGGGCGTGGACGCGCTCGGCGTGTGCGTCGGTGGGCGTGTCGCGCGGCGCGGCGAGCTGTGCGTGTGCCTCGTCGAGCGCGCGCTTCGTCTCGTCGAGCACGCTGCGGACGCCCGCGAGCTGCTCGCGGAGCGCGGCGGCGGCGGCGGCCTCCTCGTGTGCCTTGGCGACGTCGGCGCGGAGGCCGTCGACGAGGGCGGCCTCGGCGCGTGCGTGCTGCAGCTCGGAGCGGAGTGTCGCGACCTGCTGCCGCGCGTCGAGGAGCTCTGCCGAGGACTGTGCGGCGTCCGCCGAGGTCGCGTCCGGCTCGACGAGGATCGCCTTTTGGACGTGTGCGTAGTGCTCCTTCCAGAACTCGACGAAGCGCCACGTGAACCACAGCGGGGGCACGTCGGGCTCCGTGGGCCGGTCGGCGAGCGCGAGGTAGTGCTCGAGGACGTCGGGGCCGACGCTCGCGAAGCGCGGGTCGCTCTTGAGGCGCACGAGGCGCGACGCAAACGCGTCGGGGCCGACGCGCGTGTGCAGGATGGGGTGCATCGCGCGGCGCGTGAGCACGCCGTCGTCGTCGCCCGTGAGCGCATTAAACTCGTACAGCTCCCCGAGGACGAACGCGGCGAGGCCCTGCACCACGCAGTCCACGCCGTGCGACTGCGCGACGGGCTGCAGCACCACCTGCAAATTTGCGCTCTCGCTCACGAGGTCCGCGACGGACGCGCTGCTCTGCCAGAGCCAGTGCGCGAGGAGCACGAGGTACGCGACCAGCACGCGCGTCCAGTCCTCGGACGTGCTCGCGTGGCCGTCGGCGGCCGCGAAGCGCTCGCGGCGCACGGCCTCGCCGTGCTCGCGCGTGGCCATCGCGAGGTTCCCGACGACGAGGTGCAGGAGCGTCGCGGGCGCGTCGTCGCCCGCGGGCGCAGGCGCCGCCGAGGCGACGCAGTGCCCCGAGTCGTCGAGGTGGATGCGCCGCGCAAACTCCTTTGTCGTCTCGCTGCCGTGCAGCAGGCTGCTCAGCACAAAGCACGCGAGCACGCACTGCGACGCGTCGAACGGCGCGCTCGCCGCGGGCGCCACGAGCGACGTGCCCGGCAGGTGCGCGACCGCATCGAGCAGCAGCTGGTTCGAGTTCCCGTGGTTCTGGTCGGGCGCGGGCGCCGCGACGCACGCGTGCAGCAGCGTCATGCGCACGTCGATGTTCTGCGCGACGAGCGCGTCGAACGCCGCGAGCGCCGCGGTGCGCACCGCGAGCGCCTGCGACGCGCGCTCCGTCGCGCCCGGGCCGCGCAGCGCGAGCGCCACGAGGCACAGCATCGCGGGCTGCGGCGTCTGCCACGCGAGCTCGTACGCGGGCGCGTCCGGCGCGCCCGGCGCGCCGTCGCCCGCGCGGCGCACGAGCGCGACGGGCGTCACGACCGACGCGCAGAGCAGCTCCTGGTTCACGCGCGACTCGCGCAAAATCGCCGCGAGGAGGTGCAGCGCGTGCGCCTTGAGCAGCGGCGGCGCGAGACTCGCAAACACGAGCTGCACGAGGCACTCGGTGAGCCCGCCGTGCGCGAGCGCGCGCTGGTTCTCGCGGTGGTCGCCGCGGTGGCCGTCGACAAGGTGCCGGATGCAGCGCACGAGGAGCAGTGCGTTCGCGAGCTTCTCCTCGTCCCACTCCTGCAGGAGGAACGCGTCGCGCTGCTGCGCATACTCGGCGCGCGCAGGCTCCGCGGCGTGCGCGGGCAGCGGCGGCGGGAAGAAGAGCAGCGGCGCAAGCAGCGGGACGGAGAGCGTCTCGCGGAAGTACACCTGGTTCGACGCGTTCTCGCGCAGGAGCGCCTCGAGGCCCGCGAGCGCGTCCTGGACGACGACCCCGCCCTCGATGCGCCCCTCCTGCGCGATGATGTCGAGCAGGCGCTCGAACGCGCCCTCAAACGCGATGATCTTCTGGATATCCGCGCTCCCGCTCACGAGGCCGGGCAGCAGCAGGAGCGCCTCGTTGCGGATGATCTCGGTGCTCGACGTGGGCGCCGCCTCGAGGCAGTGGAGCACCGCGCTGCACCCGCCGGGCGCCGCGAGCACGCGCTCCTGCACCTCGGCGCGGTGGTGCTCGAGGAGCGTCGCGAGGAGCTGGAGCGCCGCAAAGCGCGTGTAGAACGCGTGCACGGGCGCGAGCAGCGCGAGCAGCGCAAGCAGCGCGTCGGGCTCGGCGAGGATCTGCGTCTGCGCGCGCGCGCCGTCGGGCGCCTGGCACAGCGCGACGCACGACTCCACGGCCGCACGCAGCATCTCCTCGTCGCTCTCGCGCGCCTTGATCCAGCGCAGGAGCGGCACGAGCGCGTGCTCCACGACGAGCGCAGCATGGTCGCGCGTGAGCGCCTTGAGCGAGAAGAGCGCCGCGCGGCGGTCCTCGCGCGCGAGCGCCGCATCCGTGAGCTTCTGTGCAAGCGTCTGGATGGTCTTCTCAGGCGTCGGCGCGGCGCTCGCCGCGTACTTCTCGTACTGCTGCCGCAGGAGGCCGAGCCCGTGCAGCATGTTGGGCGCACGGATGGAGCCGTGCGGCCACGTGGCGCGAAACGCCGCTGACCAATCCGCCGCACCCCCGCGGTTTTCCCCACGCCCAGCATGAAGGTGTGGCGCTACGAGGAGGTCGCGCAGCACGCCTCGCGCGATGACTGCTACGTCGTACTCTACAACAAGGTGTACGACCTCACGGACTTTATCCCCCACCACCCGGGCGGGCCGCAGATCATCATCAAGTACGCAGGGAAGGACGCGACGTACGTGCGCCGCCGCTGACGCAGCACCATCTTCGACCCCGTGCACCCCCAGGGCACGATCGAAAAGTTCCTGCCTGCAGACAAGTGCCTCGGCGAGGTGGACACAGACACGGTCCCGGACGAGGTGCGCCAGGAGCGCGAGGCGCTCGAGCGCCAGGAGGTCGAGCGCCGCAAGAACCTGCCGCCGCTGCAGCAGTGCCTCAACCTGCGCGACTTTGAGCTGCTCGCGCGCGAGATCCTCTCGCCGATGGCGTGGGCGTACTACTGCTCCGCCGCCGACGACCAGGAGACGCTCCACGAAAACCTCGCCGTGTTCCGCCGCATCTGGTTCCGCCCGCGCGTGCTGCGCAACGTGAAGCACGTCGACCCGAGCACGTCGATCCTCGGACACCGCAGCACGCTCCCGATCTACATCACCGCGACCGCGCTCGGGCGCCTCGGGCACCCCGACGGCGAGAAGAACCTCACGCGCGCCGCCGCGCGCACCGGGCTCATCCAGATGATCCCGACGCTGTCGTCGTGCAGCTTTGACGAGATCGTCGACGCGCGCACGCCGGACGGCGCGCCCACGCAGTTCTTCCAGCTGTACGTCAACAGCGACCGCAAAATCGTTCTCGAGATGCTCCGCAAGGCCGAGCGCGCCAACGTGCAGGCGATCTTTGTCACCGTCGATGCGCCGCAGCTCGGGCGCCGCGAGAAGGACATGCGCATGCACTTTGACGACGCGGGCTCGAACGTGCAGAGCACGTCGGGCGACGAGGTGACCCGCGACGAGGGCGCCGCACGCGCCATCAGCTCGTTCATCGACCCCGGCCTCGACTGGGACGACGTGCTCTGGATCAAGAACCAGACGCGCATCCCGATCCTCCTCAAGGGCGTCCAGTGCTGGGAGGACGCCGTGCAGGCCGCCGAGATGGGCTTCGCAGGCTGCGTCCTCTCGAACCACGGCGGCCGCCAGCTCGACTTTGCGCGCTCCGGCATCGAGGTCCTCGAGGAGGTGGTGCAGGCGCTGCGCGCGCGCGGACGCTTCCCGAGCCCCTCGTTCCAGCTGTTTGTCGACGGCGGGATCCGCCGCGGGACCGACGTGCTCAAGGCGATCGCGCTCGGCGCGACCGCCGTCGGCATCGGGCGCCCGTTCATCTACGCATTCTCCACCTACGGCGTCGACGGCGTCGTGCGCGCCGTGCAGATCCTGCGCGACGAGATCGAGATGAACATGCGCCTCATCGGCGCGCCGACCGTGCGCGACCTCGTCCCCGAGATGGTCGACCTCCGCGCGCTGCACAGCCGCGCGACCACCGTCGGGGACCGCCCAGACACCAACGTGCTCGACCCCACGGGCACGACCAAGAGCCGCTTGTAGCGTATAGATCGGGCCAGATCGGGCCGTGCCTCCGCCGCGATGGGCGTGTGCTTCTCGGACGCCGCGGGCGACGCGGACCACGACGCTCGGCAAAAGAGCCTCGAGATCGACCGGCGCATCGATGAGGAGGGACGGCGTGGGCGCAGCGAGTACAAGATCCTGCTGCTCGGCTCGGGCGAGTCGGGCAAGTCGACAATCGTGAAGCAGATGAAGATCATCCACCAGAACGGCTTCACGCCCGACGAGCTCCTCGTGTACCGCCTGACGGTTATCAAGAACCTCGTGGACTCGGCACAGGCGGTGGTGCTTGCGCTGCGCCGCTTCCTGCTCGAGCCCGAGCTGCTCGCGAACCGCGAGGCCGCCGAGCGCGTGCTCGAGTACTCGGTCCCCGCGGACGCCGCAACGACGCTCCCTGCGGACGTCGGGGCGGCGATCGCGGCGCTGTGGCGCGACCCCGTGATTCCGCGGCTGCTCGAGCACGCGGGCGAGTTCTACATGATGGACAATGCGTCGTACTTCTTCGACCACGCGCAGCGCATCGCGTCCCCGACGTACGTGCCGAACGAGCAGGACGTGCTCCACGCGCGCTCAAAGACGGTGGGCGTGACAGAGACGCGCTTCCGCATGGGCGAGCTCTCGATCCATCTTGTGGACGTGGGCGGGCAGCGCTCCGAGCGGCGCAAGTGGATCCACTGCTTCGAGGCGGTGACGTCGATCATCTTCTGCGTCGCCCTCAGCGAGTACGACCAGGTGCTCCTCGAGGACAGCACGCAGAACCGCATGGCCGAGAGCCTCGTGCTGTTTGAGAGCGTCGTCAACTCGCGCTGGTTCGCGCGCACCTCGATCGTGCTCCTCCTGAACAAGATCGACATCTTCCGCCAGAAGATCCCGCGGCACCCGCTCTCGGACTACTTCCCGGAGTACACGGGCGGCAACGACGTGAACAAGGCCGCCAAGTACATCCTGTGGCGCTTTACGCTCGCGAACCGCGCCAAGCTCAATATCTACCCGCACCTCACGCAGGCGACCGATACGAGCAACATCCGCCTTGTGTTTGCCGCGGTGAAGGAGACGCTCCTGCAGAACTCGCTACGGGAAACGGGTCTCTTGTAGTTTAGTTGGGAAAATTGGGTTACAGGGCGTTTTGGACGTCGTCGTCGCTGCGCCACGGCTCGACGCGGCGCAGCAGGTCGCGCGTCTCGCGCGCAGTGCGCGCCACCGACGGCGCGTCCCCAAGCCAGGTGGCCGTCAGGTGCGCAGCCGTCGCGGGCGGGCGCACCGCCGCGTAGAAGGCGTCGGGCGCCTCGGCGACGCACGCACGCACGCACAGCGCCGCGAGCTGCACGTCGACGGGCGTGGGCTGCAGCGCGTGGCGCGTGAGCACGGCCGTGGCGCGCGCGGCGTCGTAGCGCAGCCATGCGGCGCTCAGGTCGCCGAGCGCGCGCTTGAGCGACTCGCGCACCTCGTCCTCGGCGAGGAACGCGGCGTCGAAGAGCGTGTCGACCGCGTCGCGCGCCGCGTCGCCGAGGCGCCCGGCCGGCAGGCGCGTGAGCACCTGCGCAAGTGCGCCAACCAGCGCGTCGGCGGTCTCGGCGGCGTCCGCGTCGGCGGTCCCCTCGGCGACGGCGCGCGCGCCCTGCGCGAGCTCGAGCACCACGGGGTCGACGCGCGTCTGGTGCTGCATGAGTGCGCCGAGCGCGGTGCCCGCGCGCGCACGCACCGTGCCGCTGCCCGTGTCGTGCAGCGCCTTTTGGAAGCTGCGCTGGAGCTGCGGGTAGAAGGGGCGCACGAGCGTCGGGACGCGCACGACGAGCGTGTCGAGCGCGCCGAGGATCGCGGCCTTGACCGGGGGCGCGTGGCGGTCGCCACACAGGCGGATGAGCGGCCCGACGATCTGCGTGACGAACGGCCGGAGCGGCTCGGGCGCGCTCTTCTCGACGACGTCGCCGAGGCCCAGCGCGCCGTTCTCGCGCTGCTCGGCCGAGCCGTGCAGCAGGCCGTGGAGGAAGAGCGTGACGAACGGCTGGGGGCCGCGCGCGACGCCGAGGCCGGGGAGCGCGGCGTCCGGCGCGCCGGTGGACGCGAGCGAGCGGCGCAGCGGGACCACGAGCGTGTCCCACAGCGGCTTCGGCACCGCGTCGAGGCACGCGAGGAGCGCGGCGTGCGCCTCGGTGCCGACCTCGGGCGCGTCCTCCTCGAGGAGCGAGGTGAGCTTGCGCAGGCAGTCGACTGTGTACTCGCTCCAGTCGAGCGTAGGCGCCTTTGCGCGGCAGAAGCGCACGAGCAGCGTGCACGCGAGCGCGCGGCGCGCGGGGCCCTCGCGCGACGCCATCCAGCTCAGGAGGAGCACCATCGTCTGGTGGAGCGCGTCGATGTTGGCGAGCGACGCAAAGACGGCGTCCGCGGCGGCGTGCAGCGTCGCGGCGTCGCCCGCGCCGTCCAGGAGCGTGCGCGCGACGCAGCTGAGCACCGGCGCGATCGCCGGCGCGAGCGCCGCGCCGGCGACGGGCACGAGCGTCGCGAGCGCCTCGGCAGCGCGCGCGTCGAGCGGCACCTGCGCAAGCGCGGGGACAAGCGCGGGGAAGACGACCTCGGGGCGCGTGCGGACCACCTCGCGGAGCGCCGCGAGCGCCGTCGCGGCACGTGCGTCGTCTCGCGGAGCGCCGCAAGCAGCGTCGGGATCGTCGTGTCGATCGCGCGCGCGCCGAGGTGCGCCTGCACCGCGTCAAAGGTGCGCGCGGCGGCGGCGCGCACCGCAGGCGACGCGTCGACGAGCGCGCCACGCACGATCGCGATGAGCGCGTCCTCGTGAGCCTCGAGCTGCGTCTTGGTGGCGTTGCCGAGGATGTCGGCCACCGCGGCACACACGCCGGCGCGCGTCGCGGGCTGGGGCGCGTGCGCCGCGCGCGTGGCGAGCAGCGGGATGGTCTCGTGGAGGATCTTCTCGCCGAGCTTGCGCACGAGCTCGCCGAGCGTGCGCCCGGCCATCTCGTGCTGCTCGCTGCCCTCGGCGGCGAGCGCGCCGACGAGGAGGTCGAGCATCACAGGGAGCACCTCGCGCGCGGTGCGCGGCGTGTTCTGCACGAGCACCTTCCAGACGTGCGCGGCCGCCTGGCGCACCGGGATGTTGGGGTCCTGGCGCAGGATGTAGATCGCGGCGAGCAGGCGCGTGCGCCGCTCGCTCCCGAGCGCGGTCTGCAGCGTGCGCTGGATCGAGTGGTGCGCGGCGAGCGCGGCCTCGGGGACGCCCTCGGCGCCCTCGCCCTCGGCGTCGCCCTCGGCGTCGCCCGCGTCCTCGGCGTCGTCCGCGGCCTCGGCCTTGCCCGAGACGCCCGCGAGGCGGAAGAGCAGGTCGCCCGTGAGCTGCAGCGAGGCGAGGCGCATGCGCGCCACCTCGTCAAACAGGCGCGGCTCGAGCTGCGGGAGGAGGAGGTCGACGGCGCGCTGCGTGTAGTTGCCGACGAGCATGCGCCCCGCACGCATCGACGCCTCGCGCACGTTCTCGTCCTCGTCCGCAATGCTCCCGACGATCGGCGCGACGATCACGGGGAGGTGCGGCACGAAGCGCGCGCCGAACGTCGCGGGCAGGTAGATGAGCAGCGCGAGGTGCCCCTCGCGGACGTGCGCGGCGCGCGCGGCGGTGTGCGCAATGATGCTCGGCAGGAGGCTCTCCATGCGCTCCATGCCGAGGCCCGCGAGCACCTCGGCAAGGCCCTGCGCGGCGCCGTGGCGGTCGACGCTCGTGGCGCGCGACTGGAGCACGGCGAGGAGCGCGGGGATGAGGTCCACAAAGTGCACCTCGCCGAGGCGCTCGACGAGCGTGCCGAGCGCCTTGGCCGCGACGCTGCGCGCGTCCGGCACGGGGGACACGAGCACGGCGCGCACCAGCGGCGTGTACCGGTCGAGGTACGGCACAAAGTCGCGCGTGTCCGTCAGCGACGCGAGGTTCCCGACGATCTGCGCGGCCTGCTTCTGCTGCGCGACGGAGCGCTCCTTGAGCGCGCGCTCGATGATCGGCGCAATGAGCGCGAGCGAGGGCGCGTCGATGTAGTGCACAAACTGCGTGCCGAGCAGCGCCTTGAGCGCCGCGCCGGTCTTCGCGTTCGGGTCCACGAGCGCCTTGAGGAGCGCGGGGACCAGCGCGTGGATCTCGGGGTTGTGGATCACCTCGCCAAACTGCTTCAGCGCGCGGTTCGCCGCCTGGCGCAGCTGCGTGTGCGAGTCGGTGAGCACGTCGCTCAGGCGCGGGATCACGATCGGGAGCGCCGCCGAGAGCTGCCGCGGCGCACAGTACGCCATCGCGCCGAGCAGCTCGACGGCGCCGCGCTTCGCGCGCCACTGCTTCTCGCCGAGCCCCTCGAGGAGCTCGGGGAGGATCTGCTTCACGCACGGGCCGCTCACGCTCTGCATGAGCCCACGCGCGGTGTCGGCGGTCGCGTCGCGCACGTCGGCGCTCCCGTCGCCAAAGCACAGCAAGATGTGCGGGAGGATGTGCGGGACGTACGGCTCAAAGAGCACACGCAGCGTGCGCACCAGCACCTCGTACGCAAACATCGCGCCCTGGCGCAGCGTCGGCGACGAGGTGTCCGCGACCGCGTCGGCGAGGCGCGGCAGCACACGCAGCGCCTTGATCCCGCCGATGCCGACGCCCTGCACGACGCCCGCGAGGCCGTACGCGGCGCCGCGGCGCATCGCGTACTTCTCGCCGTGGAAGAGCGTGGTGAAGAGCGTGTCGACGAGCGCAGGGACGTCGCGCGCCACCGCCTCGGTGCGCACGAGCGGCGGGAGACACGCGCCGACCGCCTCCTGCACAAGCTCGCTCGGGGTCGCGAGCGCCGCGAGCAGGCGGTCGACGATGCGGCGCACGTGCGCGTCGCCCGGCGCAAGGTGCCGCGCGGCGCGCCCGAGGAGCACGACGGCCGCCTCGGTCACCGCGTCGCTCTCGCTCGCGAGGCTCGACTCGAGGTCCGCGATGAGCGGCGCAAGGACCGCGGCGCCCTGCGCGTCGACCACCGCGACCGCCGCGTCGAGCATCGCGCGGCGCACCGCGTCGTGCCGGTCGCCGAGCGCGCCGGGCTCGCGCAGCGCAAAGTGGAAGAAGGGGAGCACGTCGGGCGCGCCGAAGCGCGGCGCGAGCGCCGCAAACGCGTGCGCCACGCCGAGGCGCACGCGCCACGGGTCCTCGCGGTGGAGCGTCGCGTCGATCACGAGGCCGTGCGCGTCGTACTCGGGCTCCAGCGAGTGGTTCTTGGCGCCGTACAGCAGCACGAGCCCGTCGCGGAGCGCGGCAAACGTCTCGGGGTGCGCCGCACACGCCGTGCCGAGCGCGCGCGGTGTCGTCGTCTGCACGTACGCGTGCGGGTGCTCGAGGAGCGCGACGAGCGCGTTGACGTACGTCGGCGGCACCTCCATCGCGTTCTCCGCCCAGATACGCTCCGCGGTGCGCTGCAGCTCCTCGTCGTCGGCGTGCAGCGCGAGGAAGAGCGGCGCGCTAAACTCCCACTCGGTTAGGTCGAAGGGCACGAGGCACTGCAGCGCGCCGTCGCGCTCGCGCCGCTCGTCCGAGAGCGCCGCGTCCTGCAGCTGCTGCGCCAGTGCCCCCGCGCCGACCGTCGTGCGCGCCATCGCCTCGCCGTACGCACGCAGCGCGCCGACCGCGTCGTGCGCGAGCGTGGAGAAGCGGCGCAGCAGCACAAGCAGCGCACGCACCACCTCCGCGCGCGGGAACGCGGGCGCGGCGCCACACGCGCTCTGCGCCGCGAGGCACTCGAGCACGAGCTGCATGCGCTCGATGACCGCGTCGTCGCGCACCGCGTCGCCGCTCACGCGCGCCTCGTCCACGAGCTCTACGAGGAACGGCGCGACGAACGACGCAGTGCCGAGGCTCAGCGGCGCGCCAGACACGAGCAGGCGCAGCTGGTACAGCACACGCAGCTCGACGTCCGCGAGCGGCTCGAGCGACCAGTCGAGCGGCACGAGCGCGTCGTCCGCGCGGCGCAGCCACGTGCTCAGCACGAGCGCGACGATCGTCGCGGCGCGCGCCTCGCCGGTGCGCGCGAGTGCCCCGAGCGCTGCTGCGGCGGGCGCGCCGAGGCCCAGCACGCGCGCACGCGCCGAAAACAGCACGCCACGCACCGCGCGCACGAGGCGGTCCATGTGCGCCGCGACGTCCGCACGCGACTCGGCGACGGCGCGCGCGGTGCGCAGCGCACACAGCAGGTGCGCGCGCGCCGCCTCGATGTCCGCACGCACGCGCGCCTCGGCCGCGAGCTGCGCGTCGACGGCGGCCTGCTGCTGCTTCGTGCGCGTGGGCGCGCCGCCGGCCTTCTTTGCGGCGAGCGACGCACGCACCTCGGCGTCCCACTTCTCGAGGTGCCCGCGCGCCTGCGGCGTGTCGCGCGCCTCGGCGGCGAGCACGTCGACGACCGGCTCGTCGCCGGGCGGCGTCGCCCACACCGTCATGTCCTGCTCGCTGAACGGCTCGAGGCGGTGCGGCGACGCATCGCGCACGATGCGCTCACACACCGGCGCCAGCACACGCTCCGGCGCGATGTACGCGACCGTCGCGAGCGCCGCGTCCGCGGCCGGCGCCAGGCGCACGTCCGCCTGCGCGCCGGTGATCACCTCGAGCAGGCGCACGTGCTCCGCACAGACGACCTCGTGCGGCTCGGCGCGCGCCGTGCGGCACAGGTGCACGAAAAAGTCGCGCTCCGCATCGCGCAGCGCGTCGACATGCGCAAGCACCACAAGCTCCGCCAGGAGCTGCGCGGTGCTCTCGGCAGAGACCGGCGCCGCGATCTCGCTCGTCTGCCGCTCCACGGGGCGCACCGCCAGCTCGAGGAGCGTGCGCAGGCGCATCGCGTCCGCGTGCGGCGTGTCGGCGCCCGCGTCGCCGACCGCGAGCAGCGCATGCACGAGCTGCGTCGAGAGGCGCAGCGCAAGGCGCCGGTCAAAGCCCGCGACCGACTCGAGCAGGCGGCGCACGTCGCCAAACGCCGGCGCGCCGTACGCGGCAAGCACCGCGACGAGCGCGCCCTGCATCCCCGCGTCGTACAGACACGCATACCCGCGCCACGCAAGCACCGCCGCGAGCGCCGCAGCGTGCTCCGCGGGCCACGCAGCGTCCGCGTCGCGCAGCTTGCGCACCACCTTGTCGGCCAGCAGGAACGACGGCTTGGCGTCCACGTGCAGCAGCGGGCGCAGCGCCGCGTCCGCCGCGCGCGCGGCCGGCGACGCGCCGTCCGCGCCGTGCGCGAGGCGCGCAAGCACGCGCGCAGCGGCACACGCCTCGAGCGCACACTCGGGCGTGGTGAGCGCCGTGGCGCCCGCCGCGACGCCCTTCTCGGCGAGCGGCACGAGGTCCGCCGCGAAGCGCGCGCCGCCCGCGCCCTCGAGCGGGAGCGCCTGCAGCGAGCGCAGCGCCGCGGCACGCACCGCGGGCTTCACGAGCTGCGCCTTGGCCGTGACGATCTGCAGCGCAGGCGCGGGCAGCGGGGTATCTTGCGCGAGGCCCGCCGCGGCGTGGTGCCACACCGCGCCGAGCGCCTCGCGCAGCAGGTGCGGCTGCGCCTCCTTTTGCACGAGCGGCGCCGCGGCGTCGACGACGCGCGCGCTCCACGCGCGCTCCGCGGGAATCGCGCCGAGGAGCGCGTACAGCGTGCGCCGCTGCTCCTCGGCACGCGACTCGCTGCCCTTGAGCGCACGCGCAAGCGCATCGAGGAACGCGTCGGGCACGCCGCCAGCGACGAGCACACGCGCGAGGCGCAGCGCACCCTCCCGCGTCGCGCCGTTCGCCGAGCCCACCGCCGAGAGCAGCGGCTGCTGTACACGCTGCAGCACCGCACGCCGGTCGACGCGCGCATGCGCACACAGCACACTCGCGACGGGGCATGCCACGTCCGGCGAGCGCAGCAGCATCTTGTCGAGCGTCGGGAAGACGTGCGCGTCGCACTCCTCCTGCGTCACCGTGCCAAAGAAGCCCACAAGCGCGTCGAGCACATGCTCCGGCACGCGCGCCTTTGCCGCCACGACGTGCGTCGTAAAGTAGGCGAGGATCGACGCGCGCGACTCCGCAAGGTACGCCGCACCCTCGGGGCGGCGCAGGTGCAGACACACGTCGGCCACGACGCCGACGGCCGTCATCGCACGCAGCGCGTGCGTGCCCGCGGGCGTCGCGAGCAGCATGCGCAGCAGCACAGGGATCGCCTCGTCGTGCGTGCGCACCACCCGCCACGCCGCATGCTGCACGGGACGCAGCAGGCGGTCGCGCGCGGGCGCCGTGCCGGCGAGTGCGTCGTATACGGTCGCAAACGTCTGCAGTAGCACAGAAAACTCGGGCACGCCCTCGGGCACGCCCTTGTCGAGCACCGCGCCGAGCAGCGTGCATACCCACGCATGCACACCCGCGAGCTGTGCACGCGGCGCACGCACCTGGCCGAGCGCGCCCACGAGGCGCTCCGCCTCGGCCCGCACGCACTGCGCCGCAGCACGCACAAGCTCGCTTTCGAACGGCGCCGCGGCACGCGCGAGGTCGGCGCTCAGCAGCGCACGGCCCGCGTCCAGAAGCAGGAGCCGCGTCGCGCGGTCCGGGTGGTATTCGACGGCCTGCAGCAGCAGCTGGTACAGCTCGACGCGCTCAGAGGATGTCGTCTCGTCGTCGTCGGCAAATTTGGGGAGCACCTGCGTGAGGAGCGCATCGCGCGGGCGCCGCTTCGTCGAGCGGAGCACGGCGGCAACGTGCGTCACAAACGCGTCCCAGTCGGTGCCCGCGTCGGGCACCGCGGGCGCAGACGCCCGTGTGCCATGCCCGGGCGCCATCTCGTCGTCGGAGTTGTACGGCGACTCCGCGTCGGCGACATCCGCGGCGTGGAGCCACTGCTTGATGTCGCGCGTCCTCATGGCGGACGAACGAAGAAGGACAAGTCACGTGCGGACCGTGCGCTTTCGCGCCTGCTACGGGATTTTGTCCGGCGGCCGGCGGTGCCGCCGCCGCCGTGGCCGCCGCGGCAGCGGCGGCGGTAGCGGCAGTGGCGGCGGCAGTAGCGGCGGCAGTGGCATGCACAGGATCAATGTCGCCGGGCCCGACACGCCCATAGCCCACAGTCTCTGCCCACGATCGCCATCGCACTACGCCGCCCGCGCCACACACACATAGGCTGAACGACCACACGCCGCACACCCACGGCGGCATGGCCATACCCCGCTGTGCCCGCTCGTCGAGCTCTATAGAACGTCGGCCGTACACCTCGTTGTTGCCGAACGAAGGCGCCGTGGGCGCCCTCGTCGCTCTACAGCGCGTCCACACATCGCGCTACCTCGCATGCACCACGACGACGCACGCAGGGGCCCTCCGCATCGGGCGATTAAGCGGCCCCGCGCACGCAGTCAATACGCATGCTGCTGCCATGCCCGATGGACGTGCCAAGGAATGCACGCATGCAGGTCCGACCTACCCTATCGGACGCGATCGCTCGCATCTCGATGACGGCGCTGCACCTGCCAAATGAATGCATCCGCATCGAGTGCGTCTTTTGTTTCGGCCTATCCGCATGCACGCTCGGCCTCCGCGGCCGCCGTCGGCTGCGCCCGTGGGCCACGCCCGCTGTACCCCGCGCCACTCGCTGCAGCAAGATGCAGGTTGATACCCAGATACACGTCGTCGCGTACCTTGCGTACAACCTATGCAAGAAGTGGAGCGAGCGAATCAATCGGGCACGCTTGGCGCGAGAACAATGTGAAAAGACCCCCTGTCATAAATTCGCGCGCACTGATTGGCCCATCGGGTGTGCGGGTGACCGTCGCCTGAACAAATCGGCCGGCCGCACCGTAAATGGCAGTGAAAAAAGACTGCGATTCTGCCTGGGACAAAAGCGGTCAGTGCTGCAGTGCCAAATGCGCGTAAATGGACGTGGTAAGGGGGGCGGCCGCCGATGCGTATAACCTAGGCCTCAGAACCACCGCGCCTTTTTTTTTCTTCTCACACGACGCCCTCGCCGCTGCCCCACCCGCATCGTCGAGATGGCGAGCGCTGAAGCGGCCGTACGGCGCCCTGGCGCGGAGAATGCTAGCACTCCCCCTGCGCCCCATCCGAATGCTCCTCCGATGACAAGCCCCAGCGCGGCCGCCAAGCAGGCGGTGCGCGACGACAAGTTCTACGGGCACCGCCTGATGGCCGAAGTGACGGAACGCATGCTCATGGCCTTCTTCTCTTGCACACACGATTCGATGGCGGCCACCGCAGACGCCCGCTCCGTCTCCTCGAGCCGCGCGCCGCGCCTCGCGCACTTTGTCGCCTACGCACTCTACCGTACGCGCCTCCCGATGATGGTGCTGTACTACGCGCTGCTGCTGCTCAAGCGGCTCAAGACCCGATACCCGGTGGCGCGCGGCTCGTCCGGCCACCGCCTCTTTATCGCCGCGTTTATGCTCGCGAGCAAGATGCTGTGCGACGACTCGTACAACAACAAGAGCTGGACGATCGTCGGGCAGGGCCTCTTTTCCCTCGCCGAGATCAACCAGATGGAGCGCGAGCTGCTCAACTACCTCGACCTGCACCTCGACGTGCCTCCCGCGGAGCTCGCGCAGTTTGCGACCGAGCTCCAGGAATTTGGCGCGCCCGACGTCTCGCTCGACGACCTGAACGTGACGCGCCTGCCGACGCCGAAGCGCGATGCAAGCACGTCGCTGCCCGCGTCGCCCGAAGCGCCGCGGCGGCACGGCGGCCACCGCCGGCGGCCGTCGCACCGCCGCTGCCTCAGCCTGCGCCCCGACTTTTGGGCACAGGGCGCGGCGCCGGTGCCCAGCATGCCGCACCGCGCCGAGAGCGAGTGGAATATGAGCCAGCGGTGCCGCTCGGGGCGCTCGTCGATGCCCCTGCAGCGCACGCCGACCACGGCGTCGATGCACGCCGCGGCGGTTGCGTCCGTCGCGTCCATGACGCAGTCGGCGAGCCAGCCGGGCGCGGTGCCCGACCCGGTCGACTGGAGCGTGTTCAGCACGTCGAACAATGCATCCTCGTTCTCGATGGCGACGCCGAGCTCGGTCGCGTCAAGCTCGCGCATCACGCCCTCGACGTCCTTCTCGGACATGGCGCCGAGCCCGTGGAGCGGCATGCCGTCGATGCCGTCGATGCTCCCTTACATCACGCCGGCCGCCGCGCACGGCATGCCCGCGCCCAAGCTCGACGAGTCCGTGCACGAGATGGGCCCTCCGCTGCCGGGCTACCCGGCGTATCCCCTGTATCCTTCGTAGCGCCTGTACACTAGACGATTTGCACGTGATCCGCTCCTTTGTCCCTGGGACAAAGGAGCGCGAGGCGCGCGCCGCGGGCGCTATAAGATGCGCGCGCGCACGCCAGGCACGGCGCACGATGCCCCAGCGACCCCACAGCCTCCCTGCGCGCCTGGATCTCGCGTGCGCCGCGCTCGACGGCGCGAGCGAAAAGAGCGCGCCGCGGCATGCGCCGAGCAACGACAGCGTCTTCTCGCCGATCGAGCCGCTGCCTACGCCGGTGCACGCGGCGGATGCGGCCGCAGCAGATGCAAGCGCCGCCGCGGATGTCGCGCGGCGCGTGCCGCGGCGTGTCGTGCGCCCGGCGCTGCGCCGCACCGTGCGCCGCATGTACCGCGTCTGCTCGCGCACGGACCTTGCGCTGCTCCTCGTGCCCGGCGTAGTGTGTGCGCTCGTGAGCGGCGCGCTCCCGGTCGCGATGACGCATGTCGTCGGGCGCGCGTTTGCGGCGTTCGCGGCCTACGACCCCGCGGCGCCGGACGCGCGTGCGGCGCTGCGCACGAGCGTACGCACCGACGTCGCGGTGCTGCTGGCGCTCGCGGCCGGCACGCTCGTGCTACGCGGTGCGGCGGCCGCGGCGTGGCTCGTGCTGGGCGAGCATGGCGTGCGTGGCTGGCGCCGCTACGTCTTCCGCACGGTGCTTGCGCAGGACATGGCGTTCTTCGACCTGGGCATGGGCCTCGAGACGGCGCGCACGGACGTCGGCGCGGCGGGCGCCATGGCGCTCTTTCTCAAGGACACGGACGACGTGCGCACCGCGATGGGCGCACAGATGGGCTACCTCGTGGTGCACGCCGCGGCGGGCCTCGCGAGTCTGGGGTATGCGCTCGGGCGGCAGTGGGCGCTGACGCTCGTCATCTTTGCCGCGCTCCCACTGCTGGCGGCGGCGACGGTCGCCGGCGATGTGCTCGGCGCGCCGCTGCACGCTGCGGAGCGCACGGAGGCCACGCGCCTCGCGGCGCTCGTCGAGAAGGGCGTCGCGGCGATCCGCACGCTGAAGGCATTCAACGCGCAGGCGCTGCAGCGTGAGCTGCTGGATGCGTGCGCCGCGCAGTGCCGCGCGCTGTACACGCGCATGTGCGTCGTGTGGGGCGTGCGCTACGGCGTGTGTGCGGCGCTTGCGCTGCTGACGTTCGTGCAGGGCTTTGCGTACGGCGGGCACCTCGTGCGCACGGGCCGCGCGGGCCCGGACGTAGTGCTTGCGACGTTCCTCGCGAGTCTCGTCGCGATGGGGCAGCTGCAGTCGATCCTCCTGCGGCTGAGCCTCGTGGAGCGCGGCAAGAATGCGGCCGCGAGCCTCGAGGCGCTCGCGACGTCGCGGACAGAGAGCGATGCGGAGGCCGCCGCGCGCGAGGCCGCGCACAAGGCTGCGGATGCCGCCGCGTACGACGCCGCGCACGACGCCGCGCCGCGCCGCACGCCCAAGGTGTGCAGCGGCGAAATGGCGCTCGAGGACGTGTGGATGGCGTACCCCACGCGCCCAGACACGCCCGCGCTGCGCGGCGTGAGCCTGTACTTTGCCGCGGGCGAGCACACGTTCGTCGTCGGGCGCTCGGGCAGCGGCAAGTCGACGGTCGCGAGCCTCCTGCTGCAGCTGCACGCGCCGCAGGCCGGGCGCGTGACGCTCGACCTGTGCGACGTGCGCCGCCTGGACCCCGCGTGGTTCCGCACGCAGGTCGCGGGCGTCGCGCAGGACTCGCTGCTCCTCGAGCAGACGCTCTTTGAGAACGTCGCCGCGGGTGCACGCACGCCGCGCGCCGGTGCGTCCGTGCGCCAGGCCGTGTGCGCCGCGCGCCTCGACGACGTGCTCGACGCGCTCCCCGACGGGCTCGACACGCGCCTCGGCACGCGCGGCACGGCGCTCAGCGGCGGGCAGCGCCAGCGCGTCGCGCTCGCGCGCGCGCTCCTGCGCGACGCATCCGTGCTTGTGCTCGACGAGGCGACCTCCGCGCTGGACGCCGCATGCGCCGCGCAGGTGCACGCCGCGGTGCGCGCGTGGCGCCGCGGGCGCACGACGATCGTCATCACACACGACCTCGCGCATGTGCGTGCGGACGACTACTGCTACGTGCTCGACGCGGGGCGCGTCGTCGAGGAGGGGTTCGTCGACCGCCTCGCGCGCCGCGCCGACGGCTGGCTCCTGCGCACATACCCCGACGTGGCGCGCACGGCGCCGCGATCGTCGCGCACGCCCAGCACGCTCGGCACCCCGCCGCGGTCCGCGAGCGTCTGGAGCGAGGCCTCGGACGCGTCCGGGAAGGTGGAGCTCGCAGAGCTCGCGGCGCCTGCGCGCGCGCCGGACGGCGTTGCGCCCGAGCGCGTCGCGGCGCGGCACCGCGTGCCGAGCGCCGCCGCGGCGCCCGTCCGGACGCGCACACACGCGCCGCACGCGCTGCACGACGCACTGCACACGCTCGTCGCGACGCAGCCGCACCGCGCGGCGCTTGCGCTCGCGCTCGTCGGGTGCGTCGCGTCGGGCGTGACGACGCCCGCGTTTGCGTACTGCCTCGCGCAGGTGCTGCTCGTCGTGGGCCGCGCGAGCGCCGCGCGCCTCGCGCCGCTGATCGGCGCGACGGCCGGCGTGGCGCTCGCCGACGGGCTGCTCAAGGGCGTGCGCCTCGTGAGCATGGAGGCGCTCACGGCGCGGTGGGTCGCGTCGCTGCGGCGCCGCGCGATGGCGCGCGTCCTCGTGCAGGACGCGCGCTTCTTTGACTGTGCCGAGAACGCGCCGAGCGCGATCGCGACGGCGCTCGTGAAGGACGCCGAGGACGCGGGCGCGTGCCTCGGGCAGCTCGTCGGGCAGCTCGTCGCGCTCCTTGCGCTCGTCGTCGCGACGGGCGTGTGGGCGTTTGTGCAGGGCTGGCTGCTCACGCTGTGCGTCCTTGCGCTGCTCCCGCCCGTCGCCGCGCTGTACGCCGCGCAGGGCTGGGCGGCCGCGCGCGCAGAGGCCGCGAGCAAGGCGCAGCGCGAGCACGTCGCGCACGTCTTCTTCGAGCAGGTCGCGGCGGTGCGTGGGGTGCGCGCGATGGCGCTCGACGACGCGCTGCGCCGCGACGCGCACCGCGCGATCGACGCGGCGGCGGCCGCGGGGCGCGCCGCGGCGCTTGCGAGCGCCGCGGGTGCGGGGCTCGCGGAGGCGACGACGTACGCGGCCGAGGCGCTGCTGTACGGCGTCGGTGCCGCGCTGCTCCTGCGCGGCACGTACGACCTGCACCGCCTGCTCCTCGTGCTGAACCCCGTGATCTTTGCGGTGGGCTTCGCAGCGCAGCTCGCCGCGTCCTTCCCGGCGGGGACGAAGAGCGTGCACGCGCTGTGCGCCGTCGCGCGCCTCCTGCGCCTCGGCGACGCGGCGTCCGACGCGCGCGGCGACGCCACGCCGGCGCTTATGGGCGCGGTCGAGTTCGACGGCGTGACGTTTGGCTACGGCGCGGCGCGTGTCCTGGACGCGGTCTCGTTCCGCATCCACGCCGGGGAGCGCGTCGCGCTCGTCGGCGCGAGCGGCGCGGGGAAGTCGACCGTCGCCGCGCTCGTCCAGCGGCTGTACGAGCCGGAGGCGGGCGCCGTGCGCATCGACGGGCACTGGGCACGCACGCTCGACGCCGCGTGGCTGCGCGCACACATCGCGGTCGTGAGCCAGGCGCCGACGCTGTTTGCGACCACGGTGCGCGACAATATTGC
Source organism: Malassezia obtusa (assembly GCA_029542945.1). Classification (NCBI taxonomy): domain Eukaryota; kingdom Fungi; phylum Basidiomycota; class Malasseziomycetes; order Malasseziales; family Malasseziaceae; genus Malassezia; species Malassezia obtusa. The sequence goes on along the minus strand of CP119939.1, from coordinate 186,440 downwards.
GCTCGGGAGCGGCGCGAGCGACGCCGAGGTGCGCCACGCCGCGGCGCGCGCCGGCGCCGCGGCGTTCATCGAGGCGCTCCCCGAGGGATACGCGACGCGCCTCGGCGCCGACGCGACGCAGCTCTCGGGCGGGCAGGCGCAGCGCGTGGCGCTCGCGCGTGCGCTGGTGCGCCGTGCGGCGCGCATCCTCGTCCTCGACGAGTTCACCGCGGCGCTCGACCCCGCAACGCGCGGCGCGGTCGCCGACGAGGTGCTGCGCCGCGGCGCCGCGGCGCCGACGGTGCTGATGCTCACGCACGACGCGGCGCTCATGCAGCAGTGCGACCGGCTCCTCGTGCTGGACGCGGGGCGCGTCGCGTACGACGGCCCGCCGGCGCCGTGGCTCGGCGCGCGGGCGGAGCAGCAGCGCGCGGCGGGGTGGTGGTAGTAGAGAGAGAGGTCAATCGCTACGATACTTTTTCCGCGCGTCTACTTAGCGGCCGCCCGAGAGACCCTTCTGGACAGCGCGCTTGAGGCGCAGCGAGCAGCGGCGGTAGTCGTCCGCGGAGCTGTCCTCGAGCTCGAGCACCTCGAGCGCCTTGGCGAGCTCCTGCTCCACCTGGATCTTGGCCGCGCGCTTGAAGTTGGCGGCGGGGTTGGAGATGGTGGACTCGACCGAGTGCACGTAGGCCTCGAGGTCGTTGCGCGAGTCGTGCTTCGCCTGGAACTCCTTGTCGGCGTTCTTGAACTGCTCCGAGTCCTTGATCATCTGCTCGATCTCGGTGGAGCTCAGGCGGCCGACCGAGTTGGTGATCGTGATGTTCGCCTTGCGGCCCGACGTCTTCTCCTGCGCCGAGACCTTAAGCAGACCGTTGGCGTCCACCTCGAAGGTGCACAGCAGCTCCGCCTGGCCACGCGGCAGCGGCGGCAGACCCGTCAGCTCGAACTCACCGAGCAGGCGGTTGTCCTTGCACTGCGTGCGCTCACCCTCGTACACAGGGAACGTGACCTGCGTCTGGTTGTCCTCGACGGTGGTGAAGGTGCGCGTCTTGTTCGTGGGGATGGGCGTGTTGCGCGGCACCACAACACCGAACACGTCGCCCTGCATCGCGACACCGAGCGAGAGCGGGGCCACGTCGAGCAGGAGCAGGTCGGCGGTCTTGTCGCTCGTCTGGTTGGTGAGCACCGCACCCTGGACCGCGGCACCGTACGCGACGGCCTCGTCGGGGTTGATGCTCTTGTTCAGCTGGCGGCCGTTGAAGTACTCCGAGACCAGCGACTGGATCTTGGGGATACGCGTCGAGCCACCGACGAGCACAATGTCGTCGACCTTCTCCGCGGGGATCTTGGAGTCCTTGAGCACCTTGGCCACGGGCTCGAGCGTGCTCTTGAACGCCGCCGAGTTGATCTCCTCAAAGCGCGCACGCGTAATGTTCGCCTGGAAGTCGATGCCGTTGAAGAGCGAGTCGACCTCCACCGAGGTCTGCGTCACGCTCGACAGCGTGCGCTTGGCACGCTCGCAGGCGCTGCGCAGACGGCGCACGGCACGCGCGTCGCCCGAGATCTCGACCTTGTTCTTGCGCTCAAAGTCCTTCTTGAAGAACTCGAGGAGCGTGTTGTCAAAGTCCTCACCACCCAGGTGCGTGTCACCCGCAGTGGCCTTCACGGCGAACACACCGCCGGTGATGTTGAGGAGCGACACATCGAACGTACCACCACCCAGGTCGAAGATGAGCACGTTCTTCTCGTTGCCCGACTTGGAGTCGAGACCGTACGCAATCGCAGCGGCCGTGGGCTCGTTGATGATACGCAGCACGTCGAGACCAGCGATCGAGCCTGCGGTCAGTATGCTCAAAAAACGGGCGGCGTGCTCATCCAAGCGTGCCCAACGGCGTTGTCGTCATGGCGAAAAGCCGTCCGACTTAGCATGGAATGTTCGCGGTAATCGTCGCACGCGCGCGCCCCATACGTACCGGCATCCTTCGTCGCGAGACGCTGCGAGTCGTTGAAGTAGGCAGGCACCGTAACGACGGCCTTCTGCACCTCCTTGCCGATCTTCGCCTCGGCAATCTCCTTCATCTTGAGCAGGACCATGGACGAGATCTCCTGGGGGGCGAACTGCTTCGTGGAGCCGAGGTAGTCCACCTCAATGTAGGGGCTGCCGTCCTTGTCGACGACCTTGAAGGGCCACGACTGCATGTCCTTCTTCACGTCGGGGTCGTCGAAGCGACGGCCGATCAGACGCTTGGCGTCGAACACCGTGTTGCGCGGGTTCATCGCCGCCTGGTTCTTCGCACCATCACCGATCAGACGCTCGGCCTCGGTGAAGGCGACGTACGACGGGGTGGTGCGGTTACCCTGGTCGTTGGCGATGATCTCAACGCGCTCGTTGCTCCACCAACCGACACACGAGTAGGTGGTACCGAGATCTGGGTCAGTCGAGCACTCGGCCAGTACATACCGATACCAATGGCACCCTCGTACACGTTCGAGTCGTTCGTGGGAGGCACTTCAGACGACATGGTGAAAAAGTCCGGGTGGAACTGGAAAACAGAACTGCCAGGGTCTTTTTTCTTCGCTTTCGCCGTTCTTCGTCGGCCGACACTCGGCCGAGGTACGCCGTCGTTGGCGAAGGATCTCCATGTGGGCGCCGCTGCGAAGAAGCCTCGCGCGCGCCGTGCCGCGCCGCGGCGCACGCTCGGTCGCGACCGAGGCCCAGGCGGCATTCGTCATCCCAGAGGAGCCGGTGGCCATCGAGCACGCGGACGCCGAGGCGGCTCGCGCGTCGGCACAGCGCCAGCGCGACGCCGCCGCGCTCCTCGACCGCGAGGGCGCCGCGGACGCAACCGACCGCCTCGTGCGCAAAATGCGCCGCACCATGCGTACGTGCACGCACTCACACAGTCGACGACCTCGCCGGCATGGCCAGCACACAGACTCGCGCGTCGACGTTCCGCCCGTACAAGCAGCGCACACACGCGCTCGAGCCGCACCAGCTCACGCTCTCGCACCTGCTTGCGGCCACGGCACAGCTCGGGCACGCCCGCACGCACGTCCAGCGCAGCTACGAGCCGTTCCTGTACGGCACGCGCCACAGCATGGCGGTCATTGACGTGGAGCGCGCGACGCTTCCGGCGCTGCGCCGCGCGGTGCAGGTCGTGCGCGGCGTCGCGGAGAACGACGGCATCATTCTGATCGTCGGCACGCGCGCGGACGTGCAGCCTGCGGTGCGTGCGGCGGCCGCGCGCCTCGGCGCGAACGGCTTCCACGTAAGCACCGACCGCTGGGTGCCTGGCGTGCTGACGAACGCACCCAAGCTGCTCGCGCCGGCGATCCAGCACTCCGCCGCGCGGCACACCGACCAGCTCGACGGGGACGCGGCGCCGAACACGGCGAAGCTCGCGGCGCAGCTGTACCAGCCGGACCTCGTGATCGTGCTGAACCCCGTGGAGAACATCAACGCGCTCCGCGAGGCGACGCAGTGCAACATCCCGACGATGGCGATCGTCGATACGGACGTCGACCCCCGCGCGGTGACGTACGCGATCCCCGCGAACGACGACTCGCCGCGCGTCGCCGAGCTGATCCTCGGCGTGCTCAGCAAGGCGGGGCAGGACGGCCTGCGCCGCCTGCACGCCGCGCGCGATGCCCACGAAAAGCGCGAGCGCTCGCGCAAGCGCCGCGCACAGCGCACATAGCTCCATAGCGCCGCGCCGCGCCCGCCCACCCCCGCCCTCGCCGGCGCCCCGCGCGCTGGCGCCGTAGCGCACCACGTGACTTTCTCGCGCGGTGGGCCAGCGCCGTTACGCGACGATGTACGGCGCGCCGGGGAGTGATGCCGGCGGTGCGCCGTGGGCCGCCGCGCCCACGGGGCGCCAGACGCCGCCCAGCTCCAGCGCACCCGCCTCTGCGCCCGGCGCGTTCACGCCCATGACCACGCCCGGCCTCGGCGGCATGCCGAACGTCGCATATGCCGCCGCGCCGCGCTCCGCCGGCGGCCGCCGCGCTGGACCCCGCATACGTCGCCGAACTGTCCGCGGCGCGCTTCCCGAACGTTGCGCCGGGTGCGTCCCCGCCCCGCCCCGAGTCGCCCGCAGGCGCCGCGCCGATCCTCATGCCCGGCGCCGCGGCATATACGAGTCCCCTCAAGCGCCCCGACGCGCCCATCGCGGTCGGGCGCCCGCCCGGTGCGCCGGGCGCCGCGGGCGTGCGCCCGCCCGGCACCGGAGCCGCGCCGCGGGCGTCCTCCGCGCAACCCACGCCCGCCGCCGCCGCCGCCGCCGCCGAGCGCCGCGCCGGCCGACACGGCGGGCGCCGCGCCCGCGGCGTACCTCGCGCGCCCGGGCGGCGCGCCCGCCGCGTTCGTCCCTGCGCTGAGTGCGCAGCAGCAGCAGGCGCTGATGGCGCGCGCCGTGCAGCTGTCCAAGGCCCAGGACCAGCCTTCGTTCACGCCGCTCCATGCGCTCCTCCAGATGGGCTTTGTGTTTGTGCGCAACACGCAGCTGCCCAACGTGCCGCCGGGCGCGGCGCAGGGCGGGACGATCCTGCGCGCCGACGAGGCTGCGGCGCTTGGCCTGCTGCCGAGCCAGGGCGCGGGCGCGGCGCGGGCGCCGGCGGCGCCTGCCGCGCCGTGGCAGCCGTCGCCGATGCTGCCGTACACGCGCCCGGTGGATGCGGCGCGCCCCGAGCGCCCGAGCCTGCTGCGCACCGTGCCGGGCGACCAGGGCGAGGGCGCGGCGCCGAGCGTCCCTGGCGCGATGCTGCCAGGCGCGCCGACGAACGTGCCGCTCGTCAAGGGCGGCGCGCCGCCCGCCGCGTCCGCGGTCGGCGTGCCGGTCACGCTGCAGAACACGCGGCTGACGGCGCTCCCGTCGCCGAGCACGGCGCCGTACCCGTGGCACAAGCTCGACGCGCGCGAGACGGACGAGCTGCTGGCGATCATGCGCAAGGACGCCAAGTTCCAGCCGGTGCTGCACGCGCAGCAGGCGGCCGCGGACGCCGAGCTCTACGCGCACACCGCCCCCGTGCTCCACCCGCCGGCGCCCGGCGTGGCCCGCGCGCGGCCGCGTGGTGGGAGAAGCCGGCGCACGAGCCGGCGGCGCCGCGCGGGGCGACCGAGCCTTTGAAGCTCGTGCTCCCCGCGCAGCGCCAGCGTGCGCTCGAGCAGGGCGTGCGTGGCGTGCGTGCGCCCGTGCCCCTGAGTGGCGCCGAGGTCGAGCGCACGGCGAATACCCCCGCGACGCTCGTGCCGATCCGCCTCGAGCTCGACCACGAGCCGTTCAAGCTGCGCGACACGTTTTTGTGGAATGCCGCGGAAGACGACGCATCGCTCGAGGCGTTTGCGGTCGCGATCTGTGAGGACATTGGGCTACCGAGCGCCGTGTTTGTCTCGATGATCCGCACCGCCGTCCAGACGCAGGTGCACGAGTACGCTGCGGCGATGGCGCTGCGCCCGGGGCTGGACGCCGCGCCGGACGACGCCGCGGGCGAGGCGCGCGGCATGCTCACGCCCGCCGCCGAGCGTGTGTGGGCGCAGCTGCGGCACGGGCTGCTGGACAGCGAGGCGGCCGACGCGGCCGACGCGGCCGAGGAGCCCGGCGAGGCCCCGCAGAGCGAGGCCCTGCGGAGCGAGCACCCCTCCAGCGAGGCCCCGCGGAGCGAGGCCGCCTCAACCGAGGCCCCCCCAACCGAGGCCCCCCCCAGCGAGACCCCCCCGTCCGAGGCCCCCCCGTCCGAGGCCCCCCCGTCCGAGGCCCCCCGCCCGGCCCCGGCGACGAACTCCGCGTGCTCATCAAGCTCGACATCCTTGTCGGCGCACAAAACCTCGTCGACCAGTTCGAGTGGGACCTGCTCGACCAGGACGCACAGAGCGCCGAGCGCTTCGCCGAGACCTTTGCCGCGGAGCTCGGCCTCCCGGGCGAGTTCAAGACGGCGATCGCCCACGCGATCCGCGAGCAGGTCAGCACGCACCTGCGCCTCCTCTTCCTACTCGGCTACCCGTTCAACAAGCTCGCGTCGATGGACGAAGAGGTGCGCACCGCATTCCTCCCCGCGCTCGACACGCAGCGCCTCGCGCGGGCGCACGGCGAGGTGGACGCCTTCACGCCGAAGCTCGTGCAGCTCACGCCTGCGGACGCGCTGCTTCTCGAGCGCGAGCACGAGCGCGAGATGCGCCGCAAGCGCCGGCAGACCAAGGGCCGGCGCGGCATCAACCTCGCGGAGCGCGAGCCGCAGCGCACGATCCGCTCCGTGCCGGTGTACGGCCTGCAGGGCGGCGTGCCGGACGCCTCGTCGGCCGCGGCACTGCCCACGCGCCGCGCCGCCGCCGCCGCCGCCAGCGCGCACCTCGCGACCACCCTCGCCGACGACGAGCCGCCCGCGGCGCCCGCGAAGCGCATCCGCCCCGAGCGCCACGACCTCCACTTCCGGTTCCCCGGCGGCCTCGGCGCCGCGTCGGGCGCGTCGGCGCCGCGCTTCCGCTCGCGCGCCCTCGCGCAGACGCCGCTCGACGCGCTCGGGCGGCGCGCGCCGGTCGCAGCGCCCGTCCCGACCGAGGCCGTGTCCACGCGCGGGCGCCCGCCCAAGGAGCGCGCGCCCACCGCCGAGCTCGCGCCGGCGCGCGGCGCGCGCCCCGAGGACCTCGAGCGGCAGCACCCCAACATGTTCGACGGCGTGTGGCACTGCGGCAACTGCGGGCTCCCGGGCTACCTCGCGCCGGGGCGGCGCAAGGGGCCCGCGGGCGAAAAGACGCTGTGTGGCCCGTGCGGCAAGTACTACCACCGCCACCGGCGCATGGAGAGCGTGCCGTACACGCGCGACCCCGCGTACCACATCAAGCGCCTGAAGCGCGCAGCGGGCTCGGGCGCAGCAGACGACGACGAGGCGCCGGACGGCGACGCGCCGGCCGCCGGCGAGCACGTGGCGGACATGCCGCTCCTCCCGGACGAGAGCGACAGCGACGGGGGCGACGCGCCCGCGCCGGTTCCCCCCGCATGGCTCGTGCAGGCCGCCGAGGCGTCGCGGCAAAAATACCCCAATGACAGCTTCCAGATCCAGCTGCGCCCGCGCCCGCCCGACCTCCCGCCGCCCGCCGAGGAGGAGTGGCGCATCCGGTGTGCCGACTGCCCGGGCAAGGTGTACAAGCCGGGGCCCGGCGAGTCGCTCATCAACTTTGAGATCCATCTAAAGAACCGCAGCCACCGCGCCGCCGTCGCGCGCCGGCTCGGCCACATAGGAGGATAGACGGGACCCAGTCCACGGACGGACGACGCGCCGCCGCGCGTGGCGGCGCCGCGCGCGCCTCCACATCGCCACCATGGCCTGCTCGCACGAACACCACCACGCGTGCGGCCACGCGCACGACGACGCCGACCACGTCCGCCCGGGCGAGGGCCAGCAAAACTACCTGTATGCGTCGATCGACCGCGACGCCGTCACCGCGCTGAACGAGCGCACCGAGGGCTCCGCGCGCGCGATTGTGCGCCCGTTCGACGAGCGGCTGCGCACGGACCGCGTGCTCGAGTCGGACGTCGACGACGAGCTCATCATCCACGTGCCCTTCTCGGGCAGCGTGCAGCTGCGTGCACTCGTGCTGCGCACCGGCCCAGGCCCGTCGACGCCGCGCGCCGTGCACCTCTACAAGAACCGCGAGTCGCTCGACTTTGACGAGGCCGCGCAGGGCACCCCGACGCAGAAGCTCGAGTCCATCCCGGACTCGAGCGACGTCGTGGAGATCCCGCTGCTCGCCGCGCGCTTCCCCGACGTACAGAGCATCACGCTGTACATCCCCGGCGCGCTCCGCGCAGTCGACGGCGAGGACCCACGCACCTCGGTGTCGTACCTCGGCTTCCGCGGCGAGTCGCGCATGCAGCAGCGCGGCGGGCCCGCCCAGATCGTGTACGAGGCCGCGCCGCGCGCCGCCGACCACCCCGTCCGCGGCACCGCCGACGCCGCGCGCCACGAACACGACACGTGACATAGACCCGCCGCCGTCCGCATGGACACGGACCAGGAGAGCGCGCCGGACGGCGCGCAGCGCGCTCGCGCGCATCGCGCGCGGCGCGCGGCGCCTCGCGCTCATGTACCTCAACTTTTACGTACGTGCGCCGCCTTACGCAGCGCGCGCACATGCTCTGGTTCGTCCTCGTGATCTTCGTCGCGTCCGGCGTCCTGTATGCGCTGCGCGGCGCGGCGCGCCTTGCGTACATCGACTGCCTGTTCATTAGCACCTCGGCAATGACCGTCACGGGGCTCACGACCGTGCCCCTGTCGCAGCTCACGCTCGCGCAGCAGATCGTCGTGTTCGTCCTGATGGTCCTCGGCAACCTCATCGTCGACAGCCTGCTGATTGTGTTCCTGCGCCGCCAGGCGTTTGGCACCAAGCTGCACAAGTTCACGAAGCGCAATGCGTCTGCACGCGCACGCGCGCACGACATCGAGCTCCAGGAGCGCGTGCGCCGCCGCGAAGAGGCGGAGCGCGTGCGCCGCTTTTTCGGCTGGCAGGACGCGGGCGACGTCGGCGTGCCAGAGAAGCACACGAGCGGCGTGCCGCGACTCGACGAGCCCGCGCGCGCAGTCGATAAGCCGCTGCGTGCGCCACCATGCCCCGCGCCCCCCGCGCCCCCCGCGCCAGACCCTGCAGCCGCGCCCATCGGCGCCGGCCACGTCCACGTCGCGCCGGTGCCCGCCGCGCACGCGCGCCGCACGCCGCGCGGCGCACGCCCCAGCTCGCTGCTCACCTCGAGCGACCTCGCGAGCCGCCCACGCGCCGCGCTGCACCAGGCGCTCACGCGCAACATGAACCGCGGGCTCGGCGGCTTCCCGTCGCCGATCGACTGGGTGATGGGCATCCTCGAGTCGTTCCACTGGACAGGCCGGCTGAATGTGCCAGAGACATCGACGGCCGCGACGGTGCGCCGCAGCGCCGGCGACGCGATCGACGCAGACGGCGAGACGGTGCGCCTCGTGCCGTACCTCTCGTTCGACGCGACGGTCACGGGCAACTCCAACTTCCCGGGCCTGACGCACGCACAGCGCGTCGAGCTCGGCGGCGTCGAGTACCGTGCGCTGGATGTGCTCGCATGGCTCATCCCCGTGTACTGGCTGGGTTGGATGGCGCTCTCGCTCGTGATCGTCCTGCCGTACCTCGCGAGTGCGCACGCGGCGCGCGTGCGCGACGCGATCGCCGACCAGCCACAGCCTCCGCCGAGCACTTCGTGGTACTGGGTGTTTACGACGCTCGCGGCGATGACCAATGCGGGCTGGACGCTCACGGACAACAGCTTCGAGCGCGGGCTGCGCGACGCGTACATGCTGCTCGTCCCGGTGACGATCCTCTCGCTCGTGGGCAATACGGCATACCCCGTGATGCTACGCCTCCTGATCTGGGCGCTGTCGCAGTGCATCTGGAAGGAGTCGCACCTGTACGAGACGCTGCGCTTCCTCCTCGACCACCCGCGCCGCTGCTTCCTGTACCTCTTTCCCCGCGGCAACACGCTCTTTCTCCTCGCGCTCATCCTGCTCCTGACGATCTCCGACTGGGTCCTGCTCCTCGTCCTCGACCTGAACCGGCGCAAGGACACAGTGACGATCGGCGCGTGGGTCTACGACGGCCTTGTGCAGTCGCTCGCGATCCGCTCCGCGGGCTACCAGACGTTCCACATCCTCGACCTCGCGCCCGCCGTGCAGATGATGCAGGTGCTCATGATGTACCTGAACGACTTTCCGCTCACGATGGCCGTGCGCACGACCAACGTCTTTGAGAAGGGCTCGCTGAGCACCGACGACGACACGCCGCGCCCCGCGTCCGCCCCGGTGCAGGGCCGCGCGATCTGGGGCCGCTTCCTTGCGGACCAGGTGCGCCGCCAGCTCGCGTTCGACCTCTGGTGGATCGCGCTCGCGGTGTGGATCGTGCTCATCGCCGAGCAGGGCAAGATCGAGGACCGCGAGCGGTACCCGAACCTCACCGTGTTTACGATTCTCTACGAAATGATCTCGGCATACGGCACGGTCGGGCTCTCGTGCGGCGCGCAGTACCTCAACACGTCGATGAGCGGCGACTTTGGCGTCTTTTCGAAGCTCATCATGATCGCGGTCATGGTCCGTGGGCGGCACCGCGGCCTGCCGAATGCTATCGACCGAGCGATCATGCTCCCGAACGAGCTCCTCGCGTACGAACAGTTGCACGACCTGCACGGGGACGACGACTCAGACACCGAGTCTTCGGGCCTGTACCCGCCCGACGCCGATTCGGAGGACCCCAAGACGCCGGACGACGTCGAGGCTGCTGCGCGTGCGCCCCGCACGATCTGGTCTGAACCCGCGTAATTTTGCCACTTATACCCACCCCCGTGGCACCATGTACATAGCCCGCACGCCTCGTTTTTTTTCTCGCTGCCGGGGGGCGCCGCCGTGTTCGCGAGCACGGACCCAGCACGTGATGCATCGTGCTGCGCCCAAAATCTGTACGGCGCGTTGACCGCACGCGGATGGAGTCGGACCAGGGGAGCGCGATGGAGGAGCCGCGCGGCGCGCTCGCGCGCTTCGGGCTGTCGCTCAAGCGCTTCGCGAGGATGTATATGAACTACTACGTACGTACGTGAGCTGACACAGCGTGTGCACCTGCTGTGGTTCATCTTCGTGATCCTCGTCGCGTCCGGCATCATGTACGGCCTGCGCGGCGACACGGGCATGGCGTACATCGACTGCCTGTTTCTGAGCGCGTCCGGCATGACGGTCACCGGCCTCGTGACGTACCCTGCGTCGCAGCTCACGCTCGGGCAGCAGATCCTCGTGTTCATCCTGATGAGCATGGGCAATCTCGTGGTGAACAGCATGGTGATTGTGCTGCTGCGCCGCCACTTTTTCGGCAAAAAGTTCCGCAAGGTTGTCAAGCGCAGCGCGTCCGTGCGTGCGCGCATGCGCGACATCGAGCACCAGGAGCGCCAGCACCACGAGGAAGAGGTGGAGCGCGTGCGCCGCTTCTTTGGCCTGCGGCACATTGGGCACGACGTGCGCGACACGCACGACGAGAAGCGCCGGCACAAGCCGCACGGCGCCGAGAAGCCAAAGGGCGCGGGCGCAAACAAGCGCCCAAAGCTGCACGCCGGCATGGTGCAGCGTATGGACGAGCCGGCGCGGCAGGTGAATCCCACCGGGCAGATGACGACGATGGTCGCGAACCGCGAGCCGGACGAGCCGCACGCGCCGGGCACGCCGAGCGAGCCGCACGCGCCGAGCGAGCCGAGCGAGCCGACGCTGCTCGGGAGCAACGAGCCGACCGCGACGTCGATCCTGCAGTCGGGCGACGCCCCGAGCGACGCCCCGGGCGACGCCCCGACCTCGATCCGGATCGCGGAGCCGGACAAGCCGGAGCCGAGCGCGCGTGTCTCGGAAGACCGGGGCCTGGGTGTGCGCATTGCGGACGCCGACAAGAGCCCGGGCGTGCGCATCGCCGAGCCCGAAAAGCCGCCCGTGGTCACCGCCGAGCCCGAGCGCATCGAGCCTGCTGCGGAGCGCACGCCCGCGACGCCCGCCGCCGAGCGGCACGCGTTCCTGGACCCCGGCCCGCGCGACATCCCGATGCGCCGCCGGTCGCTCGAGCAGGAGCGCCCGAAAGACGCGAATCCCGTGCGCCGCGTGCACACCGTGTCGTTTGCGGAGCAGGCGCCGGAGGTGAAGCACGACCCCGAGCTGCTGCGCCCGCGGCGTGCGGTAACGATGGGCGGCACGGAGCCGTTTGCGGCGCGCACGCCGTCGCTGGCGCGCACAAACACGATGCAGACCGGGAGCGAGGCGGCGAGTCACCCGCGCGCGGCGCTGCACCGCACGATGACGCGCAACATGAACCGCGGGCTCGGCGGCTTCCCGTCGCCGATGGACTGGGCGATGGGCATCCTCGAGTCGCTGAACATGAAGCAGCGCCTGCGTGTGCCGCGCTCGTCGACGATGGCGTCGGCGTACCCCGAGCGCAGCAGCACGATCGAGTCGGGGGGCCCGACGCGCCTTGCGCCGTACCTCACGTTCGACGCGACGGTCACGGGCAACTCGCACTTCCACAACCTGACGCACGCGCAGCGCAACGAGCTCGGCGGCGTCGAGTACCGTGCGCTGGACGTGCTTGCGTGGCTCATCCCCGCGTACTGGCTCGGCTGGTTCCTGCTCGCGATCGTGATCACGACGCCGTACATGGCGAGCCGCAGCGCCGCGCAGTACCGCGCGGTGATCGACGACCAGCCGAAGCCGCCGCACAACCCCGAGTGGTTCTGGGTGTTCAACACGATGTCGGCGATCACCAACACGGGCATGTCGCTGGCGGACGTGAGCTTCCAGGAGGGGCTGCGCAACGGCTACATGATGCTCATCCCGGTCACGGTGCTGGTCCTTGTGGGAAACACGGCGTACCCCGTGATGCTGCGCTTCCTGATCTGGCTGCTGTCCAAGTGCGTCTGGCGAGAGTCGCGGCTGTACGAGTCGCTGCGCTTCCTCCTCGACCACCCGCGCCGGTGCTTTGTGTACCTCTTTCCCCGCGAGAACACGTGGTTCCTCTTTGGGCTGATCCTCTTTCTGACGATCGTCGACTGGTTCTTCCTGATGATCCTCGATTTGCAGCGCCGCAAAGAGGCACAGTCCGTCGGCGCCTGGGTCTTTGACGCGCTCTTCCAGTCCGTCGCGATCCGCTCCGCGGGCTTCCAGACGTTCAACGTCCTCGACCTCGCGCCCGCCGAGCAGATGCTCCAGGTGTTCATGATGTACCTCGCCGTGTTCCCCCTGACGATGGCGGTGCGCACCACGAACGTGTACGAGGAGGGGAGCCTCGGCGTCTACGACGAGGAGCCCCCGCCCGACCCAGACACCGCGGACGACGGGCGCGCGGTGTGGGGCCGCTTCCTCTCGGAGCAGGTGCGCCGCCAGCTCGCGTTCGACCTCTGGTGGATCGCGCTCGCGGTGTGGATCGTGCTCATCGCCGAGCAGGGCAAGATCGAGGACCGCGAAAAATACCCGAACCTGACCATCTTCACGATCCTCTACGAGCTTGTCTCGGCGTACGGCACCGTGGGCATCTCGTGCGGCGCGCAGTACCACAACTCGTCGCTGGTCGGCGACTTCACCGTGATCTCGAAGCTGATCGTGATCGCGGTCATGGTCCGTGGGCGCCACCGCGGGCTCCCGAGCGCGATCGACCGCGCGATCATGCTCCCGAGCGAGCTGCACGCGTACGACCAGACGCACGACATGCACTACACCACGCCACGCACCCTCTCCACCGAGCCCGGCCCGCCGCCGGACGCGAGCGACGACGAGCCGCACGCGGCCGACGCGCCGAGCGCACGCGCCTCGGGCGTGCAGCCGAGCATGTCGAGCACCGGTCTGCAGCGCGTCTCGACGATGCCCGCGCATGTGCACACCGACCTTGCGCCGATCGCCGAGGCGGCCACGCCCGAGTCCCCGCCGAAGCCGCCATCGGTCCACTCGTTGTAAATGGCTCTTTTTTTCGTAGGACCCACGACTTCGGCCTCCACCCGCACGATGAGCAGCGCCGCGAGCACCGGCGACGCGCTGCGCGCCGTCGCGAGCGCGGCGACGAGCGCGGCGGCGGCAAACACGAGTGCGGCCGCGGTCGGCTCGCACGCCGAGGCGGTGTGGGCCGAGGCGCTGATGCTGCGTGTGCACCTCACGCACGACGACGTCTCGGCGTTTCTCAAGAGCTTTAGCATCACGGCGGTGCGTGCGAGGCTGACGCAGGTGTCCGAGATCGGCGACAAGACGTTCCTTACGAGCGCGATCCTCGCGATGCGGCACCCCCCGCTCACCGTGTTCTGGGGCAGCTGGTCGGCGATGATCTGCATGTCGACGCTGTCGAGCCTTCTGGGCGCGGTGCTTCCGGCGCTCCTCTCGCACCGCGGCGCGCTGTGCATCAGCGCGGCGCTGTTCCTTGGCTTTGGCGCGGTGATGCTGCACCACGGCTGGCGCATGGACGGCGACGAGCTCGGCGCGGAGTGGAAAGAGGCGCAGGACGAGATCCGCGCCGACGAGGAGGAGCACGAGCTCGACGCGCTCGAGCGCGGCGCGCCCGACGCGGACGCGCCTCACGCGGACGCGGACGCGCCCGAGGGCTCGGCGCTGCGCCGCGCGGGCGACGCGCTGCACGCGGCGCCCAGGACGTCCGTCGCGGCGTTTCTCCGCGAGGGCACACGCAACCTGTGCGGCCTCTTTTTCAGCGCAGTGTTCGCGCAGGCGTTCCTGCTCAACTTTCTCGGCGAGTGGGGCGACCGCTCGCAGATCACGACGATGGCGCTCGCCGCGACGCACCGCGTCGCCGTCGTCGCCGTCGGCACGAGCCTCGCGCACCTCTTGTGCGTCGCGGTGGCCGTCACCGCCGGCGCGGTGCTGGCCGCGCGCCTCAGCGTGCGCCATCGTACGTCTCCTACGACTCACGCAGTGACGCTCGGCGGCGCCGCCCTCTTCCTCACGTTCGGCCTGAACTCGGCGTACCAGGCGTGGCGCGATGGCCCTAGCTAGCTATGTACAGACTCCTCCCCATCGCTCCACTCGGAGCCCGCGGCGCTCGACGAGGACACAGAGTGCCGCGGCGTGCTGGACGCCGCGCGCGCCGCGAGCCGCGCACGCTCGAGGCGCACGCGCCGCACGCCCGGCGACGCGCCCGCCGCGCCGCGCGCGTGCGGATACTTGACCGAGGCGACCGGCCGCGCAGGCCGCGCCGCATCCTGGACGCGCGTGAGCGGCGTGCGCGGCGCCTCGCGCGCGAGGTCGTCGGCGGCGTGCTCGAGCGAGGCGACGAGTGCGGACTCGTCGTGCAGCGCGTCGGGCGACGGCGGCGCGCGGCGCAGCGGCGAAAGCACGCGCTCGAGCGACGTCGCGCGCTGTGCGCGCGGCGTATGCACCGCGGTCGCGGGCGGCGCACGCGCCGCGGGCGCGAGAGCGCGCTCGAGCTGCGCGTCACGACGAGGAGGAGCAGGAGCACAAAGAGGAGCACGAGCTGCGCGAACCCGCGCCGCTTCTCGTACACGAGCTCCGCCGCGAGCTGCTCCACACGCGCGGCGAGCGCGGCGTGCGCCGCGTCGCGCTGTGCGAGCGCCGCGCGCCACTCGCTCGTGTGCGTGTGGAGCTGCTGGGTATAGGAGGCGTTGAGCGAGGCAAAGAGGTGGGCCAGCCGCGTGTGCTGGGCGTGCTCGAGCTCCGTGAGCTTGTCGCGAAGCACCTGGCTGCTGAGCTGCAGGTACTGCATGCTCAGGCTCGTGTTCGTCTCGAGCGCCGCGAGACGTTTCGTGATCGTGCGGAAGATGGACTCTCCGCCGGGGCTCTTGTCGCCCTTGTCGCTGGATTTGGCGCGTGCCGTCGCATTCGCGGGCGGCGCGGCGGTGGCGTTCGCGGGCGGCGTGTGCGGCGCGACGGCGGGCGGCGGCGCGGCGCGCGGCACACACACGCACGGCCACACACTCGGCGCGCGCGGCGGACACATGTGGAGGCGCCCGCGGATCGCCGCGAGGTGCACGTCGCACG
The DNA here is from genome assembly GCA_029542945.1 of Malassezia obtusa. Lineage (NCBI taxonomy): Eukaryota > Fungi > Basidiomycota > Malasseziomycetes > Malasseziales > Malasseziaceae > Malassezia > Malassezia obtusa. The sequence goes on along the minus strand of CP119939.1, from coordinate 170,939 downwards.
AGCGCAGCACGTCCACGTCGGGGTCCGCGCGCGGCGCCGGCTCGGGCGGCGGCGGTGCCGACGGCGCAGGCGGCGGCGGTGTATCGGCGGGCGCACCGCCCGCGGGCGTCGGCGGCGCCTCCGCCTCGGCGTCGTCCGCGCCGCGCTCCGCGTCCTCGTCGTCGACCTCGTCGGCGTCCTCGCGCTCGTTCCGGCCATACACACGCAGGAGGCTCACCGGGCAGTAGTACTCGCTGCCGTAGTGCTCGAGAAAGTCGATGCGCAGGAAGCGGTAGTACGTCTGGGGCACGGCGCCGAGCGTAAACACCTGCAGGCCGCGCACGTTGCGCGCGCGAAAGTGGCCGAGCGTGCGCCACTCGTGCTCGGGCGCGTGCAGATCGTTCGAGAGACGCACCACGAAGCGCTTAAACATGCTGCTAAAGAACTCGAGGTTCGCGAGGACGAGCGTGTCGATGCGCACCTGCTGGCACAGCTCGACAACGACAAACTGGCGCTCGCGCTCCGACACGGGGCACGGCGAGAGCATGTACCGGTCCTTTTTCTCGCTCAGGATCGCCGTGGGGAACTTGGCCGCGGGATTCGCCTGGTGCAGCACCGCGGCGCAGTCGAGCGACGCATAGTTCCAGCGGTGCTTGAGCTTCGCGAGCGCCTCGGGCGCATTCTCCACCGCGTGCACCTCGGGCGCCGGCGTGAGCGGCGGCGGGCGCACTGCACCGGCGGCGGGCGGCGCAGACGGCGGCACGGGCGCCGGCGAGGCGAGCGTCGACGCAGCCTCTGCGCGCGGCGCTTCGCGCGGCGTGGGCGGCTCGGCGGACGGCGCGCGTGCGACGGCATGGGGGATCGCGAGCGCGTCTGTGGGTGGCACATCGCGCGCCGCGGCACCCTCGGGGGCGCCGTGCCGTTCGCCGGGCGCTCGGCGCTGCGCGCCTTGTCGCGCTGCTTCGACCGCGCGCGCTCCAGGCGCTCGTGCTCGAGCCGCTGCTCCTTCCACTCGGAGAACGACAAAAGAGGGTCGGTGTGTGTGCGTGCGGCCTCGTGCGCCGGCGGCGGCGCGACGCCGGCGAGTGCAGGCGCGGCCTGAGCGGGTGTGTCCGGGACGAGCATCGTGCCGAGCACGGCGTAGATCCGGTGCATGCCGTCCGGTGTGCGAGCGCCGCCTTCCCATGGGATCTCGCACACGAGGATCTCGTCGCCGATGAGTGTGCTGCGTGGGTCGTGCAGCGCGGTGCGCCCGGCCGCCGGTGCAGCGCCGTCGAGCTGCATGGCGCGCGCGAGCGGCGATACACACGTGAGGCTCCCGCGCAGCTCCGCGAAGCGCGGCGCGGCCGAGCCCGTGGTGATGTGCACCTGGCTGCGCGTGGCGCCCGTGCCGGGCGCCGCGGCGGCCGCGGCGGCGACGAGCGCCGCGGCGGCGGCGACCGCCCGCGCGAGCATGCTGGGTGGAGGGGTGGCGCGTGCGTGCCGAGGTAACGTCCACGTGGCTCATGCAGGGATCTGCACATGCCGCCCACTTGCAGCCACCCTGCGTGCCGATGCGCGAGGCCGAACAGTTTCGAGATGCGGCGCGTCGGGCGCATAAGACGGCGGGCGGCCCGAGAATCTTCCTTGTTTTCCCACCCCGACGCGTCCCATCTTCGCGATGATGGTCAAGGCCGCGTTCATTACGCTCCTTTTCGCTACGCTGACTGCGTTGGTGTCCGCGGGCGGCACCAACGAGAGTCTCGGTCACCTCTACGATGTGAAGCACGAGCACGGCTCGAGCGGCATGAAGCGCGCCGTGTTCCCGCGTGCGGGCTCGGTCAACCTGCGCTTCCCCTACAACCAGAAGAAGATGCGCGGCGTCAGTCTCGGTGGCTGGCTCGTGATTGAGAACTTTATCTCGCCGCAGATCTACAAGAGCTCGGGTGACAACCGCGTCATTGACGAGTGGTCGCTCGGCAAGTACGTCTCGCGCGACAAGGCCGAGGGCATCCTGCGCGCCCACTACGACAACTTTATTACCGAGGACGACTTTAAGCAGATCGCGTCGCTTGGCCTGAACCACGTCCGCGTTCCTTTCCCGTACTGGGGTGTGAAGACCTACCCCGGCGACCCCTACATCAAGCTGAACCAGTACGCCAAGCTCAAGCAGGCCGCGCAGTGGGCCAAGAACCACAACCTGAAGATGATCATTGAGCTGCACACGGTGCCCGGCGGTGCGAACCCCTTTGACCACTCGGGCCACACGAACCACTCGAGCTGGCTCGGGAACCCCGACTACGAGGGCCGCACGCTCGAGATCCTCAACACGCTCGTCAGTGAGTTTAGCCAGAGCAAGTACGACTCGGTCACGGCCATCTCGATCGTGAACGAGCCCGTGGGTGACGCCGACGCGATCCGCCGCTTCTACCGCCGCGGCTACAACACGGTGCGCGACGCCGGCAGCGACTCGGACCTGCTCGTGATCATTGGCGACGTGTTTATGAACCCCGCGCAGAACGACTACTGGCACGACAAGATGCAGCCGCCGCGCTACGAGGGCGTGGCCGTCGACACGCACGTGTACCGCCTCTTTGACCCCGGCTCGATCGCCATGTCGCAGGAGCAGCGCATCTCGAACTACTGCTCGATGAAGTCGGGCTTTGCGAAGGCGAACAAGAAGATCTGGACGATGGTCGCCGAGTGGTCCCCCGCGTTCACCGACTGCGCGCCGGGCCTCAACGGCCGCTTCCTGGGCAGCCGCTACGAGGGCACCTTCCCTGGCTCGACGCGCCGCGGCTCGTGCAAGAACCGCACCGGCAACGCCGAGAACTTCTCGTCGGGCTTCATTGCCAACCTCCGCAAGAACTGGGCCGCGCAGGCGGACGCCTACGAGCAGGGTCTCGGCTGGATCATGTGGACCTGGAAGGTGGACAACCACAACGCCGACGAGTGGAGCTACCAGGCGGGTGTTCGCCACGGCTGGATCCCGCGCGACCCCACCGACCGCAGCTTCTCGTGCTAAGCGGCTTCGGACGCGCCGCGCGCGCGCTTCATAGCCCCTCTTTTGCTAGGACGACTCTCGCTACGACACTTTTTTTTCCTCCACGTGAGGCTGTGCACGTGATGCTTGGGGCGCGCGCAGCGCTGGGCCCTGTGGGGAGCGCGATCGCCACTGCGTCTGCCGCTGGACGACGATGCCCGCGCGCGCCTACCCGGCCGGCGGCGCACCTCAGCTCGAGCCGCTCGGGCCCGAGCGCGATGTGCCCCAGCCGTGGATCCCGCGGAGCCTCCGCCGCGTCGCCTCGGGCGACGTCGCGACGCTCGCGTCCTTCCGGTCCGAGTCGCCGCACGCCGCGGCCTCGCCCGTGCCCCGCGGGTACAGCCCGCTCGAGGCGCGCGATCTGCCGAGCGGCAGCGCCTCGCCTGCAGCCGGCACACCCGGCGAGGAGCGCCCGCTCAGCCGCACCGCGACACGCATCCTGCGCCTTTCGCGCTCCTTCTCACGCCTCGGCGAGCGCAAGAGCTCGGCAGGGAGCGCCGCCGTCGCGGCGCTCCCGTCGCCGACGCTCGGCAGCGCCACGCCATCGAGCATGACGCCGACGCCGCGCCTGCGCTCCGACTCGAGCTCCAGCGCGCTCGGCGGCTCGGCCACCCGCCTGCGCACCCGCAACGCGCTGCTCGCCGCGCGCGACTCGCCGGACGTCGCATCCCCGGTGCTCGTCGACGAGCTCGGGCAGGTGCAGTCTGCGAGCCCTGTCTGGATGCACGGGCACAGCCCGATCGTCTCGGACGGCCACGGCGGTCTGCCGCGGCGCGCCGACTCGGTGCGGGGCGCGGCGCGGCCGGGCGCGTCGCCTGTAGGCGTCTCGCAGCCGCTCTCGCCTGCGGTGCTCTCGCCGGTGCTCCCCGACACGCTCCCGGACGTGCCGCCGCCGGACGCCGAGCGCGGTGCGCTCGCTGCCGGCCCCAGCCGCCTCGCCCGGACGCCGGCCGTGGCGGCGCGCCGCTCGCCGTCGCCCGCGAGTGGCCTTGGGCTCACGATCGAGGGCATGCGCCTCACGCCCGGCGACGCCGCCGAGTGGCCGGACGCGCGGCGCCCCGTGACGCCGCCGCCGGCCGCGGCGCTCGCCGCGGAGGGCGACGCCTCGCCGCAGAACACGTCGCCGCGGCGCCAGCGTGCGCGTGCGTTTGCCTCGTCGCTGAAGCCTGCCAAGTGGCGCGACAAGCCGCTGCCGCCCGTCGCGCTCGAGTCCGCGCCGCTGCTCGAGGAGTCGAAGCGGAGCAACGGCAACCTGCGCCGGCTGTTCAAGGCGGGCCTCACGGGGCTCGACGACGAGGAGCGACGCCCGGCGGGCTTCCGGCGGCGGCGCTCGGACGCGCGCCTCGTGTCGGGTGACGCGCCGCGCGTGTCGCCGCCGGTGGATGCGCCGGCGCCGGCGGTGTCGGTGCAGCTCGCGCCGCCGACGCCCGCGGCCGCCGACGCGCTCCCGGTCTCGACCTCGTCCTCGTCGGCGTCCTCGTCGGCGCTTGCGCCCGGCGACGGCGCGCGCGCCGACACGCCCGGCACCTCGCCCTCGGACGGCGCCGGGGAGCTGGAGCGCAAGCGCAGCGTGCAGCGCTTCAATGTCCTGCGCGAGCTTGCCGAGACGGAGCGGAGCTATGCGGCGGACCTCGCGGTGGTCAAGGGGCTGTACCTCGCGCAGGCGCGGCTCTATGCGGGGATCAAGACGCCGACCACCTCGATGCTCGCGCCCTCGCCGCACATCCACGCGGGCGACGTGCCGCCCGCGGCGGCGCTGCCGCGCACGCTGAGCAGCCGCTCCACGGAGAGCCTCGAGGCGCGGCACCTCGACGCTGCGCTGCACCACCCGCTCTCGCCGCCGAGGCGGCGCGACGAGGCGCGCGGCTCTGTGCCCTCGGTCGCGTCCGTGGACGTGGACGAGGAGGGCCCGGCGTGGGCGCATCCCGAGCGCGCGACGCGCTCGCCGATGCCGGAGCGTGCGCGTGCGCCGGGCTCTCCGGCGCGGGTGGCGCCGCTGAGTGTGACCGACATTATGGTGATCTTTGCGGGGCTCGAGCCGTGTGTGGCGCTCGCGAGCGAGATGAGTGCGCTGCTCCTCGCGGCGGTCGAGGAGCGCGACGCGCAGGCGGTCGGCTTCGTGTTCCTGCAAAAGATGGCGCAGATCGAGCAGGTGTACACGCTCTACTGCGGGCGGCACGAGGCGGCGATGACGCGGCTGCACGAGGTCACGTCCAAGAGCCCGGCCGCGGCGGCGTTCCTCGCGGAGTGCGACGAGACCTCGCGCGAGCACTCGAAGGCGTGGGACCTGCCCTCGCTGCTGATCAAGCCCGTGCAGCGTGTGCTCAAATACCCCCTCTTTCTGAAGAGCATCGTGGACTGCACCCCTCCCGGGCACGCGGCGTACCCCGTGCTGCAGCAGGCGCTGCAGCAGATCGAGCTCGTGGCGGACCGCATCAACGAGAACAAGAAGCGCATCGAGATCGTGGAGCGCCACGGGTTTGCGCCGCTGCAGCCGCCGCGCCCCTCGGCGTTCCGGCGGCCGCCGACCGCGCTGCGCAAGGGCAAGAGCTCGCCGCGCCTCCCGGAGCCGCCGCTGACCGCCGACGAGGGCGCGTACAAGGCGTGGCTCGAGCGCCTCGACGTGCGCGAGCGCAGCCTGCTTGCCTTTGCGGAGCACTGCTGTGCGTGGGCGCAGAGCGTGCGGGCGATGTACGCCGCGCAGCTGCGCGTCGCCGACGAGTGGATCGCCGTGTACCGCACCGGGAACACGTTCGGGACCGAGGCCGCGGTCGACCGCCTGCTCCAGTACCGCCTGCTCGTGCAGCACACGCTCCTCGAGACGGTGTGCGACCGCCTGGACGCGGAGCTGCGCCGCACGGTGCTCGCCACGACGCACGCCGTGCAGCGCCTCCTCGAGCGCCCGCGCATGGTGATGGCGAACCGCGCCGCAAAAGAGCACGAGTACCGCAAGTACCTCGCCGAGCTCGTGCGCCGCCCGACCGCGCAGCCGGGCAGCGGCGCGCGCACCTTCCTCTCGATGCACGTGCAGCTCATGGAGGAGCTCCCCACGCTCCTGCACGGCCTCGCCCTCGTCCTCGACCGCTGCGTGGTGTTCTTCGCAGAGATCCAGACGACCTACTACCGCCTCGTCACCGACGAGCTCCGCGTGTTCTGCACGCGCCACTTTCCGCTGCTCCTCTCGCCCAACAGCGCCTCGACGCCCACCGCAGCGCCCAATCCGCTGCTCACCCCCGTCGAGCGCCACGCGGAGCCGCTCCCGGACCCGGGCGCGCCGCCCGCCGCGCCGCCGAGTCGCCCGGTGCGCAGCGAGGCACGCACTCCGCACGCGCTACGCGCCGCGCCGCTCTCCGCGCCCTCCCCGCCACCGTCCTCGCCGCCGCTCGCGCCCCAGACGCCGTCGCGCGCCGCGCCCGACGCGGACAACACGTGGGCGACGCCACACTCGTCCGTGCACACCGCACACTCGTTCCTCGACGAGGAGCTCGCATCGCCCGAGCGCCTCGCGCTCCGCGACAGCTACGTGCCGTCGAGCGCCGGTCACTCGCTCTTCCGCGACGCGCGCGCGTCCGTCGGCTCGATCTCCGGCGTGTCGCTCTACCGCGACGCGAGCTCCTCGACGGACCTCGTGCGCGAGGTGGGTCTGTAGCGTATAGTTGTCATGCATCGCACCGCGCCCGCGCGGCCCTCGCCGCGGTGCGTGCCGCGGCCCCCTCCGCGGCCCCGCGCCCCATGTGGAGCCCAATGCACCTCGACGCGCCCGCGGGCCCCGCACCGGCGGACCCCGCGTGCGTGCGCCCCACGCCCGGCACGGCGCCGCCGCCGAACCCGCGCGACTACATCCAGACGGCCGCGACAGGCAACGCGATCTCGCGGCGCGCCGCCGTGTACGGCGCGGCACACATCGTGCTCGGCGGCAAGTGCATCGTCGAGGCGCGCGCGGTGATCCGCGGCGACCTGCCCCGCGCCGCGCGCGCGGACGACGGCGAGCGTGGCAGCGGCGGCGGCGGCGTGATCGTCGCGATCGGGCGGTACGCAAGCATCGGCGAGCGCGCCGTCGTGCGCCCACCGGGCAGGACCTTCCACGGGTACGCCGCGCCCTCACGCAGCCGCTTTGCCTATTTTCCGCTGCGCATCGGCGACTACGTCCATATCGGAGCCGGCTCGGTCGTCGAGGCCGCACAGATCGGCAACTATGTCGAGATCGGCGCCGAGTGCGTCATTGTACGTGTGCGGGCTTACGCCAAGGGACCCTTTTGTGTGATCCGCGACGGCGCCGTCGTGCTCCCCGGCGCGGTGCTTGCGCCCGAGACGGTCGTGCCGAGCATGACGGTGTTTGGCGGTGCACCAGGTACGCCGGCCACTGACGCAGCCCGCATCGTCGCGCCGCTCCTCGAGGCGTTCCAGGAGGAGTGCGAGGACCGTGCGCGCACCGCGTACGGCGCCTTCCGCGCCGCGTTAAATCCCCGCCGACCAGACCCGTAGCGCTGCCTCCACCCGCCGTCGCGCGCCGCGAGATGCCGCCCCGCCGCGCCGCCGTGCGGCTCCCGTCGCTGCTCGACACGGATGTGTACAAGTTCACGATGCAGCAGGCGGTGCTGCAGCACTTCCCGGACGCCCGCGTGACCTGTACGTGGCGCGCTCACACACAGACCGCTTCACGAACCGCTCGCAGGACATGCAGTTCACCCAGGAGGCCGTCGAGCTCATCGAGCAGGGCATCCAGCGTGCGTGCACACACACACTCACACAGACCTCGGCACACTGCGCCTCTCGGACGAGGAGCTTGCGTGGCTCCGCACCGCGTGCCCGTACTTCCAGCCCGCCTACCTCGACTTCCTCCGCACCTTCCAGCTGCGCCCCGCCGACGAGGTGCGCGTGCACTTTGCGCCCGGCGCCGACGCGCGCTCCGGCGCACTCGAGATCCACATCGAGGGGCTCTGGTCGCACGTCATCCTGTACGAGGTGCCGATCATGGCCATCGTCAGCGAGACCTACTTCCAGACCGTCGACACCGACTGGCGCCCCGAGGGGCAGCGCGAGCGCGCCGCGGACAAGGCACGCACGCTCCTCGCGCGCGGCGTAATGCTCTCCGAGTTCGGCACGCGCCGCCGCCGCTCGCTCGCGACGCACGAGGTCGTGCTCCAGGGCCTCCTCGACGCGCGCGACGCACTCGCACACGAGCCGCACGCCGGGCGCGTGCTCGGCACAAGCAACGTGTACCTCGCAAAGAAGTTTGGCATCCCGACCGTCGGCACCATCGCGCACGAGTGGACGATGGCGATCGCGGCCATCGGGGGGTACGAGCACAGCAACCTGCGCGCCCTCGAGCTCTGGGACGCCGTGTACCAGCCGCCGGCGTTCACGCCGCAGCGCCCGGGCGACAACCTGACCATCGCACTCACCGACACGTTCAGCACGCGCGTCTTCTGGGACGACCTCCTCTCGAACGACCGCGGCGTCGAGATCCTGCGCCGCTGGCGCGGCGTGCGCCAGGACAGCGGCGACGCGCGCATGTTTGTGCGCCACGCGCTCGACGTGTACCGGCGCATCGGCGTCGACCCCAGCGAGAAGCTCGTCATCTTCTCGGACGGTACGTCGCGCGCGCTCACCCAGGCCTGAACGTCGACCGCTGCCTCGAACTCCAGACGTACGCACGCGAGGTCGGCATCCAGGCCGGCTTCGGCATCGGGACGCACCTCACGAACGACTTCCGCAAGGCGTCCGACCCGCACGCACAGAGCCGCGCGCTCAACATGGTGCTCAAGCTAAACTCCATCAACGGGCACCCCACCGTGAAGATCAGCGACGAGCTGACCAAGAACACGGGCGACGCCGACGAGATTGCGTACGTGCGCCTCACTTACGCAGCGTGGTCAAGCGCCGCTTCGGCCTCGAGGGGCCCGAGTCGATCGAGGATGCATAGTGTACAAGCGGTTCTATAGGGCGAATCTTACGCAAGCTCCTCGCACGGGCACATGGCGAGCGTCGCGACGTCTGTGTCAGTGCGCGCACCTACACTTGCGGTACGCAAACTGCTTCTTGCTCCGGTCGAGGAACGGGGGGACGAGCATGCGCTCGAGCTGCATCAGCGCTCCACGTACCGCCTCGTCGTCGCCCGCGAGGATCTCGCGCATGGCCGCGACGTCGACGACGCCCTCGTCGCGCTCGTCAAAGCTCTCGAACGCCTCGAGCAGCTTGCGCGCGTCGCCAAGCGGGCCCATACGGCTGCCCATCATCGTCAGGAAACTCGTCGCGTCCAGGCCGTGCTCGGGCAGCTCGGCCCCGACGATGTCCGCGCGCAGGTACGCGGGCGCCTCCGCCGCGGCGTCCTTCGCGCCTGCGTTAGCGAGCGCCACGTACCGAGGCTGCGCAGCGTCTTTACGACATCCGCCTCGGTGATCATATTGTCCTCGTCGCGGTCCACCGCATAAAAGACACGCTGCAGCTGCTTGATCTGCGCCGGCGAGAGACTCTCGAGGCCCGTCATGCTCGCCAAGGCTGAGGCGCGTCGTGTTGTTGTCACGTGCCTCTCTCCGCTTGGCTCTGATGCTGGTGCCTGTGACCCCCGGGCGGCCGACGCCGTGGCGCGCGTCCACGGCGCGGCGGCCGCCAAGCACCACGAAGCGCACGCCAAGCGCGGTGAGCACGTCGCCTGGTGCGAGTGCCGCCGCGAGCGCCGCCGCCGCCGTGAGCCCCGCGGGCGCCCTGGCGCAGCCGACGCCGAGCGCTGCGGCGCCGCTCGCGCCTGCGCCTGCCGCGGCGCCGGGCGCGCCCAGCACGCCGGCTCCCTCGGCCGCGGACGCCCCCAAGCCCGCGCCGCCGCCGCCGCGTGCGCCGATGACCACGGCCACCGCGCAGCGCCGCATCTCGTGGAACTTGGCGACGCTTGCGCTCCTGCATGGCGTCCCGGCCGTGTGGCCGAGCGTGCTCGACGTGTACTATGACCTGCTCGAGGCGCTCGTGCATGTCGGTGGCCTCCCTGACGGCGCCGACGAGCTTCTTGACGCGGTGCTCGTCTGGCTGCGGTACGCCGTCACGATCGTGTTTGTGTTCAATATCGTGGAGGCGCTCCTCGTGCGCCCCCCGCCGCGGCCTGTCGAGGAGCGCCCGACCGAGGTCGGCGCCGCCTTTGCGCGCAGCATGTCGAGCGGCTCGCCGCTGACGCGCCCGGACGTGCCGCTGAAGCGCGCGCCGTCCGGCCTGCTGAGCGCCGTGACGCCCGCGTCGCCGGCGCGGTCGCCGGCGCGGTCGCCGTCCGCGTCGCCGTCGCTGCGCGGCGAGTCGCCGTACGGGCGTGCGTCTGCGTCGCCGCTGGCGCTCGGGCGCGGGCGGCCCTCGACGCCGTTTGCGGCGCGCGTGCCGTCGGGCACGCCGCGGCGCACGCCGAGCCACCGCGACGTGTTTGCGGGCCGCAGCGTGAGCCGCTCGTCGCCCGCGTACACATACTCGCCGCGCGCGCGCTCCGAGCTGGGTACGTCCTGCGCTGACACAGACGACGCGCGCGAAGTCGAGCAGGCGCTGCAGCAGCTGCGCTAACGTTGTGGGTATCGTCACCTATAGGGTCAAGTTGTACTCGTAGTCGCTCTCGACGCGCTGGCTGAACCAGAGGATCACCGCGCACGCCATGATCAGCATGTTTTGCACGACGCCCGCGACGCCGAGCTCGATGAAGCCCTCGGCGTGCGTGTTCGCGAGGTACTTGATGATCAGCACGGCCATGCTGCCGGCCATGCCGCCCGCGAGGAACGCAAAGCCGATGAAGAGCCACATGCGCGTGCGCCACAGCACGGGGTCCTCGTGCCAGGAGCCGGCCTGGAGCGCGCCGTCGTCGAGCAGGTACTGCTTGTTCACCATGTTTACGATGATCAGGCCGACGGTCGTGCTCAGCCCCGAGACCCAGTCGTCGAACTTGATCGAGACATCGGGGGGGTGGAACGGCACGCCCTCCGGCGGCGGGCGGTGCAGCTGGTGCGAGCGCACGCACGCGTCGAGGAAGATCCACCAGCCCGCGGCGAACAGCGCGCCGGCCGCATACACGCCGAGCGCGCGCCGGTTCGTGCGCATGAACAGCGAGAGGTTCGGGAGCCGTACGCGGCACACGCGGCGCGTCTCGCTCCGCACCATGGAAGATCGGGATGGCCCGTGGCTTATGTCATCTTTTCTCGTCCGCCATGGTGCGCGTGATCGTCAAGGGCGGCGTGTGGAAGAATGTGCGTGGATGACTGACCCAGACGGAGGATGAGATCCTGAAGGCCGCCGTATCCAAGTACGGGAAGAACGTAGGTCGCACGACTCACGCAGCAATGGGCGCGTATCTCGTCGCTCCTCGTGCGCAAGTCGCCGAAGCAGTGCAAGGCGCGCTGGTACGAGTGGCTCGACCCGTCCATCAAGAAGATTGAGTGGTCGAAGGAGGAGGATGAGAAGCTCCTGCACCTCGCGAAGCTCATGCCGACGCAGTGGCGCACGATTGCGCCGATCGTCGGGCGCACCGCGACGCAGTGCCTCGAGCGCTACCAGCAGCTCCTCGACGAGGCCGAGGCGCTCAACGACCCGCTCGGCCTCGCGGGGCCCGGCGCGGAGGCCGCGCCGAGCGCCGACGACGTGCGCCGCCTGCGCCCCGGCGAGATCGACCCCGACCCCGAGACGAAACCCGCGCGGCCTGACGCGGTGGACATGGACGAGGAGGAGAAGGAGATGCTTTCCGAGGCGCGTGCGCGTCTCGCCAACACCGAGGGCAAGAAGGCGAAGCGCAAGGCACGCGAGCGCGCGCTCGAGGAGGCGCGCCGCCTCGCGACGCTCCAGAAGCGCCGCGAGATGAAGGTCGCCGGCATCTACGCCCGCCCGAACAAGAAGGAAAAGTTCCACATCAACTACAGCGCCGAGATCCCGTTCGAGAAGCAGCCGGCGCCCGGCTTCTATGATACCACGGAGGAGCAGGCCCGCGTGTTTGACGCGCCCCTCGGGCGCACGATCGGGTCGATGGAGTCGGGCGGCCGCGACGCCGAGCAGGAGAAGCGCAAGCGCGAGCCCAAGGCACCGGCGCAGCCGAAGCACGACGACGCCCTCCGCCGCCTGCGCGAGGAAGAGGTCGTGTCCAAGCGCCGCAAGCTCCAGCTGCCCGACGCCCAGGTCGGCGACCGCGAGCTCGAGCAGATCGTCAAGCTCGGGCACGCGGGCAACACCGCCCGCGCGCTCGTCGAGGGCGACGAGGGCGCCGCCACCGATGGGCTCCTCGGCGAGTATGCGACGATGGAGCCGCCCGAGACGCCCGCCGCGGCGCCGAGCACGTCGCACGATACCTTGCTGCGCGAGGCACAGAACCTCAAGCGCCGCACCGAGACACAGACGCCGCTCCTCGGCGACGACAACGCCGTGCTCCACGAGGCGCCCGCGCGCGCTCCGGCCCCAGGCGCGACACCACGCACGGCAATGCCCGGCGCAACGCCCGGCGCAACGCCGCGCACGGCGATGCCCGGCGCAACGCCCGGCGCGACGCCGCTGCGCGACACGCTCGGCCTGAACGCCGAGCCTAGCACGCCGCGCAGCGAAAAGGCCGCACAGCGCGCGGCCAAGCACGGGCTGATCGCGGCGCTGCACGCGCTGCCGAAGCCCAAGAACGACTTTGAGCTCGTGGTGGACCAGAGCGAGATCCCCGAGCCGGCCGCGCCCGCGGCGCCCGAGGAGGACGCGACGGAGCGCGACGCGCGTCTGCAGCGCCTCGCCGAGGAGGAGCGCCAGCGCGAGTTTGCGCGCCGCTCGCAAGCCGTGCAGCGCAATCTCCCGCGCCCGCTCGACGTGGACGTGGCGGCGCTCGCGGCGGAGCTCGATGCGCTCGAGCCCGATGCGGTGCAGCGCGCAATCGACCACGAGATGGTCGCGTTGATGGCGCACGACGCGCGGCTCTACCCGCAGCCGGGCAGCCAGCAGCGCGGCGGGCAGACGTCGCGGCTCCCGCCGCTCGACGACGCGCTCGTCGAGGAGGCGCGTGGCCTCGTGCACACGGAGCTTGCGTCCGAGGTCGGCTTCCCCGGCGCGCGGCCTGAGGCGCTTGCGTCGATGCTCGGTGCGCGTGCCGACGAGCTGGACGAGGCGCTGGCGGCGGTGCGGGATGCGACCGTGTGGAGTGTCGAGCGCAACACGTTTGTGCTCCGCGAGGAGCTGGGGCTCAACGAGGTCGTGCGTGGCCATGCGGCGCACCTCGATGTGCTGCGCTCGCGCCTCAACGAGCAGGCGGCGACCGCCGCCAAGGCCGAAAAGACGCTCGGGAAGCTGCTGGGCGGCTACCAGGCGCGCTCCAAGATGCTCGCGGGCAAGATCACCTCGGCCGCGCAGGCGCACGCCGAGTCCACACTGAACCTCGCGGCATTTGAGCGCCTCGCGCTCGGCGAGCAGGGCGCCGCGCGCGACCGCCTGGAGCGCATCCAGGAGGCCGTCGGGCACCTGCAGCGGGTGGAGGCCACGGCGCAGGCCGAGTTCCGCGAGCTGGACGCGCAGCGTGCCGAGGCGCGCGAGACGTTCGAGGCGCTGCAGACGGAGCTCGAGATGCGCCGTGCGGAGCAGGCCCTGATGGCCTAGCGCCGCTTGTATTCGTAGACATAGGGACCGAAGGGATCTCGAACGGACGCGGGGCCTGCGGATATCTACGTATGCGTCCGGTGCGGGCGGGCGGGAAGGCACGGCGGCGCGCCCACACTACGCCCCCTGCAGGAGCGTGCGGAGCAGCACAATGGCCTTGGCATTTTCCTCGGGCGTGCCCACCGAGATGCGCAGGCAGCCCTCGCAGCCCAGCTCCGCGCTGCGATTGCGCACCATCAGCCCGTGCTCCTGCGCCATGGTGTGGTAGACGGCGCCCGCACGCTCGCTGCTGGGCTTCCCGCCCTCGAGCACCTCGACGAGGACAAAGTTGGCGTCGTTCCCGCCGAGCACGCGGCCGAGGTTCGGCACTGTGCCGAGGTCCGCGAGGAGCTGCCGGCGGTTGTGGATGAGCGCGCGCGTGCACTCGTGCATACGCGCGACACCCTCGCTGGAGAGCGCCTGGGCGGCAAAGTACGCGGACGGCGCCGAGATCGAGTAGGGCGCCTTGGTGTTGTTCATGATCTGGACCGTCGGCGGCTGCGCAAATGCCACGCCGAGGCGCACGCCCGCGAGGCCGAACGACTTGGAGAGCGTCTGCGACACGACGAGATTCGCGTACTCGCCGACGAGGTCGATCGTCGAGACGGGCTGGCCGACGTGCTTGAGGCCCATCGCCTGCTCCTCGAGCGGGAAGTCGATGTACGCCTCGTCGACGACGACGAGCCCGTTATAGTGCGGGCAGTCAAGCACGGCCTTGATCGACTCGCGCGAAAGCAGCGAGCCCGTGGGGTTGCCGGGCGAGCAGAGGAACACGATCTTGATCGCCGGGTCCTTGAGCGCCTCGAGCACCGCCGGGACGTCCACGGCGAAGGACGCGCCATCGAGGACTAGCGGCACGCTGACGAGCCCGACGTCGTTCACCGCCGCGCTCACCTTGTACATCGGGTACGTCGGCGGGCAGATGAGCACCTTGTCGTGCGCGGGGCGCGCAAAGCAGCGGAAGAGCAGGTCGATCACCTCGTCCGAGCCCACGCCGAGGAACGTGAACGCGGTGTCCGGCAGGCCGCGCAGCCTCGTGATCGCGTCGCGCGTGCCCATCAGGCCCGGGCCGGGGTAGCGGTGCAGCTCCATGCGGTCTGCGAGCTCGCTGGGGGTGCCGAGCATGGGGCCGTACGAGTTTTCGTTCGCGTCGAGCAGCACGTCGACCTTGTAGTCGTCGCGCACCGTGTGGTACGGCTGGAGTGCAAGGATGTTCGGGCGCACGATCTTCTCCAGATCAAAGTGCGCGGGCTTGTGCGCCTTGCACAGCGCGTTCGCGCGCTCGTCCACGCCGAGGATGGTCATGCGAAGAGTCACACATCACGTGCGCTCGCACGGTCGACGACGATGGCGGAGTCGTCGCGCATGCGCCTCGCGCTCGAGCGCGTGCTGCACGCGCCGCTCGCAAGTGACGCCGAGGATGCACACGAGTCGCTGCTCCTCCGTGAGGCCGCGCTCCTCGACATCCTCGCGAACGGCGAGGCGATCCGCGCGGAAAACGCGTCGCCCGTCGAGGCGGCGCGCCAGGCGCGGCTCCAGATGTGGGCCGAGCGCGGTGACTTCTCGGCGGTGCGCGCCGCGGACCTCGAGACGACCGAGGAGAAAGAGTCCAGCGCGCTCGAGCAGCTCCGTGCGCTGCGCCGCGAGGCGACACCGCCGCCGGCCGCGGCGCCGATCCGTGCCGGGACGATCGCCGAGGGCGAGTTCTTCCCGCTGCGCGACCGCATGCTGCACCAGCTCGAAATGGCGCTGTTCAATGCGGAGCAGGCACAGAACCTGCTCGGGATGCTTATCCACAATGCACGCGCGCAGGCAGCGCCGAACAGCGACCCGTCGACGGTGCTTGCGGCGCAGCCGGAGTACTTTCTCGAGCCGCAGGCCGTGTCGCTCAGCGCGACCGCGAAGCCTGCCGAGGATGCCGAGGAGCAAGGCACCTCGGCGCCGCCGCTGCACGAGCGCAAGGTCGTGCTCGAGGAAAAGGTGCAGTCGCTGCGCCGGTGTGCGGCGATCCTCGACCGCGGCGCGCGCGAGCTGCGCGAGAGTGCCGCGCCGGAGCACGCGCGGTGGTCCGCGCTGAGCAGCATCCAGAAGCAGGGCTGGAAGCTCACGCCCGGGCGCCCGCTCATCGACATGGAGCGCTTCGACGGGCTTGGGCAGCACGCCAACGTCCTCGAGGGCTTCGGCACGCCTGTCCTCCAGGGCTCCGGCACGCTCAGCGAGGAGGGCGCGCGCGATGCGTGGATCGGGTACGGGCCTGCGGAGGCGCCCGTGTCCCTGCTCCAGCGCACGCTCGCGTACTGGGCGGATGCGGGCGGCGACGAGCAGGCACGCCTCGCGTTCCCTGGGCGTGCGTGGCGCCAGCTGCGCGTCGCGTTCTGCACTACGGACGGCGCGCATGTCTGGGCAAGCAGTAGCTCGCGTCCTGCGCCTGCGACGCTCGACGACCAGCTGTGCGACGCACAGCGCGATGCGGTCGACTCACAGCTCTTTGATGACCTCGCGGCGCACACAGGCACGCTCTCGCCGGTGCTTGCGCGTGTCGTGAGCGAGTCGAGCATCACGCTGCCGCTCTCGTCTGCACTCCTGCTCAAGATTGAGCTTGTGCCGCAGGACGAAGAGCACGCGGCGGACGGGGCGCAGCCCTCGTCGCCACTTGCGTCGCTGCTGCTTGCCGTGCTGCGTCTGCGCATGCTGCGCGGCTGGGCGCAGCGTGTGGACGCACAGCGCGGCGCACGTATCGGCGCCCGCCCGCCCCCGCCGCGTGCGGACCTGATGGCGCCGCTCTGGGAGCTCTACCAATATACCCTCGTACGCTCCTCGCATGCTTACGCAGTTCCTCGCGCGCCTCCGGCAGGTGCTTGACCGCGTCGTGGATGCGCATCCCGGCACGACGTACGTCTGGAAGCCGTACGAGATGCTTGCGGATGTCGCTGGATGGCTCGCGTCCCTGCTCGATCTCTCTACCGAGGTGCAGGCCGACCCGGCGTGCGGCGGTGCGGTGCTGTTCTACGAGGGGTCCAGGTACGTCGTCGCGCGCGCTCACGCAGTCTTGTGGCGCAGCTTATGCTCCGTGCACCGAGCCACCTGCTCGCCTTTTTCCCGCAGCACAAGACGCCGCTGAGTACCGGTGTGCGCCTCCCGCTGGAGCTCGAGCAGCTCGAGGCGCGGCTCGGTGCGGAGCTGCGTTCGTCGTAGACCTCCACTTCTGCCAGCACATCGCGATGCACGTCACGAAGCTGTTCACGGCCGTCGCCTGCCTCGGCGCGCTCGGTGCGCTTGCGAAGGAGCCGCCGAAGGACCTGCGCATCGGCGTCAAGTTCCGTCCGGAGACGTGCGAGTTCCGCTCGCAGCAGGGCGACGAGCTGGTGATGTACGTGCGCCGAGCACTGACCCAGGCACTACACCGGCAAGCTCTGGGAGGGCCCCAAGTTTGACTCGTCGCACGACCGGAAGCAGCCTTTTGTACGTATGCTCCGCTCACACCCCTGCAGACGTTCAGGCTCGGCGCCGGCCAGGTGATCCGCGGCTGGGACGAGGGACTGCGCGAGATGTGCATCGGCGAGAAGCGCCGCGTGCAGATCCCGCCGCACCTCGGCTATGGCGAGACGGGCGCCGGCGGCGTGATTCCGCCGAGCGCGACGCTCGTGTTCGATGTCGAGCTGCTGGACATCCAGAGCCCGCGCATCACGGCGGCGCGTGCGAAGCACTCTGAGCTGTAGTCTACCTAGGCCCGCTGTGCGCGCGCGCCACGCCCGCGCCCCCGCTGTCCGTCGCCGCGCCCGCGCGCGTCGCGGCCGTGCCCCGCGGCCGCCTGGCGCTGCTTGCGCGCGTGCTCCTCCGACTCGCGCACCGCGTCGATGAGCGCGTCGGCGACGCGGCAGTACTTGATCTGCGTGTCAGGCGCACACGTACCGTACTGCCCTTGATATAGCACTCGTCCATCTTCCAGAACTGCTCGCCGCTGGCGCTCGTCTGGTACACGTCCTTGAGCGTGACGTTCATAAAGTTGTCGCACGCCTGCAGGTGGCCGTTAAATGTCTCGCCATTCTTGAGCTCGACAAGCTGCGTGAGTCGTGCGCGCGTACAATGGGCTTGTTTTGCGCCGCATTCAGCAGCGTCAAAGGGAGCTGCGTGAGCCGCCGCGCCACGTACCATGCTGGTGCGATCCACGTAGTGCACGTGACTCTCCCTTCGACCATGCATCTGGAGCTCGGCACGCCGGCGGCGCAGCGCGTCCAGGACGCCGTGCAAGGCGTCCTCGTCGCGCACGACATGTCGGCGAGTGACGACATGGTCATGGCCGAGTACGTGACTGTGATGATCGCGAATCACAAGGGCCTCGACGCGATCGCCGAGGAGCTCGGCGAGCTCGTCGGTGGCGACCTCGACGCGCAGATCCCGCGCGCCATTTGGGACGCGGCAAATGCGGCGGGCGAGCAGGAGATTGCACACGACCGGCGGCGCTCTGCGTCACCGGCTCCGATGCACGAGGAGCGCGCGCACGATGCCGGGCGCCACGAGCGCCGCGCGGCACGCGACGAGCGCGACGAGCGGCGTCCGACGCGTGCAGAGCGGCGCGCCGAGCGCGAAAAGGCGCCGCGTGCGCCGGCGCGGCGCCGCGACCAGGAGCTGCTCCCGCCCAAGCCGCGCACCAAGATGCAGAGCGACCAGATCCAGGAGCCGGTGAGCATCTTTGGGCGCGCCGGCGTGCCAGACCCTCATGCGGCACCGTTTGAGCCGGCGATGCCGCCGCCGCCGCCACCGCACGAGTTTGCGGCGATGATGGCGGCGATGGCCGGCGGCCCGTCGCTGTTTGCGCGCCTCGACCCGATGATCCCCAACAACCCGCCGGCGGACACACAGCAGGCGACGGACGCCGCGTACGTCTCGTCGCGCGACCCCTCGACGTTCCCGAGCGCACCGTCCGAGTCGGCGCTGTGCCGCTACTCGATCCACTGCACGAACCCGCAGTGTGTGTACAGCCATCCCAGCCCCGCGAATGCCGGCAAGCACGGCGACGAGAGTGCGCTGGTACTGCGTGAAGAGGCATGTGAGGCGGGCGCCAAGTGCATCGACAAGGAGTGCGTGCTGAGCCACGTCTCGCCGGCGGTCGCGATCCTGCCGCACCGGCCGCCGCCGGCCGCGGCGCCGGGCGCGACGCCGTGCCGCTTCCAGGCGCAGTGCCTGAACCCGGCGTGTGCGTATGCGCACTACAACGCGCAGGGGCGCCCGGTGCCGCCGCCCGCGAGCCGCGCGGTGCCGTGCCGCTTCGGGACGCGGTGCACACGGCCCGACTGCATCTACGTACACCCCACGAAGAGCAAGACGCCGTGCCGCTACGGCGACGAGTGCACGCGGCCGGACTGCATCTTTACGCACCCGCGCGACGGGCCCGCGAACCCCACGTCCGAGCGCCTCGCGCCCTTTGCCGAGACGAGCGGCGAGGTGGAGCGGATCCTGCCGGGGCAGGCCGAGTCGGGCGAGGCGGTGCCTGGCTCGGCGTAGATACCATAGTGATACAGTTCTATACAGGGGTATCAGCGCAGCCCGGCCATGCGGAGGGCCTGCTGCTGTTGCTGCGGGGAGAGCTGCGGCATGCGCGCCGCGTCGGGGCGCACCGCGGCCGGCGGCGGCGGCGGCAGGGGCGTCGAGGACGTCGGCGACATGGAGCGCGGTGCGGGCGCCGGCTCCGTGGGCGCAGGTGCGGGCGCCGGCGAGGCATGCCGCGGCGACGGGCGGCGTGGCGAGGCGCGCGGCGGCGACGCACACGGCGACACCTCCATGTCGACGCTTGGCATGCGGTCGTTTGTCGCAAAGCTGACCTGTGACGGGCGGCGGGACTCGACGCCGTCGGCGCGCGCGACGGCGGCCAGCGCAGGGTTCGTAAGGATCGTCGGCGTGGTGCGTGGCGAGAGCTCCGCGGCGTCCAGACTCGGCCCACGGCGGCGCGGCGTGAAACTCACCTGCGACGGGCGGCGTGTATCGGGGCCATCGGGTGCGTACGGCCCGAAGGGCTCGACGGCCTTGGGGGAGACGGTGCTCAGCTTGCGCGATGTCGGCGACTGCATCGACGCCTGGCGGTCCTCGAGAGCGGTGACAAACTCCTGGAAGCGGTCGAGCTCGCTGACGCGCGAGCGGTCCTCGTCGCGGATGCCCACGACGCGGTCTACAAAGCGGCGCCCGGGGATGTCGAGGTCGGGGTTGTACGAGGACCACACCGCGTCGAACTCGGTGAGGATCATGTTCTGGCACAGCACGCACATCAGCGGCGGGTACAGCGTGAGGAAGCTCTTGGAGTGGATCGAGTTTACCTCCTCAAGCACAAAGTTGACCACGTTGAAGGCGGTCGCCACGAAGAAGTACACAAAGCCGTTCGCGATAAGACGCGCGAGCAGCGGCGAGAGCGTCGACCACCAGTGCATCGCGGCACGCACGATGCGGTACGGGAACATGGCGACCGGCACGAGCTGCCCCTGCATCTTCTTCAGCGCCTCGCCCGCCGACGACCGGCGTGAGCTCTGCTCGTCGTTCGGCGTGGCGGCCGATGCCTTCTCCTTCTCGCGCTGCTGCTGCCGGTGTACCTCGAAGGGGTCGTTGAAGAGCGGTGCATCGAGTTTGCGGCCCATGTTGGCATAGTAGATCAGCTTGTACGACGACAGCAACATGGTGATTGTGTCGAAAATCATACTGATGAGGTAGAACCACTTGACCGTGTTGATTGGGTGCTGCATCATGTCGGGGCGCCGCTCGCCCCGGTCCACCGACGGCCGGCACGCACCCGTGATGGTCACCGCGTCCTGCGACTTGTACAGCAGCCCAATGCTCGCCGCAAACAGCGCGAGCGAAAACACCACGAGAAAGATGACCACCCACCGCCGCCGCCGCCAGATCGCGATCGTGCGCCACGAAAAGATACACGCGACGAGGAACTGCACGACAGCCACGGTGATCTGCTCCTGGTGGGGACACTCGCCGTTCTTGGAAAAGTGGTGCCAGAGCGAGTAGGCGGGCAAAATCAGCGCAGGAATCGTGCCGTAGCGGATGAGCAAAAAGAGGATCACCTGCGGCCGCCTGATCATGCGTGGTCGATACATGTACAGCTCGCGTGGAAGCGTGCGCAGATACTCCCAAGCGTACAGCGTCAGGCCCGCGACGGTAATGTAGTTCGAGACCTGCACCTGCTCGTCGAACTGCTGCTCCGACAGCGAGCGCGATGTCGTGGGGTCATCGTACCTCGCGTCCCTGTTATGGCTCTGCGGTACGCGCTCGGCGGCCGCGAGGCCTGCGAGGACACAGGCGAGCGCCAGCCAGATCCTCGCGCGGCGCATCGTCGACGAGCACAGCCTTCGGGTACACACCTCCACACACTATGGACTGCGCACATACAAGGGCGCCTTGCCGACCAGCGCGGCGTACGTGCGGTGGTAGAAGAAGGAACGCAGGCCGCCCCATAGCTGCGCCTCCGCATGGCTGTCCTCCATAGTCGGGCCGTGGGCATGCGGCGACGCACTCGCCCACGACAGCTCCTCCAGCCGCAGTGTATACGCCGCGCCGTCGCGCCGGCATCCGTTTTCGACCTCGCGCAGCGCACGCTTCAGCAGCCGCGACTCACTCGTGAGCACGACGGCATGTGCGTGCGGCGCGAGTGCGCACAGTAGCTCGCGCAGGTGCTCCACCGCCAGCGGGA
The DNA here is from genome assembly GCA_029542945.1 of Malassezia obtusa. NCBI lineage: Eukaryota > Fungi > Basidiomycota > Malasseziomycetes > Malasseziales > Malasseziaceae > Malassezia > Malassezia obtusa. The sequence continues at coordinate 149,634 of CP119939.1, read as the reverse complement.
AGAGCATCGCGTGCGACATCTCGCGCGCTTTTTCAGGCAGCTCCAGCACAGCGCCGCACAGTGCATCCGCAGCCGGCGCCGCGTCCACGACCGCATCCAGACCACGCACAGCCAGCTGCTCACACAGCGCTGCGCCGAGTGCCGCGTCCGTACTGCGCAGCGCACTCACCCGCAGCGGCGACGGCGCGTCCGCCAGCGGCAAGAGGCCCACAACCGCATGCGCACGCGCACGGGCGAGCACGGCGCGTGTCTCGTCGGGTGTCGCAGGCGCAGCGCGCGCGGCGTGCAGCTGGAACAGGAGCGCGCCGCCCGGGTTCCCCTGCCGCGACCGCGGGCCAGATTGCAGCGACTCATGCACCGCAAAGCGCGGTGCAAACGACATTTTTACGACGACGTTCGCGTCCTTTTTCTCCTGCTGCCATGCACCGGGCAGCGCAGACTCGAGCCACGGGAGGACGAGGCGCGCGAGGTGCGCCTCAAGCGCCGTCGTGCTCAGCGTCGGGAAGACGTACGAGCTGCGGTCGACCGCGACGGCGTACGTGCGCTCCGGCACATCGCCGAGCGCGCCGAGCGCCGTCGCACGCACCGCCGCATCCGCACCCCACGCATCTTCGACCAGCGCAAGCAGCGCCTGCTCGCTCTGCGTCGGATCCGCGTCCTGCTCGTGGCCCGCCGAGCCTGCACCGAGCGTCTCGGCGCGCTCGGCAAAGAGCGCATCGAGCAGCGGCTGGGGGAGCACATGGCGGCCCAGGTCGTAGTACGCGGCAAGCAGCTGCGGCAGCGCCCCGGTCTGGTACAGCCGCACGACATCTCCCGCAAAGCGCGACGCGCAGACGCCCACGATGCCCGAGTGCAGCGCCGACTCGAGCGCGACCGCTGCATCGGGCACGACGCGCTGCAGAAGCTCGCGCTGCGCGACGTCCTCCAGGCCGCGGGGGACCTCGAGCAGGAGTGCGGGCGCCTCGACATGCCCGGGTGCCACACCAGGGATCGGCCGCTCCACGAGCTTCGCAGGGAGCTCGAGCGCATCGTCGATGCGGCGGTGCGCGCCGCCCTTCCCGACGTCGATGCCCTGGTGGTGCGAAATGAGCGGTAGGTCGGGCAGCTCGCGGTCGGCGCCCGCGCCGCCGTCCTGCCACGACTCGGCCGCCCACCACGGCAGCTCGTCCTGGAACGACCATGCGTCTGTCCAGTACTTGATTGCGTGCAGGTAGATGTACAGCTCCTCGGGCGTGGGCTCCGGAAGCAGCGGGATGCGGCACACGTCACACACCTCGGTGTCCATCGGTGCGGCATCCGCGGGCGGCGGCGGCGCAGGCTGCCCGTTCGGGCCCGGGACCTCGACGGTCTCGTAGTTCATCTGGCGGTTGATCGTGCCGAACAGCACGTCGTCGCGCCAGCGCGCCCAGCCCTCGGAGTCGTCGCGCGCGCCCTTTAGCGCCGTGAGCACACGCTCGACCTCGACGTTGCCCGACTCGCCGCCGACACGCTCATAGTGCCGCGGCTGCGCGGTCGAAAGCACCTCGCGGTCGACCGATGCCCAGACGGGGTGGTTGTACAGCGGGTCGTTGCTGATCGGGTGCCCGAGCCACTGCGCGTGGACGCGGATCTGGTGGGTGCGGCCGGTGATCGGACGGCAGAGCAGCACGCTCGTGTCCGTCTTGGCGTCATACGAGAGCCGCTGGAACAGCGTGCGGCAGTCTTTGCCCTTAGGGTGCACGATGTTCAGCCCGCTCTGGCGGTCCACGGCCAGGATCGGCTCGCGGCAGTCCACCACGCCGTCCGGAAAGCGGCCCACGACGCGGCACACGTATGCCTTGTTGACCAGCCCCGCATTGAAGTCGTTCCCGAGCTGGCACGCAGCCTCCTTAGTCGTCGAGCATACCATGATTCCGGACGTAAGCCGGTCGAGCCGGTTGCTCGTGAAGAGCTGCTCGAGGCCAGTCTGCTCCTTGACCATCTCCACGAGCGTGTGGCGATGATAGCGTCCCGTCGCATGGACAGGGATACTTCCAGGTTTCACCACGACCAGGCGCCCGCTCCCATCGTCGCGGTGCAGGATGCGCACCGGCGCGTCGGTCACCGCAGGCTCATGACGGTGCACTTTGTTCCTGAGTGAGCGGCGCACGTACACAATCAGGTCGCTGTTCTGCAGTCGATACGTCGGCGTCACCGGCCCCCCGTTGACCGTGCACAGGCCTGCGTCAGCGTGCGGGCGTACCGTTGTAGATCGCCCAGGTCTGTGTGAGCAGGCCACGTACATAATATTCCTTCGTCCGGTCGCGGAACTCGGTCGTGAACACCTCGAGAATCTGGCGTCCATACCAGCGCGTCTTGGCGCGCGTCTTGTACTCATACCTGACTGAGATGACGCACGTACCAGTACGGCGGCAGGCGCCGAAGCCCCGGCGCAGCCACGCCTTCGGCCATGGTAAAAAGGTGCTTAGTCAGCGGGTATCTCTACGGTGCGGCGCACAGAGCACCAGCTGCTCCGGATTCGCGTACAGCGCGACGTGCGCCGCAATGATGCGCGCGGCGACTTTCGGATCGATGCGGTGTGTTGCAAGCGTCCGGCGCTGCGTCAGTGGTCCACGTACAAACACGACACAGGTGCCGGCATAGGCGGCCTGGAAGCACGCATCAAAGTCGCGCTCTCCGCGCTCCAGCCCAAGTCCAGCGAGCTGGTAGCGCACAAGGCGCTTGATCGTTGCACGGTTCGACTCTTCGGATACATCGTCAGATGGCGCGCCGGGCGGAGGAAGCGCCGCGGCGACCGGGGTGTAGCCCGGCTCGCTCGATGCGGCGGCCAGCCGAGCCGGCCGCTTCTCGCCGCGCCGACCTGGCGTGTGCCCCCCGCGTGGCCGCTCGGGTGTAAGGTTCACATGCCCGCGTTTCCGCACACGCGCATCGAGTATTGTGGCGCGCTCGTCGTCGCTCGAGTCCCATGCAAGGCTTGGCCGCTGAGCGCGCGGCAGGGGATCGTCTGGCCGCGGTGCACGTGCCTCTGGACGTGCGCGCTCGGTGGTTTCCCGGCGCTTTGATACAGGACGCCCGACAATCACGTCCACGACCGGCGGGTCGCCGGTGCGGCGCGCGCTGAGCGCGAGCTCGAGGGCGCCCCGGCCGTGGATCGCCGCGCGGTGCACGGCGGCCAGGTCACTAGTGTGCTCGGTGACGCTTGGGTCATACACAAGCGTCACGACTCCGCTCGAGGGTATACAGAACAGGCGTTCAAAGTAGGACACGGTGAATGGATGCGACGCGTCGAGGTGCCTGGGTCAGTCGTACCGACGCACAGCTGGATCGAGCCGGATGCCTCGAGCGTCTCGGAGTCGTTCGTGTCTTCGTGCGGAGGGCGCACACACAGTGCATGGTGCCGAACCATTTCCAGTGCAAGGCACAGCTCCGCCTCGGCTTCGAGCGCGCCTGCGCGTGCCTGGTCGGTGTGCAGGTGAGCCCAAGGATGCATGTGTGTCGCGATGGTTGCGCCTGGAAGCTGAGTTCCGTCATGGAGAATGAGCATTCCCCGCCAGAGCACGCGGGGGCGCTTGCTAGGCGACGCGCTCGCGCCGGGCTCGGGTGCCTCCGCACCGTCCTCCATTGTGGAGGTCTTCGCGAAGGAACATGCCGCGCATTTTGCCTGGCCTTCGTGGGCGCGCCGCCCGCGCGATTCGCGCGGCTGCGGAGCCCGCAGGCGAAAAGGGCACGTTTACGCCGCGCGCCTCGTTCACGTATCCACCGAGTGTGCCGTCCTGGTATATCGGCCACATGCACCGCGCGATGCGCTCGCTGCCGGCGCTGCTGAGCCGCTCGCCGCCGCCGCTCGTGCTCGAAGTGCGCGATGCGCGCCTGCCCCTGACGAGCATTAACCCACAGTTTGAGACGGTGCTGCAGGAAGCACCCAAGGCACAAGACCGCGTGCGCGTAGCGCCGGGCCGCCGTCTACCGGGCTGGCGCGCGCGGCGTCTGGTCGTGTACGCGAAGCGCGACCTGGTCGACCGGCGGATCGAGGCGCCACTGTGCGACGCACTCGAGGCGCATGGCCAGGACGTGCTTTTCGCTGAGACACGGCGCAAGAGCGATGTGCAGCGCATCTACGACTGGGTCTGTGAGCGTGCGAAGCTGCTTGGTCAGGAAGTCGCCCGCGCAGCGTCGCGTGCAGGCCGCCTGTACCGCCCGTCGCGTGTATCAGGCGCTGCGCGATATACCCCGACGCCCGAGACGGGGATCCGGCTGCTGATTGTCGGGATGCCGAATGTCGGCAAGAGCTCGCTGCTGAATGCGCTGCGATTCGTCGGCACGGGCAAAAAGGGCGCAGCGAGCACGCATCCCCACCCTGGGCATACGCGCAAGGTCACTGGGACGGTGCGCATTACACCTGCGCCGCCGTCGCTAAACGAGCTCGAGCTGGAGGGGCAGTCGGTGGACATGAAGGCGCTGGTGGCACAGCAGGCGCGGCAGGCGCCCGCCGTGTACGTGTACGATACCCCCGGCATCATGGTGCCGTACTTTGGCCCCGAGGACCAGCACGGGCCAGAGCGGGCACTGAAGCTCGCCGTTGCCGGCTGCATGAAGCAGACGCTGTTCGATCCCGAGGTGCTGGTGGACTACCTGCTCTACCGCATGAACCAGCGGCACGCCCACGCGCCGCATGATGCGCCGCTCCCGCCGTATACCACGCTGATGCCCACGCCCTTCCTCACGGACGATGTCGCAGAGTACCTACGGAGCGTTGCCGATCGTGCGCCCGGCGCTCGGCAGCGGGGCGGCGAGCTGAATCTCTCGGTGGCCGCCGAGTACGTCCTGGAGCAGTTCCGGCGCGGAGCGCTCGGGAACCGTGAGCTTGATCTGGAGCTCGACGAGGGCCGACCCGGGACTCTAGCGGAGCAGATCCGCGCGCGTGTCGATGCGGCTGTGGCGCCAGCGCACCCTGCGGCCGCAGACGAGGCACCCCGGTAGCGTGACCCCGGCGTGGAGAGAATCGAATTTTTTTCGCTAATTTATGCAGGAGTGCATAGCGCCGCATTTTCAGGGCAGAGGCCCCCGAGGGGTTTTCACAAAGTGGCGCGGCGTGTCCGCAGTCGTTTCCAGCCGTGCGGCGTATCTCTTCGTCTTTGTCTACCCTCGTATCTAGTCGCGGGCGGCTCACGAGGACGAACGCTCCACAATGCGTGCAGGGATCTCTTTGCTAGCCGGGCTCGCGGTGCTCGCGAGCTGCCAGGCACTGGCGCCCACCCCCCACCCTCCAGGTGCGATCGATCCGGGATCGGCGCACACACAGCACACCGTGCACGCCGCCCCATACGGCGTGGTGCGCCGGCACCTGCGGCACCGGCGGAAAGCGTCGGATGACTTCTTTCCCGGGATGAACATTGCCTCGTCGCTGATCGGCGGCGAGTTCACGAGCCTCCCCGTGCATATGCCAGCGGCAGACAGCACGGCGTCGTCGTCGTCGTCGCGTCGGACACAGGGCGCAGGCAGCCGCTCGAGTAGCAGCGCGAGCGACCGCACAAGCGACCGCACAAGCGACAGTGCGAGCTCGTCGCGCGCCTCGCGGCCGCAGAGCACGAGCGAGAAGGGAAGCACAAGCCGCGAGCGCAGCGCGAGCTCCACGAGCAGCTCGCCAAGCTCTAGCGCAGCGCGCACTTCGAGCTCCTCGAGCGACACCCCGAGCTCGAGCGCAGCGCGCACCACGAGCGCCGCGGGCGGCGCAGGCGACGCGTCGACGACGCGCCCGTCGCGGACACGCTCCGAAAAGACGCCGACGTCGGACGCGGCGCCGAGTGCATCGACGACCGTGAAAGACCTGACGCAGACCGACTCGCGCCCTGCGTCCGAGGGCAATGCAGTGGTCACGTCGCAGGTGAGTGTGATGGGGACGCCAACGTCGTCGCCGTCGCCGCCGCCGAAAAAGGAAAACCACACGGGCCTAATCGCGGGTGTGAGCACCGCAGGCGGCGTCGTGCTGCTTGCGCTTCTCGGCGCGGTGCTCGCGAAGCTGTTCGGCCATCGCATCAAGCGCTACTTCCGCAACGAGGAGATCAAGTGGCCCGAGATGCAGCAGGACACGGCAGCGGCGAGTGCGCCGCTGCCCGCCAGGCACACGGGCGGCGCCGGCTTCGACATGGGCAACGAGACCGACGACGAGTTTGGCGAGCACGAGATGCGCGAGACGTCGCTCAAGCCCGCCGACTCGTTCGGCAACGCGTCGATGCTGCCCAGCGCCGCGGTACTGCCGCGCCCCGTGCAGTACCCGCCCGATGCGTACGTGCACGGCGACGGCGCACACGAAGTGCTCCCGGCGACGCACGCGGACGTCGCACCGCCGACCGTGCAGTCGGGCGGCCTCGTGGCGGGCGCGCCGATGTCGCACGTCCCAGTACCGCACGAGGCAACCGCACGCGAGGTGCCGCTGTCGCATGCGCCACCGCCGACGCTTGCGCAGCCGTACGACACGCGCCTGCTGTTTCCCCACGCGCCCGCGTCGCAGACGCACCTGGATGTGGAGCCGCAGCACGCGTTCGAGACGCACTCGCAGGCCACCGACTCGCACGGGTACCCCGTGAGTGCGATTGCCGATGCGTATGCCGAGGTGCCGCCGTACTCGGAGGTGGACTTGCAGCGAGCGTCCAGGGCGCACGACCCGTACGAAGCGTCGATGGGCTCGCCGTACGACGCGGACGCGTACGTCGGGCAGCCGTACGCGGCAGGCAGGCCTTACGCGTAGTGCATCACTGCACCATTCTGCGCGGCGCGCAGCCCCCCCCAATGTAGATTTCACCCACCCCTGGCTCCCCGGTTCCTAGGCTATGTACGTAGACGAATCGTGTGAACGCGTCGCGTGGCCGCCCAGATCGGCCGTCGAATCAGGCGGGCCCGATCGGGGTTAGGCATGGCTGCGCCCGAATCGGGATGGGCACGCCTCTCGCGTGTCTTTGAACCACCAGGCTCGCGCTGGGATCGACGAGCAGGATGTTGCCCATGGTGACGATGGCCATGCCATCGACGCCGTTCGGAGATACACAGGCACTGCGCCGGAGGTTCTCGGCGTACGGCATGGCGCCCGCCGAGCCGAGCGAGGGCGCCATGCCCGACGCGTCCGGGTCCAGCAGCCCCCGGCGCCTCTCGACGCTCGCGCGGAGCCTCAGCCTGCGCAACAGCCCGCGCGGCCGCTCGCCCGTGTCCCCGGATGACTCGGTGCCGAGCATACCGCCCGCACACCGCACGTCCTCACTCACAGACCCGCACGACGCGCGCCGCGGCTCGGGACCCTCGCCGTCGCTGGCGCCGGCGTCGCCGCTGTTCGGCACACTCCCCGGCCTCGGCGCCGAGACGCGCCCCAGCTCGCCGGCGCGCCTCTCCGGGCATGCTTCTCCGTCGAACCCCCTGCGCCGCGCAGCCTCGCCGCTCTCGCTGCACTCGCTTTCGCGCGTGCCGTCGCGCGTATTTTCGTCCGAGCGCCGGCGCGCCGACTCGGAGGCGCCTGCGGTGCCCGTGCATCTGCAGGACCCAATGCGCTCGGCAAGCCACCTGGGCGAGCGCACGCCGACGCGCGGCATTTACCGCACGAGCTCGGCGCAGACCAACGAGAGCTCCGGCGGGCTGTTTCGTGCGCCGAGCTTCCTGCACCGCGGCTCGGCAGGGCCGGCAGAGGCGCCGGCGCGCGGCGGCCTGACGGAACATGCGGCGTCAGCGCCCGGCCTCACCGATGCATACTCGCCGCTCTCGAGCGGGGCCAACACCCCGGTGCCCTCGTACATCCTCGGCGACGAGGTGCCGCGCTCCGCGTCGCCGCTCGCGATCACCGAGCCGATGCTGCGCCCGCGTGCGCCGGCGGCGGCCGAGCGTGTGGTGATGCGCGTCGAGCCTGTGTCGAACCGAATCAACATGTTCGGCCCGCTGCAGGTGTCGTCGCACTACTCGCTCTCGGGCAAGATCACGTTCGAGGTGCCTGTGTGCGAGGAGGCGCTCGACCTGCGTGGGCTCGACGTGCATCTCGTGGGCTACTCGATGTACGTCGACAGCTCTGCGCGCTTCTCGTCCGTGCGCATCTGCGACGTAAAGCAGTCGCTCGTCACGACCCCCACGCCGTTCCCCGCACGCCCGGGCACGGGCGCCGAGGTGGACTTCGACCTCTTTGCCCCGGGCTGGCTCCCCGCGTCGTTCGCGGCGCGCTCCGCAAGCACCTTCTACAGTCTCGAGGCGGTGGCGTGGATCGGCGAGGTGAAGGCGCCGTCGCCGCCCACCTCGGACGCGTTCGCAAGTGCGCCTGCGCCGCCGGTCGTCGCCGAGGTGCGCAGCACGCCGCAGCTCGTGCGCGTGTCCCGCAGCCGGGATACGGTGCCGATTCCCGTCGCGCAGCACGCCGTGTTCACCGGCGAGGACGTCCCGGAGCCGAAGGAGGAGACGGTGACGCCGTTCGTGCGCAGCACGAATCCCTTCCGGAGCGTCTCGAGCCGCAACCCATTCCTGCAGCAGATGGCGTCGTCGGTGCGCACGAACCCCCAAAAGGACCACGCTGCGGCCGCGCAGCAGGAGACACACCGCCGCATTACGAACCGCGTGCCGCTGCGGCACTTTTCCCATATCCCCAAGATCCCGCTGCCGGTGCCGATCGTGATCGAGGGCAAGGTGCACGAGCACCTCCCGCTGAAGCTCACGCTCTCCGTCCCCGCGCACACCAACACGCACGCCGAGAGCGACAAGGAGCAGGCCCCGCTCGTGTTTGGCCTCCAGGTGGAGCTCGACCCGCTCTGGGCGCAGAGCAAGATGTGGAGCGACCTGCGCCTCTGCGAGCTGGAGGCGATGTGCGTCCAGATGGAAAAGTACAGCTCGACGCTCTCGCGCAGCTACTGCACGGCATTCTCGCTGCCGCTGCAGGGCGATGTCGGAGCGACGCAGGTGCCGTTCTTCGACCCCAACGCATGCGCAAAGCTCGTCCCGCCCACGACCGGGTCGACCGCGTACCCCTACAACCGCCACCTCCTCGAGGGCCGCATCCGCCAGCAGCGCGCAGGCACCGCGCCGACCGAGCGCCGCAACCACGCCGAGCGCTACCGCTCGTACACCGTCGGGCCCCTCCCGCAGAGCGACGCAAAGGGCAAGAAGAAGCAGCCGGACGCGCCGCCGCCGCCGCCGCCGCCGCCCGCGCCCGCCTCACCGCCGCCCGCGCCCTCGCGCAAGAAGCGCTCGCTCACCGCGCCCTTCTCGCGCCTGTCCATGTTCTCGCACCGCGACCACCACGACGAGCGGGCGTCGGCGCCGTCGGCCGAGTCGCTCGTGCTGCCCCCGCCCAAGGCGCAGGCGCCCGTGCACGAGAACCCCAAGGCGTCGTACGTGTTCGAGGGCGCGGACGGGTGCGGGATGTCGCTCTCGGCCAAAAAGGTGCGCCTCTCGTTCAGCCTCCCGATGGTCCCCTCGAACGGGGCGGCGGCGAGCCAGAGCGGCACGACGCAGCTCCTGCCCGACTACGAGAGTCCGCACGTGCGCATCCGGCACAAGTTCAAGGTGAAGCTGCGCTTCGGGTACGGCTCGAGCCAGCTGGCACTTAACGCTGGGACGCAGAGCCTGGTGATGTGCGTCCCGGTGCGCTTCACCGAGTCGCCGCCGAGCGAGGCGCTCGCGCAGGCTGCGCCCGTCATCTTCCCGCCCGCCGCGCAGCGCTGCGTGCCTGCGGAGGGCAAGCCTAATGTCCCGGTCCCCGCTGCGTTTACGCAGGCGACGCACTCGGTGTACCGCCCTGCGGCCGGCGGCGAGACGCCGTACCTCCCCGCGTACATCCAGCTCTTCCGTGAGGACGGCTCGCGTCTCGCCGACGATACCGAGATGCTCCCACGGTACCCCGACGAGCATGCGGTGCCGTGGGTGCACGACGAGGTGGATGCGGCGTTTGCGGCCTATCTCGAAAACACCCTGGCGCTCGCGCCCGACGACCTGCGCGAGCAAAAGTCGGCGGCGCCCACGAGCGTCGTCGAGACGCTCAACACCGCCGACGAGCTCTTCGAGGTGGACGCCGCGGAAGTCGGGCCGCAGCGCGTCGACGACGACCTGCTCGACGCCGACATGCAGCAGACGACCGTCGTCACCGGCGCGTCGGGCCTCGATTACGACATCGACCTCGACACGCGCGAGATGAACGGCGTGCGCTCGCCCAACATGTTTGCTTCGACCCACTAGATACCCCGCGTCGGCTGGCGTGTATGTAGACGCAATGGCATGGAGCAAGCACAGGACGCGTGGGCGGCCGTGCCGTGGCGGGCCGAGCCGCGGCGGGCCGAGCCGTGCGGTGCCACCTCATTGACGCTATCGTTCCAGCTCGCCTACGGATTAAGCAGATCGTCGACCTTGGCAAGCAGCCGGTCCTTGGGCGGCTTGATCCCCTCGCCCTCCATCACCTCGCCGAGCGCCGCAATCTGGTCGCGCGTGAGCTCAGCGTCGACGAGCAGCTGCGCCATGAACGAGTACGCAGAGGGAGCGTCCATAGAGGTGTCGTCGAGGTACGTGAGCTGCGGCTTGAAGCCCTCGGTGAGCATCGCCTCGGAGAGCACCGCACGCTCGCGGAGCGTGTGCAGCAGCCTGCCCGCGTCCTGCACCGTGTCCGGCTTCTTGTCGAGGACCGCCGCGACGAGCGCGTCGACAAACGTCGCGCGGTGCTGCTCGGAGAGCGCCTCGATGCTCGCGACGCCCTCCTCGAGGTCGCGGATCGCAAGGTACTCCTTGACGTCGTTCGACACCTTGCGCTTGATGTCCTCCTCGCTCGGCTCGGCCGGCGCGTCCTTCTTCTCCTCCTCGTCGTCCGTCGGCTTCGTGCGCGGCTGCAGCTGCAGCTTCGGACGCTGCGGCTCCTCGCCGCCCTCCTGCGAGGCGTTGAGCAGGTTGAACATGTTGCCCGGCGCACGGGACGGCGAGCGGTTCTCGCCGTCGCCCTTTTGGCTCTTGCGCGAGAAGATGCTTTGCGGGCCGCCGCCGAGCTTGCCGCCCGCGCTGCGGTCGATGCCCTTGCCAAAGCCGGACAGGTCGCCGGCGCGGCCCTGGCGCGGCGGCGGCGCACTCCCACCGCCGACCGTGCTCCAGCCGTCGGCGCCCGCGGCGCTGGGCGCCTCGCGCGGCGCGCCGCGGCGCGGGCCGCGGTGGTCGTGGCGCGTGAACTTCTCGTTCTCCTTCTGCTGCTGCTGCTTCGCGGCGTCCGCGTGGATCTCGGCGATGGTCTTGGGCGCAGACGTGTCGTGGCGCGGGACCCAGTTGTCCTTGCGCAGGTCGACGACGTCGAGGAGCATGAAGCGCATGCGCGACGAGATGTTGGGGCTCTGGAGGATGTCGTCGATGCGCTTGAAGTACACGTCCATGCGGCTCTTGTTGTTGCCGCCGCCCGCGTCGAGGAGCGCGCCGACGGTGGTGAGCAGGCGGCAGACGCTCTCGATCTCGTCCTCCTCGGGCTCGGTCGTGGTGCGCAGGAGGCGCACAATGCACGTGTGCATGATGCGCGGCTGGAGCATCTGCAGCTTGAACAGCTCGCCGACGAACTGCACGAGACCGAGGCCGCGGCGCTTCGCCTTCTGCTCCGCGTAGTACTCGTCGGAGAGCAGCTCCGGCTCGCCCGTCGGCTTCTTCTCGTCCTTGGCGCCGCCCCAGCCCTTCTCAAAGTCGCCCTGGCACCACGTGAGCAGGTACTTGCGGAAGAGGAACCCGCCGCGGTACTCCTTGCCCTCCTTCTCATCGAGCACCTCGTCGCGGATGTCGGGGTTGAGGTTCACCTGGATCTTGGCACAGAGCTGCGCATACATCTCGCTCCACGCCGCCTCGTCGATCGCCTTCTCGAACACGAGCGCAATCACCTGGCGCAGCGTACGCCCGTCCGTCTCCTTCTCGGACTGGTTCGCGAACGCGACGATCTGGTCGCTGATCGACTCAAACTTCTCCACCGTGAGCTTGTTCAGCAGCGCCTTCACCTTGCGCTCCACCTGCAGCGGCTGGTCCGCCTCCTTGCGCACCGACTCGTCCAGACTCTGCGGCTTCCAGCGGTTCTCGCTGTACGCAAGCGGCGCCACCTGGTCGAGCGGGATCGTAGGACCGCCCTTCTCCGGCGGGTTGACATGTGGACCACGCTGCCGCCCGCGGTTGCTCCGCGGCCGCGCGCCCATCGGAATCCCCGTGCCCATCGTCTCACGCGAGGGCAGCGGACCGCCACTGCCGCCGCGCGACATGCCGTGGCCACGCCCGCCGTTGAACGCACCCATCGGGCCGCTGCCGCCAAACGCACCGCGCGTCGCGGCCGCAAAGCGCTCCTCGCTCGTGCGGCCCGCGGTGCGCCCACCAAGGCCGCCGCGCCCAGGGCCCCCGAGACCGCCGCGCCGCCCACCGCGGCCGCCGCTCACGCTCTCCATGCCGATGCTCGCGAGGAGCGGCAGGTCCGCGGGCTTCTCGGTATATACGCTCATGAACTGGAGCAAAAAGTCGCGGTCGTAGCGGAACTTGCCCGGGGGCGCGTCGACGTTCAGCTTCGCGTCCGGCGCCTGCACCGACTCGGGGTACGACACCGCACCCAGGTCCTGGATCGGGCGCGCATGCTCGATCGCACGGTTCGGCTCCGCAGACGTCGAGGCCTCCGCGTTGTCGTCGCCGTCGCGCTTCTCCGGCTCGGCGGGCGCATCGGACGCGGCAGGCGCCTCGCTCGCAGGCGCCTCGGCAGACTGGGTGCTCGGCGCGGCCGCCGGCTCCGCCGCGGCCTTTTCCGCCGCAGCCTTGTCGGCCGCAGCCTTTTCGGCGGCCGCCTTCTCCTCAGCGGCCTTTTCCTCGGCGGCCTTGTCGGCGGCCGCCTTCTCCTCGGCCGCCTTCTTCTCGGCGGCCTCGCGCTCCGCCTGCTCTTCGGCGGCCTTCTTCTCCTCGGCGGCCTTCTTCTCGGCGGCCTCACGCTCCGCCTGCTCCTCTGCCGCCTTCTTCTCCGCCGCGGCCTTCTCCTCGGCGGCCTTCTTCTCGGCGGCCTCGCGCTCCGCCTTCTCCTCGGCCGCCTTCTTCTCCGCCGCCTCGCGCTCGGCCTTTTCGCGCTCGGCCTTCTCGCGCTCCATCTTGAGACGCAGCACGCGCTGCTGGAAGTCCGCCTGCGTCTTGACGCGGCTCTGCTCGTTGGACGTGGTGCTCGGCGCGTCGCCAGTCGCCGACTTGGGCGTGCCCGGCGTCGAGGGCGCACGCGACGACGCGCTCGGGCTATTGGACGCGTTCGTCGCCGCGGCCGCCGCCGACTTCTGCCGCACCTGCTCGAGGTCGAGCTCCGTCTGCGTCTCAGGGTTCACGATACGCAGCGCCTTGCTCTTCTGCGGCTCAAACATGCGCGCGCCCGCGTTCATCGTAAAGTTCGACGGGGACGCGGGGGGATAGAAGGGCTGCGCGCCGCCCGGGCGCGGCACCATCGGCGGCCCGCGCGGCGACTGCGCGTGCATCGGCGAGCCGGGCATGTTGCTGATGTGCGGCGAGCCGCCCTGCTGCGGCCACGACTGCTGCGGCTGCGGCATGTACGGGAAGCCGCCGGGGCTCATCGGATAGCCGACGTGGGGGTACATCGGCGCGCCCTGCCACGGCGCGGGGCCGGGCGGGTACGGCATCCCGGGCACGAGCGGCGTGCCGGGCTGCGACGTGGGCGCGCCGCCCTTGTCGCCCGGCGTGCCCTTGGGCGCGCCGCGCGGCGTGGCGCTTGCCGACGCCGGCGTGCCGGCAGGCGGCGCGTCGTGCTTGTGTCCGGGGCCGCTGGGGCCCTGGAACAGCTTCTGGAAGTCGAGTTTCTTCCCTTTCTTGTCGACCGCGGGCTCGGCGGCGGCGACGCTGCCGAACACGGTGGGGTTGCCACCCTGCAGGTGCTTGCCCGCGCTCGGCTGCGCGGCGGGCGACGAGGAAAGCACCGCGTTTTTGTCGTCGACCGTGCCGAAGTTGATGCCCTGCGCGGGCGCCGCGCCGCGCGGCGCGTGCTTCGGCATGCTCACCGGCTCGTCGGTCTTGGCCGCGTGCTTCGGCGGCTTGCCGCCCTTGTGGGCGCCGGCGCGCGCTGCGCTGCCAGCGCCGGGGGTGGACGTGCGCTTCTCTTGTCCACTCATGCAGATGGGGAGAGAACGGGTTCTTCGACGTCTACACGGACGTGCAGAGTCGGCAGACAGGGGCAACTTCTCTCGCGAGAGTCGCTGGCGGGAAGCTTGGCACAGGGCCGCCGCGCAATTTTCGCGCCGGTTGCAAACGGCTGCAGAGAATTAGTCATGAGAACTACATGCACGTGGCAGCTCCTTCGCGCCGCGCTACGGCGCCGCGCCGCGCTTGCGCTTCGCGGGCGGCGGCGCCTTGCTCGGCGTCTTTTTCTCGACGGGCGCGGCGCGCGGCTCGGCAGAGGCCTCGCCATAGAGCGCACGCGGCGGCAGCTTGCCGCTCATCGGCACTTTGTACCGCGGGCGCTCTGGCGCGGCCTCCGGCACGACGTCCGTGCTCTGCGCCTCGGCGCCGTGCGCAAGGTGCGCCGCATACCACGGGCGCAGCAGCCCAATCTGCGCGGGGAGACTCGCGCGCGACACGAGCACCACAGGCGGCGGCGGCGAGTACGTCGGCGCGCTCTTCCGCTCGCCGTCCGCCGCAACGACACTCGGCGCATTCCCGCGCCCGAAAAAGAGCCGGCTCGGCACAGAGAGGCCCGCGAGGCCCAGCTCGCGGTCGAGACCCAGCTCGCGGAAGCCGAAGAAGTCGTCGCCGAGGCCCTCGGCAAAGTGCCCGAGCGCCAGCGCCTCGCCGTCGCGCGCGAGCAGCTCGTCGTCCTCGACGGCGGCCCGCCCGAGATTCGTCAGCTGCTCCTTGTACGCCGTCTGCAGCTTCCGTAGCCACTCGCGCAGATGCACGCCGTACCGCTCAATGTCGTTCTTGACATACGCATCGAGCTTGCGCACATGTGTCCCGCCGCTGTTGTGCAGCGCGTGCACGACCATCTCCTCCGCGCTCATCTGCGCCCCAAAGCGGTCCGCATACAGCCGCAGAGTGCGCGCGAGGCCCATCATGTACTCGCGCGTGACGTCCGTGAGGACCTGCAGTGCATTCGTGTGGCTCCCGTCGAAGCCCGCGTGCGCGAGCAGCGTGCGGACCTGCCACTCGACCTGCTCACGCGCATACCGCCGGAGGAGCCGCGGGGGGACCGCTGGCGAAGACGTGCCTGCCGCAGACGACGCGGGCGGCACACCTGGCGACTCGGGCGCGGCCTCCTCTTCCTCCTCGTCCGAGGACGCCTGCGCAAGGTCCGCGGGAATCGGCAGCTCGTGCTCCACGACATCCGCGAGCCGGAAAAACTTCTGGTGGGTATGATGCAGGCGGCGCAGCGTGCGGATATTGCGCGCCATCATGCGGGGTATCCCGCGCCGCTGCGTCGGCAGTCGCGACATCGGCGGCGCCTCATGCTCTTCGGCGCCCGGCGCCGTTCGCCCGGGGTGCGGCAGCGTCGGCAGCCCGGCACAGACCATTGCGTCCGAGCCGCACGCCGCCCACCACGCGTGCAGCGCGCCGTGCGGCGCGATGCGCGCGTCTTTCGGCGGGCGCGGCACGCCGAGCGCCGCGCCGAGCGGATCGACGCCCGGCGACTGCTGCACCTGCTGGAGCATCGCGAGCGCCGCCGGCAGTGCGCGCGCGTCGCTCGGGCCGGCTGCGTCCGCATCGCCCTGGACGCCGCGCGCCGCGAGCCGCGGGTCGAGGTCCGCAAACACGAGTGTAGACTCGGCGCTGCGGCGGAGCGCGACGCGCTGCGCAAACGGCCCCTGGAAGCGTGCGCCGTCCTCGGCGTCAGGCTCGCGCGGGGGTGCGGGCGGTGCGGGCGGCGGTGCGCTTGAGCGCGCCTCCTCGGAGGGCTTTGGCGCGGCGGGCGGTTGCCAGTGTGTGAGCATGTCCTTGATCTCGCTCTTCTCGCTGAGGAAGCCGAGGAGGTGGTTGGCCTTCTTGCGCATCAGCGTTGCGTTTCGGCGCAGCGGGTGCTGTGGCGACGCGTTGTACAGCAGACAGTTGTCCCAGATGAGATCGAGGTCGTGCTGGAACTGCGCCTTGTTTTTGTACTGCCCGCTCTTGAGCTTCTTCTGCATCGTGCCGAGGTCCATGGGGTTCTTAATCACTGCGTCAGGGCGGCACGTACCGTCGTAGTAATCGGGCGCATCGCGCTTGCTGACGCGCTGCAGAAACGCCTGGGAGTGCTCCTGCGTGAGTGTGGTGACGCACGGTGTAGTTGCGCAGCTCCGTGAGGATGCGCTCCATCGACTCCTGGAACTCCTCCTTCTCGTCCTGGTGTCAGCGCACGCGCCACGTACTCTGCCGCGCCGCGCTTCCGTGAGCAGCCGGTGCAGCTCGGCGTCGCCCAGCGCTACATCGCCGCGATGCGCATCGATCGCCTGAAGCAGATACTGCGTGAGCCGCGCCGCGTACCTTCATCGCGCCCCAGAAGCGTGGGTCGCCACGTGATGGTGTGGAGCCAACTTTTTTGGCCACGATGAAGCGGCAGCGGACGGCGCACGGCGCGCGCGCGCGCGCGCAGCACACGCCACACCCGGCGCCCAAGGCGACCGGCGTGAACAAGGTCAAGGGCGCAATCCGCCAGACAAAGCGTCTGCTCGCCAAGGTGCGTGCGCCACTCACGCAGGACTCGATTACGCCCGGCGCACGGATCGAGGCGGAGCGCCGCCTCGTGGCGCTCCAGCGCGAGCTCGACGAGAAGGAGCAGGCAGGTAAGGAGCGCAACCTCGCGAGCCGCTACCACAAGGTCAAGTTCTTCGGTATGTCGTACGCTCACGCAGAGCGCCAAAAGATCCACCGGCGCATCCGGCAGCTGAGCCGCGCGGTGCGCGAGCACCCGAAGGATAAGGCGGCGCGCGCCGCACTGCACGAGGCGCGTGTCCTGCTGCACTATGTGATGGTACGCTGAGTGCTCACTCAGACCTTCCCGAATGACATGCGCTACGTCGCGCTCTTTGCGCAGGGCAACTCGGAGCCGGTCGTGCCGAGCGCCGACGCGGCGGACCGCGCACAGCAGAAGGCCGCCGAGTACCTCGGCCGCGTGCGCAAGATGGTCAAGAAGGGCGAGCTGTCGGCGGAGCCGGAGGTCGAGCTCGAGGCGCGTGAACAGGCGTCGCGGCAGGCGCGGCGAGGCAAGCGCGCGCGTCCGGACCGTGTGGAGGGACCCGACGAAGGGGATGAGGATGAGGACGAGGAAGGGGAGGGAGACGAGGATGAAGACGAGGAAGAGGAAGGGGACGAGGAGGAGCAAGAGGATGAGGACGAGGATGAGGATGAGGATGAGGACGAGGATGAGGATGAGGATGAGAACGAGGATGAGGACGAGGACGAGGACGAGGACGAGGACGCAGATGCACGCAAGAGCAAGGACAAGGCGCGCGCCGCGCGGCGCACGGCGCCTGCGCACGGCCCGTCGCTTGCGGGCGACGACTTCTTCGCTATGTAGCTACGGCGTGCACCGGCCAGTCCAGCGGGGGTACAGCGCGGTCTCGCGCACCGTCCAGCGGTTGGTGAGCCAGGCAAGGAGGCGCTCGAGACCGAGACCGTAGCCGCCGTGCTCGCACGTGCCGTACAGGCGCTGGTCGGTGTACCAGTAGTACGGCGAGGGGTCGATGCCCTCGTGCTTGTACGCGGCGAGCAGTTCCTCGCGGTCCGACATCCTCATGCTGCCGCCGACAATCTCGCCGACGCCGGGCATAAGCACGTCGACGGACTCGGTGAACTCCTCGTCGCCCTCGATGCGCTTCATGTAGAACGCCTTGATCTCGCGCGGGAAGCTGTGCAGCAGGATCGGCACGTTGAGCTGGTCGGTCATCTTGCGCTCGGCGGCCTCGGCGATGTCGTCGCCGACCTCGTGCGGCTTGCCCTCGTCGGTGAGGATGTTGTGCTCGTTGAGGTACTTGATCGCGTCCTTGTAGTTCATGCGCAGGAACGGACGCTTGGGCGCGGTGAACCCGGGGTTCAGCTGCTCCACAAGCTCGCGCGCGGCGTCGTTCGCAAGCAGGCGGTCGACCGTGCCGCAGATCAGCTGCTCGATGTTGCTGAGCAGGTCGTCAAAGGTGACGAACGCCAGCTCCGCCTCGATGTGCGTGTACTCGCTGAGGTGGCGGCGCGTGTGGCTCTTCTCCGCACGGAAACTCTCCTGGACACAGAACACGTCGCCGAGCGACGGCAGACACGTCTCGAGGTACAGCTGCGAGCTCTGCGTGAGGAACGCCTTCTGGCCGTAGTAGTCGAACTGGAACAGCGTGCTCCCGCCCTCGACCTGCGTCTGCACCATGCACGGCGTGTTCACCTCGGTCATGCCGAGCGCCTTGAACTCTGCGCGGAACGCCTCCAGGACCGCGGCACGGACCTTGAGCACCGCCGAGGCGGTCTCGCCACGGAGCACGAGGTGGCGGTTGTCCGCAAGGATCGACGGGTCCGCATTCTCCGAGATGCGGTTCGTGAACGCGTCGTCGCCGCCGGGCGCCTTGCCGAGGCACTTCCAGTAGTCCACCACGAGCTCGTGGTTGCCGGGCGCCTTCTTGCCCTCCGGGAGCGCCTTGATCACACCGTAGAGCTCGACGGTGCTCTCGAGCGTGAGCGTGAGCGCGTCGTAAGTCTGCGTGAGCTTGCCCTGCAGCACACACTGCAGGTAGCCCGTGCCGTCGCGCAGCACGAGGAAGATGAGGTCCTTCTGCACACGCAGGCGGTGCACCCAGCCGCACACCTTGACGCGGACGTCGCGCGCGTCGCGGCCCTGGCCGATCTTGATGCGGCGCGCCTCGGGCGCGTCCGCCGGCGGCTCAATCACGACCTTCTTGCTCTCCTCGAGCTTCTTCTGCTCGCTTGCAGCGCGCTCTTGGTCCTGCGCGGCCTGCTCCTCGGCCTTCTTCTGCTTCTTGAGCGCAAGGTCGTAGAGCTTCTTGGCCTTCTTCTGGCCGGAGCCCGAGATGGGCTCGAAGCCCTCCTCGCCGGACTTCTTCTGCAGCAGCGGCACGTCGGCGCCGTGCTTGAGCATAGCGCCGACCGCGGTCTGGTACGGCGCGGCAGCCGATCCGTCGCCGGTCTCGTCACTGCCCTTGGCCTCGTCGTAGTGCACGGGCGTCTTGTCGCTGACCTGCATCGCCGCGGCCTGCGCCGCGAGATCTGCGGAAGGAATCGTCATCGTCGTTCGCACAAACGCTGACTCAGCCGCTCTCCACACGGCGCCGCCCGCTCCTCCACACCACCATGCTGCCCTGCGCCACCCGCGTGGCGCTCCTTGCGCTCGCCGCGGCGCACGCGGCGCTCGCCGTTCCGACGGCGCTGCCTGCCTTTGTGCCCGGCGCCACGTCGTTTGCAACGGCATCCGGCGCGCCGCCCGCACCGCTCGTGCACGACGCGGCGCAGGAATCGCTGCCCCAGCGCTACCTCGTCGCGCTCCGGCGCGGCGTGCCCACCGCCACCTTTGCGGCGCACCACGCGCGCATCGCCGACGCACAGGCGTCCGCGAGCGCCTTCCATACGCTCGATGCAGGCCACGGCATCCGCCACGTCTACGATCTCGACGCCGAGGTGCTTGGCTACGCCGGCCGCTTCTCGGACGACGTCCTCGCCTACATCCGTGCGCAGCCCGAGGTAGAGTTTGTCGAGCGCGACCAGGTGGTGCGCACGACGATGCTCGAGCAGGGCCCAGAGCGCATCACCGAGATGCCGCCGCGCGGCGCAGACGCACAGAGCCTGTCGCTCCCGTGGGACGACCCGTTCCGCCACCAGACCGAGGCCGGCGCGCCGTGGGGCCTCGCGCGCATCTCGCACCGCAAGGGCCTCTCGCTCGGGACGTTCAACAAGTACGTGTACGAGGCGGCGGGCGGCGAAGGCGTCACGGCCTACATCATCGATACCGGCATCTACACGCAGCACGAGGACTTTGAGGGCCGTGCGCGGTGGGGCAAGACGATCCCCACGGACGACGTCGATGCGGACGAGCACGGGCACGGCACGCACTGTGCCGGCACGATCGGCTCGGCGACGTACGGCGTCGCGAAAAAGGCAGAGCTCGTGGCGGTCAAGGTACTCGGCTCGGGCGGCCACGGCTCCATGTCGGACGTCACGGCAGGCGTCCTGTGGGCCGTCGCGGACGCACAGGCGCGCACCGCCGAGTACGCTGCGCACCCCACGTCGGCCGCCGCACAAAAGCACCGCGGGTTCGTCGCGAGCATGTCGCTCGGCGGCTCCAAGTCCGCCGTGCTCGACCGCGCGGTGAACGGCGCAGTGCACGCGGGGCTGCACTTTGCAGTTGCCGCGGGCAACGAGCAGCAGGACGCGTGCAACGTGTCGCCTGCCGGCGCCGAGGCTCCGCTCACGGTCGGCGCGTCGACGATCGCCGACGAGCGCGCGTACTTTAGCAACGTCGGGCCGTGCGTCGACGTGTTTGCGCCCGGCCTCAATGTGCTCTCCACGTGGAACACGGGGCGCCGCGCGCTGAACACCATCTCGGGCACGTCGATGGCGACGCCGCACATCGCGGGCCTTATGGCGTACCTGCTCTCGATCTACGGCTCGGAGGACTTTGCGCTCCTCGACGACGACCGCCGCGCGGCGCACGCACATGCGCAGTACGCTGCGGTGCGTGCGTGGGCGATCGAGGCGCTCGGCGCGCTGCACGGCCTGATCCCCTCGGCGCTGCGCCCCACGTGGGCTGCGCTGCTCCCGCGCGTGCGTGTGATGTCCGGCGAGCGCATCGAGAGTGCGCTGCGGCCGAAGGAGCTGCGGCGCGCGCTGCTGCGCTTTGCGTCGCGCGGCGTGCTCGACGGCCTGGACGCCGACACGGCCAACTACCTTGCGTACAACAATGCGACCAGCGTGCCGTGATGGCTATGTAGAGCAACAGGGATCAAAAGTCGGGGAAGAAGCCGGGGTACTCGTCGGGCGCGTCCGTGCGCCCGTACTCGGCGAGGTCCACCTCGGGGTACTTTTCAAACTGGCTCGCGTCGCCGTCGACGGCGATGTTCGGGATGTAGGGTGCGGGGATCTCCTTGCGGTACAGGCAGTCCCAGTCGATCTCGGCAAACCACATGTGCGAGAAGATGTCGCGTGAGCCGCGCAGCAGGTTGCCGAAGCGCTTCGAGAGGTCCGCGGTGAGCAGTGAGCGCAGCAGGTCCTTGGCGCCCACCTCGAAGAACGAGGGGTATTGCACGTTCCCCGCGAGGATCCGCTCGTAGAGCTTGATCGGGTTGCCGTCCTCCGTATAGAACGGGGGGTACCCCGCGAGCATCTCAAACAGCAGCACGCCGAGCGACCACCAGTCGACGCTGTTGTTGTAGCCGCGCGCGCGGATCACCTCCGGCGCCAGGTAGTCCGGCGTGCCACAGAGCGTCCAGCACATCCCGTTCGTGCCCGCCATGTCCTTGGCAAAGCCAAAGTCGATCAGCTTCAGGTGCCCGTCGGCGCCGAGCAGTATGTTTTCCGGCTTCAGGTCCCGGTAAATGATATCGTGCTGGTGCAGAAAGTCGATCGCCAGCGCGACCTCGGAAATGTAAAACTTGGCGACCTGGTGCGGGAAGCGCCGCGACTGCCGCAGCAGCGTGAACAGCTCGCCGCCGGGCACAAAGTCCATTACGAGGTACAGGAACGTCGGGTCCTGGAACGTGCCCCACAGGTTGATCAGGAACGGGTGCCGCACCATCGACAGCACATGGTGCTCGTTGTTCGCGTGCTCCACCTGCTTCATCTTGACGACGTGCTGCTTGCGCAGCACCTTGACCGCGTAGAAGCGCTGGTTGTGCTCGCTGCGCACGAGATGCACGCGCCCAAAGGAACCAGTGCCCAGCGTGCGCAGAAAGTGGAAGTCGCTCAGCTTGTACCGCCCCCCCAGCTTCCGCACCGGCAGGCGGCTCACCGCAGACGGCATGCTCGACACACTCGCGGGCGGCGCAGCCCGCGAACCAGTGCCTTCGGTCACTGGCGCGCCCGGGGTCGGATTCATGCCGCGCACCTCTCCCAGCACAGGAGCGTCGGGAGCCAACGCACGGGCAGCGTCCGCTGACTAAGCCTACACCCTTCCTTGCCCCAATGTCGACGCGCCGCGCGACTGCCGCCGCGCTGCGCGCCCTGCGTGCGCCCGCGCCGCTCGCGCTCAGGACTGCTAGGGCGCGCGCCGCCGCGCCGCACTTCCACCCTGCCGTGCTTGCGCCGGCGCGCGCCGTGCGCTGGTCGTCGAGCGAGCCGACGTACGTCGCCGCCGACCTCTCTGCGCAGGAGTACAACCGCCGCGTCGATGCCTCGCTCGAGGAGCTCACGTCGCAGCTCGAGGAGCTACTCGAGACCGAGGACATTGACGAGATCGAGCGCACGCGCGGCGAGGGCGGCTCGCTGACCGACTGGGATGTGGAGTACGCGGTACGTGCGCGCCAAGCGCCTCCCCCCACACACTAACACAGACGGGCGTGCTCAACCTGCGCATGGGCACGTTGGGGACCTATGTGATCAACAAGCAGCCGCCGTCGCGGCAAATCTGGCTCTCGAGTCCGTCGAGGTACGTGCGGCTCGACTCACGCACAGCGGCCCGAAGCGCTTTGACTATGATGCGGACAAGGACGTGTGGTTCACGCACAAGGACGGCCAGCTCTACCTCCTGCACGAGCTGCTCGAGGCCGAGTTCGGCGCGATCTTCGGCAAACCGCTTACGGTGCAACTCTAGCGGGGTACCGACGTCCGTGAACTCTACGGCGCCACGTGATTCGCACCCGGGGCCGTGCCCGCCCGCCCGTCGCTGCAGGCCGCTGCACAAGGTGCATATAGTTGACGATCTACGCCTGGTAGGCCGTAGGAAAAACAACAGGTGGAACTCGCGTGCGACTCGCAGAGAGCCGTCCCTCGCTCGTGTCTTTGACAGCCGCGCACGATGGCTCAACAGGCGAAAGGCATGGGCTCGCGGCTTCTGCACCAGCTTGCTGGTCTAGGGAGCCACAGCCATGCACAGGACGCTTCTAAGACACCCACATCACCGGGCAACAAGCCCCCCACACCCTCCAAGACCGGCCTCTTTGGCAAGGGCGGCCCGTCGCATCTCGCGTCCCCCTCGCAGGGGCCGGCGGCGTTCGGTGCGAACCAGTCGCCCATGAGCGCTGCCAACACCCCGGGCCCCGACGGGCAGTACTCGCGGTTCGGTGCGCAGGACGCGCAGAACGAGCTGAGCCATGCTGCGGGCCACGGCGAGTCGTCGCTCACGAATAGCGCCACGTCGCACACCCCGTACGGCGACCGCATCGGGAACCCGCTGCATGCCGCGCACAGCCAGCTCCCGCACCCCGAATACGAGCGCCAGCAGCTCCCGCAGCAGCAGCGCTTCGCCCATGCGCAGATGCAGTACGGACAGCCGGAACTGCCCAGCGAGGTGCAGAACCACATGGCCCACCCGCAGGAGCCGCAGGGATACCAAGACACGCCAGACCTGCCGGGCCAGGCGCCGCAGGGCACGCCGTCGCTGCCGGGCCAGGCGCCGCAGGGCACACCGTCGCTTCCGGGCCAGGCGCCAGGCCAGGGCGGGCAGTACGCCCAGTACCAGCCGTACTCACAGCAGTACCCACAGGCTGCGTCCTTTGCGCAGCAGCCGTATATGCAGGGCCAGGTGCCGCATGCGGACCAGGCGCAAACGTCGTACCCCCATCAGTTTGGACAGCAGGCCCAGCAGGCCCAGCAGGCCCAGCAGGCATACGGCCAGCCGGCGCAGCAGGCGCAGCAGGCGTACGGCCAGCAGCAGACACCCCAGGCATACGCCCAGGCGCCCGGCGCGCGGTATGCACAGCAGGCGTACCCCGGCGAGGCGAGCGCGCTCGAGACGAGCCTCACGCAGGACGCGAGCCGCCCGGGCGCTGCGGCGGCGCCGAGTGCTGCGCCGTACGGCCAGGGCGCGGGGCCGATGCGTGATGATGCGGCTGGCGACCACACGATGGAGTCGATCTCGTCGCTGCGCAGCGGCTACCCGCATTCGGGCGTCGAGAGCACGCCGTCGAAGAGCAGCACGCGGATGGACCCTGCGGAGATCGCGCGTGTGTCGCGTGTGTACTACATGGAGCTGCTGCACTACTTCCGCACGCAGACGACCAAGGTGTCGCTGCTGACGCACTCGCGCTCGAATGCGCGCGAGAAGCTCTCGCGGCTGAGCAAGCAGCAGTTTGCGGAGCTCTCCACGGACGTCCACGACGAGCTGAAGCGGCGGCAGGGCGCGATGGACGGCGAGCAGCCGATGCCGTACCTGCCCGGGCGCGACGACTTCCACCCGAAGCGCAACCAGGCGCGGCAGAAGCTCGCGACGCTGCCCAAGAACCGCTTCCGCGACCTCGCGAGCGATGTCTTCTTTGAGCTGGAGCGCCGCTTCCCCGAGTTCCCCGCGGAGCTGCGCCCCGAGCCGCTCGAGGACATCATGGCGCCCAAGGACAGCGACGCGCAGTCCCAGGCGCCGACCGAGGCGCAGCGCGAGAGCACGCTCACGGACGCCGCGGTGCCGCCCGCGCCCGCGCTGAACACCGTGCCGACGTCCACGGCGGCGCCGACGGCGTCGACGAGCGCGCAGCCCGCGGCGAGCCCCGCGCAGCCCGCGCAGCCTGCGCCGGGGACGCCACGTGCGCCGGCGCCCGAGCAGCAGTCGGCGACGCCGCAGCTGTTTGTGCCGACGCGGAGCACGGCCGTGGAGGAAAGCGTGAACCTCCCGTACACGATCCCGAGCAAGGCCGAGGCCGAGGAGACGCGCGAGCTCGCGGACCCCGGTGCGCTGGCGACGGACGCCGCGATCGAGGCGCGTGCGGCGGCGCTGCAGGCGCGCAGTGCGGACGAGCTGCGAGAGCTGCGCAACATCTACGAGGAGCGCATCCACGCGCTCGAGCAGCAGCTCGGCAGTGCGACGCACGTCCGCGAGCAGCTCGAGCAGCAGCACGCGGTCGCCGTGCAGGCGCACCAGGAGCAGACGCGCTCTGCGCAGCAGACGCGCGATGTGCTGGAGGGCGAGCTGCGCAGCGTGCAGCAGTCGCGCGACGTGCTCGAGAGCGAGCTGCGCAACGTGCAGCAGCAGCTGCGCGGCGCGCAGCAGTCGTGTGCGGAGCTCGAGCAACAGCTGCGCGGCGTGCTGCAGTCGCGCGACGAGCTCGAGCAGCAGGCGCGCGGCGCGCGGCAGTCGCGCGAGGAGATGGAGCAGCGCATGCTCGGCGTGCTCCAGGTGCGCGACGAGCTCGAGCAGCAGCTGGCGGGTGCGGCGCAGCTGCGCGAGCAGCAGGCGCGCGCCGCGCAGCAGTCGCGTGCAGAGCTCGAGCAGCAGGCGCGCGCCGCGCAGCAGTCGCGCGCGGAGCTCGAGCAGCAGCTGCGTGCGGCGCAGCAGGCGCGTGGCGAGCTCGAGGAGGAGCTGCGCGGCACGCGGCAGTCGCGCGAGGAGATCGGGCTGCAGCTCGCGAGCACGACGCAGGTGCGCGAGCAGTACCGCGACGCGCTCAACGAGCAGCAGTCGCGGCGCCAGGCGCTCGAGGCGCACGTGCAGCAGCTCGAGCAGCTCCTCGACGTGCAGCGGCGCGAGCTTGAGGAGATGCGCGGCACGCGCGAGCGCTACGAGGCGCAGCTCGGCGAGCGCGGCGTTGCGCTGCAAAAGGCGCACGACGACCTGAACCACCGGCACACGGAGCTCGAGGCGCTGCGCGCCGAGTACAGCCTGCTGCACGTCGCGCACGCGAACGCCTCGCGCGAGGCGGCGCACGCGGACGAGGCGGGCTGGAAGCGCGAGATCGAGCGGATGCAGCGCGACACGCAGCAGCAGCAGCAGTTTGTGCAGGAGCTGCGCACGGAGGTCGCGTCGCTCCTCGAGGAGCTGCGCCGCCTGAGCGCGCGCAACGACGCGATGACCGCCGACAAGGAGTCGGACGTGGCGATCATCCGCGACCTGCACGCGCAGATGTCGAGCTACAAGCGCCAGTTTGAAAACGCGCAGTCGGAGCTGCGCGCGCAAAAGACCTCGACGCAGCTCTGGGCGCAGCCGCTGCGCTCCGAGGAGTGGATGCACGTGTCGGAGCGCGGCGCGATCGCCGACACGAACCTCACCTCGTTCCAGACGTCGATCGACGAGCTGCTCGCGACCGCGCGCGGCCCGACGCCGTCCAACGTGCTCGTCGCGATGAAGACCGTGGTGCTCTCCACCTCGCTCATCACCGACGACGTCGCCAAGTTTGAGAACGGCGCGACGGAGCCGGGCGCCGCGTCGCTCGCGCCCGCGCAGCAGAGCGACCTGCAGTCGCTCAAGATGAGCATGTCCGAGGCGCTCGCGAACCTCATGAACGCGTGCCGCAACCACGCCAACTCGCAGGGCTTGGCGCCCGTGAGCCTCATCGACGCCGCCGCGACGCACGTCGCGATGACCGTCGTGGAGATGATCAAGCTCGTGAAGCTGCGCAAGGTCGAGCGCACGGACGCCGCGCCGCGCCCCACGGAGCCCGAGGCGCCCAGCTCGGGGCTCAAGCCGCTGCACATCAGCCAGCGCTCCGCGATCGCCTCGCCGCCGAACTCGGCGAGCCTCGGGCTCGGCCGCGCGCGCCGCATGCCGAGCCAGAGCTCGCTGCGCAGCGTCTCGTACAACAACAACGAGCCGCGCGACGCCGGCGCCCCGCCGCTGCCCGACAGCCAGCCGGACTCGCTCCCGGACGACCTCGAGCGCCCGCGCCAGACGAGCGCAGGCATGGGCCGCTACTCGCCCGTGCGCTACACCGCCTCGCGCGTCCAGGAGCGCAGCCCGCTCGTGGACCAGCGCGCAAACGACACGTCCGCGTCCGGCCTGCAGCACGAGCTGCAGAGCGGCCTGCGCGCCCTCGCGACACACCGCCCCGACGAGGTGTCGAGCCCCACGCTCGGGAAGGACGCGCCGCCGAGCGCCGGCAGCACCCACACCACGCCGCACCTCGGCCTCGCGACCAGCCCGAGCGTCGGCCAGTCGCTCGCGTCCCCCGCGGGGCTCCCCGCGAGCCCGAGCGTCGGCCAGCCGCTCTCGCCGCACACGGGCCTCCACCCAAGCCCGAGCGTCGGCCAGCCGCTCTCGCCGCACACGGGCCTCGCGCCGAGCCCCGGCAGCGGCGCCGCGCAGCTGTCGCCCTCGCCGCGCTCGCCGCTCGGCGGCGCGTCGCCCGCGCACCTCGGGACCGCGCCTCCGACGCAGCCCCCGCCGCCCGGCACGTCGCCCACCTCGCCGCAGGTCCCGGTCGGCTCGATGCAGAGCCCCGCCGCGGCGCCCACGGGCGCCTCTGCGCCGAGCCCCGCGATGCCCTCCCACGGCTCGCCCACCGCGCAGCGCGACTGGGCGCGCCCCGCGGGCGCCGCGGGCGTCGGCGCAGGCCTCGCCGCGCTCGAGGGGCCGCCTGCGCCGCACGGCGGCTCGGCGCCGATGCCCGATGCATCGTCGGCGTCGCCGCGCGAGCACGACGCGTCGCTCGCCCCTAGCTCCGCGGCAGGCTCCGCGGCGCAAGAGGCGCCCGACTCCAAGCTCCCGCCGCAGCCGCGCACCGACGCGCAGGAGCACGCGCGCCCGTCGATCGGGCAGCGTGCGCTGAACGCGATGGGCGCCTCGGCGGCGTTCGGCGCGCTCGGCACCGCGGGCGCGAGCGGCGCCACGGGCGCACACCCCACCGAGCCGCGCAACCTCACCGGCTCGCCGCTCCCGGAGGAGCGGCACACGGAGTATGCGCATCCCCCGGAGGACGTCATCGAGCAGGAGTCGGCGACCGTCATCGAGACCTTCCCCGGCACGGAGCAGCCGGAGCCGCAGCAGGCGCCGAGCCCCGCGGTGGACCGCGGCTCGGACGCCGCGCGGTCCGACGCGCCGTCGGAGCGCCATGCGCCCGAGCTCCCGCCCCGCAGCCCGCACGACGCGCCGGGCAGCGGCGCAAGTCCTCGCGGCGGTCCCAATGCGGGTCTCGGCCTGGGCCCCGCCGGCGCGCCCGGCGCAAGCCCCGCGATGGGCTCCGGTGCGGGCCCCGGCGCGAGCCCTGCGATGGGCGCCGGTACGGGCCCCGGAGCCAGCCCCGCGATGGAGCGCTGGCGCGAGCCCTGCGATGAGCTCTGGCGCGGGCCACGGCGCGGGCCTCGGCGTGGGCCCCGGCGCGAGCCCTGCGATGAGCTCTGGCGCAAGCCCTGCGATGGGCCCCGGCGCAAGCCCTGCAATGGGCCCCGGCGCAAGCCCCAGTGCTGGCCCCAGTGCGGGCCCCACGTCCGCGATGCCGCCTGCGCGGCCGCCACTGAGCGAGCGCACGCTGCCGAGTCTGCCGCCCGGCGCGGTGCCGGCCGGCGCGGCGGGCGGCGGCGCTGCGGCGGGCGCTGCGGCGGGCGCTGCGGCCGGAGGCCCGCTGGGCGCCGCGAGTGCGCCGCCGACGGCGCCTGGCGCGCCTGCGGATGCGCACGAGCTGCCGGTCGTCGAGGAGGTCGACGACAACGAGAACTGGGCGGAGCTGCGCAACTACATCGAGGTGCAGACGGAGGCGATTGTGCACTCGATCCAGTCGCTGCTCTCGGCGCTGCGTGAGGGTGTGCAGGGCCCGCAGCTCCAGGAGAACCTGACGCAGATCACGACGATTGTGTTCTCGATCGTGGCGATCTCGCGCGACCACCTGCCCCAGTCGACCTCGCCGCGGCACGCGCCGATCGCGGCGGAGGCGGAGCGCATCTTTGCCGAGCTCACGGAGAACTGCGACCGGTTGAGCGACATGCAGACCGACACCAGTTTCGACCGGACGACGAAGAGTGTTATGGCAAGTGCAAGCTACGGGGTGGCCAAGGGCCTCAAGGCGCTCAACGAGCTGCTCAACGACGCCGACGAGGCTGCGCTGCAGCCCTAATGTTCATAGTGTCCGTGCGCTGCGAATCCTCGCTCCACTCTCGGACGAAACCGGGTCCCCGGCCACCGGTCGCCCGGCCTTTTACCGGTAGGATATTAAGTCATCATGCATCAGCCGAAGCAACGATTCCGATCGATTGGCCGAGCCAAGAGTCGTCCCAGGGGCGAGCCACGCCGCGCGCAGGCAACTGCACTATGCGGAGTAAGCTTAGACGCTGCGAACGAAAGTACATAACGCCCGGCATTCTTCCCCCGGATCGTATCGTTCTTCCTCCGCTTCCATAATGGCGCCGAACAACAAGCCCAAGACGTCTGCCGCTACACAGCTCATCGCCGGTGGTGTCGCCGGCTTCGCTGAGGCCTGCACCTGCCACCGTACGTCTCCCGCGCGCCCCACGCCGTGCTAACCGCAGCGCTCGACACGATCAAGGTGCGCATGCAGCTCTCGCGCCGCGGCCGCGCCCAGGGTGAGAAGCCGCGCGGCTTCTTCGCCACGGGTGTGCACATCGTCCGCCGCGAGAGCCCGCTCGGCCTGTACAAGGGTCTCGGTGCCGTGGTCGCCGGTATCGTGCCCAAGATGGCCATCCGTTTCATGAGTTTCGAGCAGTACAAGGCCTGGCTCGCGAACCGCGAGACGGGTGTCACCTCGCCGCAGGGCGTCTTCCTTGGTACGTCGTTTGTGTGTTGGCTGACCGGCAGCTGGTCTCCTGGCCGGTACCACCGAGGCGGTCGCCGTCGTGAACCCCATGGAGGTCGTCAAGATCCGTCTGCAGGCGCAGCAGCACTCGCTCGCGGACCCGAACGAGAAGCCGCGCTACCGCAACGCGGCGCACGCCCTGTACACGATCATCCGCGAGGAGGGCTTCAGCACGCTCTACCGCGGTGTCGCTCTGACCGCTGCGCGTCAGGCGACGAACCAGGCGGCGAACTTCACGGCGTACCAGGAGATCAAGGCTCTTGCGCTGCGCCTGCAGAAGGTCGACGAGCTGCCCTCGTACGAGACCGCGACGATCGGTCTCATCTCGGGTGCCCTCGGTCCCTTCTCCAACGCGCCGATCGACACGATCAAGACCCGCATCCAAAAGGCCGCCAAGGTCCCTGGCGAGACCGCGCTTGGCCGCGTCCTCAAGGGTATGTACACACTGTTTGCTTACCGCAGTCGCTCGCGACATGTTTGCGCAGGAGGGTGTCAGTGCCTTCTGGAAGGGCATTACGCCGCGTGTTGCGCGTGTTGCGCCCGGCCAGGCCGTCGTGTTCACGATCTACGAGAAGGTCAAGAACCTGATCGACAAGACGGACAACCCGGTTTCGAAGCTTACGGACACGGTCAAGAAGTAAGCCCGTTCGAAGCCGTTGTATATATGTTGCTTTCTCGTAGCAGCCCGAGCAGCGCCAAATGGAGGGTGCTCTGCACCTTGTCACGTGCAAAAGAACACGCCGGGCTCGCGGCGCCGAGCCCTCTGCCTAAAGGCACGTCCTCGGCCACGCTCGCTAGCCGGTCGCCAGAGGAGTGTCGCCCGTGGACCGAGAGAAATCACCGAAAGACAGCTCCGTCCGCATACGTACAACTACTGCTGCATGTCGGGGGACCAAAGTGCGACGCGTGCGCCCCACGAGCCGAGCTCGCCGAGCGGCGCACCCGCGCACCGAAGCCCCGCAGATACCCGACAGCCGCCAGCGCCGCACGACGGCGGGGCGGCGCTCTCCGAGTCGCTCCATACCCTTCACCTCCGCCCTGAGGAGCCGGAGGGCGGCCCAGGCGCCAGCGCGCCCTCACCCGGCGCACAGCACGCACCGTACGCCGCTGCCGGGTTTGCGTCCATGATGCCGGTGCAGGCCACCCCGGGCGCGATTCCCGTGTCGCCCCCCATGGTCCCGGGCTGGGGCGCGTCGATGCCGTACATGATGCCGCTCCCAGGCGGAATACCCGTGGGCTTCGTGCAGCCCTTCAACACGCCGCACCCCCAGGGCCTGCCCGACTACGGCGGCCTGCCGCCGCGCATGCCGGTGCCGCCGATGGTGCCGATCGGACGCACGGTGTACGTCGGGAACCTGCCCGCGGAGGCGACCGTCGACGAGCTGCTCAGCCTCGTCAAGTTTGGGCCGATCGAGAGCGTGCGGCTGCTGCCGGAGAAGAACTGCGCGTTCATCTCGTTTTTGAACGCACAGGTCGCCGCCGCGTTCCACGCCGACTCGAGCGTGCGCCACATCTCGCTGCACGGCCAGGAACTCAAAATCGGGTGGGGCAAGCCGTCCGTGCCGCCGCCGGCGGTGGTGATGGCCGTGCAGCAGCACCAGGCGTCGCGCAACGTGTACATCGGCCAGCTCGACGAGGACACCACGGAGCAGAGCCTGCGCGAGGACCTCTCGCGCTTCGGCCCGATCGACCAGGTGAAGATTGTGCGCGACCAAGCCATCGCCTTTGTGCACTTCCTCTCCATCCAGACCGCGATGAAGGTCGTGGCGGTGCTCCCCACCGAGCCCAAGTGGAGCGGGAAGCGCGTCAACTACGGCAAGGACCGCTGCGCGTATGTCCCCAAGGGGCAGCAGCAGATCCAGGCGCACAACCACCAGGCGGCCGCCATGGGCCTCGCCGCGGCCACCTGGCTCGGGTACCCGACGGGGTACATGAACTACGGCTCCAACAACCCCGGCCTCTTTGACGGGCACGGCCCGCAGCGCCGCGCGTCTGCAGACGAGTACGACGGGCGCGCACCGAACCACCCCTTCAACAACGTCGAGCCTCAGTTCCACCAGTTCGGCAACCGGACCGTGTACCTCGGCAACCTGCACCCAGACACCACCGCCGAGGACATCTGCAACCACGTCCGCGGCGGCATCCTGCAGAACATCCGGTACATGCCCGACCGCCACATTGCGTTCGTCACATTCATCGACGCGAACGCCGCGCTCGCCTTCTTCCACATGGCCTCGCTCTCGGGCGTCACGATCCACAACCGCCGCCTCAAGATCGGCTGGGGCAAACCGTCCGGCGCACTGAGCCCCGCCATGGCGCTCGCTGTGCAGAGCGGTGCATCGCGCAACGTGTACCTCGGGAACATCGACGACCCCGAGCTGATGAACGAGGACAAGATCCGCGCCGACCTCGCCGAGTACGGCGAGCTCGAAATGGTCAATGCGCTCCGAGAGCGCAACTGCGTACGTCACTCCACTGACCCAGGCCTTTGCCAACTTCCTCAACATTCAATCGGCCATCAAGTGCATCGAGGGCCTCAAGTACCACAAGGACTACCAGTCGATGAAGATCAGCTTCGGCAAGGACCGCTGCGGCAACCCGCCCCGGTTCCTCGGCAAGCTGCCGATTCCCTGGCCGGGCGCACTGCCGCGGCCCGAAAGCAGCGCGGGGGACACTTCGCGGACCGAGCAAAGTGCCGACGCCGAGGGCGAGCCCGCATCGCCCATCGCATAGTCCACCGTTGTCATAGTTCATTCCTAGGCTGTGCCTCATCCTTATAACTGCACTGTGCACTGCCCCTTCCAAGCGCCCTCCTAATTAGTACAACGGCTAGTACATGTCGCTCTCACAAGTTCTGACTGTGGAGCGCACCGACAAGACCCGGGTTCGACTCCCGGATTGGGAAATTTTTTTGCTCCCTGCGCTAGCACGCCGCCCTTGGCCCTGGCTCGTTCGAGCACACCAGTGCACCGCGCGGCCGACTTGACCCCTCCGACTGGCCGCGAGGTGCACAGCTGTACGCTAGCACCGGTCGCGTTTCGCACTCCGCTCGCAACGAATGCTTTCTTCTACGTAGACTCCAGGCCAGATGGATATATACGATGCCTGTTGCGCTTCGTTCATGCACGGAGCCCTACGCAGGCAGCTCAAACTTTTTCCCGTGCAAGACCTTTTCATAGTAGACTGTGTCAGGGAGGCCACCGCGCGCGACGTACTGTAGAAAAAGTCGGCGTACAGCCCGGTCTGCACGAGACCAGCAAGGAACGTGATGTAGTCAAAGTGGTGCTTGGGCTCAAAGATCAGGCTGCGTGAGCATGCAAAAACGCACCGGTACACCCAGTTAAATAGGTACAGGGCACGGTACGCGCCGAGCGCAAAGATGTAGTGCGACGTGATCGTCTCCGCCTCGCCGAGACGCTGGAGCAAGAACATTTGCGGCAGGATCGCGACCGACTCCAGGAAGATACTGAACGACCACAGAATCTCGAGCGGGGTAAACTTGTAGTTGAACAAGAGCGCGAGCACCGCACTGCCTCCCAGCAGGTACTCGACGCGGATCGAGTCAATGTCGAGCTCCACGCGCGAGCTGTGTCAGGGCATGCACGTACCGGAACTTGAACTTCATCAGGTAGATCACATAGAACGAGCTGCCGAGGAAAAAGAGCTTCATGATGATCAGGTACGGGTACGGCGGCTGGAACAGCGCGAGGTACCGCGCGACGAATACGGTCGCATACAGCGCCTGCGTCTTGAACGAGATGCCTGTGTCAGCACAGATACATACCTCGGCATGACCGCGACGTCACAATCTTGTGGATAAGGATCAGGATCGACGCAATGTGCGACAGGTCGCCGAGCAGCCGAAAGATGTTCATCGTATTGCCTGCGATCGTTCCACACGGCCACCCGCCCTCCACGTGGCGCCCGGCCCCGGACTCCCAACACGATGCCGATTCAGACCTATCTCACCGAGCAGCTCGGGCTGCGCGCCCCGCTCGTCATGGGAGGCATGCAGTGGGTAGGCACGCCCGCGCTTGCTGCCGCAGCGTCGAATGCAGGCGCGCTCGGCTTCCTCACCGCGCTCACGCAGCCCTCGCCGGAGGAGCTCAAGCGCGCGATCGAGAAGACCCGCTCGCTCATCGACCCGGCGATCGCCAAGGAGCGCACCAAGTACGGCGCATTCGGCGTCAACATCACGCTCCTTCCGGCGGTCGTTCCGCCGGACTATGAGGGGTATGCGCGCGCGGCCGTCGAGGCTGGCGTACGCATCTTTGAGACGGCCGGCAACAACCCCGGGCCGGTGATCAAAATCCTGAAGGACGCGGGCGCATTCGTGATCCACAAGTGTACCGCGATCCGCCACGGAAAGACGGCGCTGAGCCTCGGCGCCGACATGCTCAGCATCGACGGGTGTACGTGCGAGACTGACGCAGGGGAATGTGCCGGGCACCCGGGTGAGGACGATGTCGGAGGCCTCGTGCTCCTGGCGCTCGCGGCTGAGCAGCTGGATGCGCCGTTCATCGCCTCGGGCGGCATCGCGAACGGGCGCGGGCTGGCGGCGGCGCTGGCCCTCGGCGCGGTCGGCGCCAACATGGGCACGCGGTTTATGGCGACGCAGGAGAGCGAGATCGACGACAAAATCAAACAGACGATCGTCGGCGCGAACGAGCGCGACACGCAGCACATCCTGCGGAGTCTGCGCAACACGACGCGCGTGTTCCGCAACTCGATCACGAAGGAGGTGCTCCGCCTCGAGGGCCGGCGCGCCGAGTTCAAGGAGATCCTCCCGCTGGTGTCCGGCCAGCGTGGACGAAAAGTCTACACGGAGGGCGACCCCGAGGCCGGCGTCTGGACCGCGGGGCAGACCGTCGGCCTGATCCACGACATTGTGCGTCTGTTTTCCTCACACAGCCGACATGCAAAGAGCTCGTTGCACGTATCGAAGCCGAGGCCGAGGCGCGCATCCGTGCGTCGCATGCAGACCTGCGCGGTCCCTCGGCGCGTCTGTAGATCTAGCATGGGAATGCGCGCAAGCCACCCTTGGGGGTGGGGGGGGGGGGCTCCGTGCGAGCGGCGCTCGGCCGACGCGCGGCGGCGGCCGCGGCCGCCTCGCGCACCGATGTGGGACGTCGTGGGGCTGGTGGGCGTGTGCGTCGCGATGGCGCTGGGGACATACGCCATCGGGACGCTGCCGCTCATTTTCCAGCTCTCGCGGAACGGACTGCGCATGCTCGAGCTGTGGGGCTCTGGCCTGCTGCTCGGTGCGGCGCTCACGGTCGTGATCCCCGAGGGAATCGCGAGCGTGTACAAGGGCAGCCGGCTCGCGCACGACGGCGCGCCGGCAAACGACGCACACGGGCGCCTCACGTCCAAGGACCTGATTGCCGCATGCCTGCTGTCTGGATTTTTGCTCATGTTTATGTACGTCGGCTCCTGACCCAGCGTCGACCGGCACATGCTCGCGAAGCTGCACGCGCGCGGCGAGCACACACACGAAGCCGTCGCGACGAGCGACCGGGACACGGACGATGTGCCGTGGTATGCGATCGACGGCGACTACGAGCGCAGCTGGCTGCCGTCGCGCACGAATCTGCTCGGCGCGCTAAGCACTCTGCTGGGCCTGCTCGTCCACGCGCTTGCGGACGGCATTGCGCTCGGGGCCTCGGTCGGGAGCCCGGATGCGTCGCTGCGCATCGTCGTCGTGCTCGCGATCATGGTGCACAAGGCGCCTGCGTCGATCGGCACATGTACGCTGCTCATGTCGCGGCAGCTGAGCCGCACAGATATCCGGTGGGCGATGCTCGTGTTTTCGCTCGCGACGCCCGTCGGCGCGCTCTCGACGTACGGTGCGATCCAGCTCTTTTTCCGCGCGACAGGCGGCGCGGGCGCAAAAATCAACGTGCGCGATATCGGCGCGATCCTGAGCTTCTCGGGCGGGACATTTCTCTATGTCGCGATGCACGCGGTCCTCGAGCTCACGGCGAGCACGCGCGAGGGCGCCGCGGCGGCGCACGCGCACCACCCACACGACCCGGACCACCCGATCCACGCGCGCACGATGTCGCCGGCGCCGCGGGTGTCTGGCGTGCGTGTGCAGATGCCGTCGCAGGACACGCCGGTCGACCGACACACGGTCTACTGTCTTGTGCTAGTAGTTTTGGGCTCCGTCACGCCGCGGCTCCTGCAGCTGATGCTCGGCGATGACCACAGCCATGTGGAGTAGCTTCCGACTTCTTCGACGCGGCGCGCTGGGCCCATGTCGCGCGCGTACCGCGGGCCGCCCGAGCTCCCCTTCACGTCCTCGTCGCCGCCCACGAGCGCGGCGAACGACGCATCGTCGCCGCCATCGAGCCCGACGTTTGCGCGCGCCGCCTCGCATGCGTCCGCAGACCCCTTCTCGGGCTCCGCCAAGACGCTCTCGCTGCCTGCGCGGCGCGCGCTCGGGCGCGCCGCGACCGCACCCGCGCGGCGCCCCGCGCACGCGGGCCTCGCGGAGCTGACGCTCATGCCCGGCGCGCCCGAGGCGGACGGCGCCGAGGTCCTCGGCCAGTTCTTCGAGTCGGACGAGGACGCGTTCCCGAGCTCCGACGACGTGCTCAGCAGCTCGCTCGAGAGCGCGCCGCGCCTGCCACACACGCGCGAGTTTGCGCGCACCGAGTCCGCGAGCACCGACCCGCTGAGCGGCGTCGGCGGCCCGCGCGCGCCCGAGGACCGCGCGCAGCGCCCGCGGCCGTCGGGCACGTCGCCCAAGAAGCTCACGCGCAGCCGCACCGATGCCGCGCCGCTGCCTGCATGGGAGCAGCGCGAGGCGCCCGCCGCGCGCACGCGCCGCGCAGTGCCCGGCGACGGCGTGCACTGGCCGACGCTGATCAACCGCATCTTTGACGAGGGCCGCGAGGCGCCTGCGCTGCTGCTCGGCGGGTGCCAGCTCGAACGGATCCCGCCGCTGATCGGCGACCTGCACCGCTACGTCGCGATCGCGCCGCGCCGCGCCGAGTCGCACTCGCGCACCGCGTCGACGCGCGAGCGCGCGCGGCACCTGCTCCAGTGCTACTTGTGGGACAACCGGCTGACGCGCCTCCCCAGCGCGCTCTTCCAGCTGCGTAACCTCGGCGTGCTGTCGCTGCGCAAGAACGCGCTCACGCACCTCCCGCCCGTGATTGGCGAGCTGCACGCGCTGCGCGAGCTCAACGTCGGCGGGAATGCACTGCGCTACCTCCCCGCCGAGATCCAGCGCCTGGAGCTCGATACCTTCACCTATGTCCCAAACCCGTTCCTCGCGGTGCCTGCGGACGCCACGCTGTCGCTGCGCGCGCGCCACGGCGCGCACGCGCCGCGCACGCCGCGCACGCTCCAGCGCGCACACACCGAGTCGCACGCGCGCGCGCGGCGCAGACGACGCGCCGGTCGTGCGTGCGCTCGCGCCGCTCGCGCGGCACACGCTCCCGACGCTCGCCGAGGTGTGCGTGCGCCGCCTGCTGAGCGAGCACGAGGGCACGATGCTCCTCGAGCAGTACGAGACGGGCTGCCTGCGCATGCTGCAGTACACGCTCGACGTGCGTGTCGTCGCGCGCCTCGAGGCGGCGCGGCGCAGCGCGCTCGCACTCTGGGGCACGCCGACCGACCTGCCGCACAGCGCGCGCGGCGCGCGGCGGCATGTGGTACGACGGCGCGCACTTCCACCGCCCGAGCTCGCCGGCGGGCAGCGACGCGCCCGACGCGCCTGACGCGCCTGACGCGCTCGACGTCGACCAGCTCCTCGAGGAGGAGGAGGACGCGGGCGAGAACGTCTACTTCAACCGGTGCCCCAACGCGCGCGAGTCGGCGCCCGCGACCGACGGCGCGCGCGACTGGCCGGTCGCCGAGGCTGCGATGCGCGACGCGCCGCTCTTTACACACGCATGCGAGACGCGCCTCGAGTGGGTATCGCACGTCGCGGGCGTGCGCGTCGCGAAGCAGGGCACCGAGCTGCTCGTCGCCGCCTCGGACGCGCGCGCGCAGATGCAGCACAGCGGGTGCCTCCCGCTCTTATGGCGCGGGTGCAGCCCAGGATGCCTCGCGTTCCTCGAGGAGCGCTAGCGCGCGGCCGCACGGTGCGCATCCACGACGCGCTGCCGCGCCGCACGCCGCGCCGCGCCGAGCGTCGTGCGCCGCGCGCGCGGCGCGTGCGCCGCGCCGCGCTCGGCGCGCTGCGCCTGAGTCTCGGCACGCAGCGCCTGCAGCTCGCGCTGCTGTGCCTGCCGCACGCGCTCGTCCGCGTCAAACTTGTAGAATGCCGCGCCGCGCGTGCGCACCTCCCAGTCTGCGTCAAAGTGCTCCGGCGGCGGGGACGCCGCGCGCGGCGCACGCACCTCGAGGGTGCGTGGCTCGCGGCGGTACACGGGAAACGACGTAGCCGGGCCGTAGATCGCCTCGGGCTCCGACTCGTCGCTCGGCGGCGCAGCGCGCGGCAGGTCGCTGCGGCGCACCATGCGCGTGCGCCCAAACTCGTCGACGTGCTCCACGAGGGGGTCGTCTGGGTCGTCCGCGGGCAGCTCCGTCTGCGCGTCGCCGTCGTTGTCGCCGTCGCCGCTGCCGTCGTCGTCGTCCTGCGCATCCTCATCGTCCTTCAGGTCCCAGTCCACGAGCCCGTGTGCGGCGTGCCCGCCGCGGCCCTGCTGCAGCTTTGCGTAGAGGTGCGCCTTGCGCGCGAGCTTGGAGCGCGACGCGGCGAGTCGGTCGTCCGGCGCGTCCGCGTCGTGCGTGCGGCGCGGCGCGTCCGACCAGCGCAGCGCCGTGCGTGCGCGCTTCGGAGGCGCGCGCGTCTCGTGCTGTGCGCGCTGCCGCGCGGCGTGCAGCTCGGCCTTGAGGCCGAGCACGGAGCTGGCGGGCACGCTGCGGTGCTCCATGGAAGCCCGATCGCCCGATCGCAGCGACGACCATGGGCGACGACGCAAAGGACGCGCCGCCGGCGCCCGAGGTGCGTGCGCCGCGGCATACGCGCGAGGCCACCGAGCCGCTCGTCGTGAGTGATGCGGCGCGGCGCCGGTACGCGGGTGCGACCGTGCGCCAGCTGAACCTGCTGCCGCCCGCGACAGCGGCGCCCGATACGCCCGCGTCGGCAGCGCTGCCGGCGGCGCGCGCGCACGGCGGACAGTGTGTGCTGATCGTCGAGGAGGGCGCGCTGCGTGGCTACGTGGATATGGTGGATCTGGTGATCGCCGAGACGGAGGACCGGCTCGCGTCGCCGCTCCGTGCGCTGCAGCGCCCGTTTGCCGGGACGCCCGAGCGCCCCGAGGCGCCGGCGGCGTTCCGTGTGCTGACGCGCGACACGGAGCTTGCGGAGCTCGATGCGTTCCTGGAGACGCATGCGTTTGCGCTGATCACGGATGCGGCGCGCACGTACGTCGAGAGCGTCGCGACGTCGGCGGACGTGCAGCGCTACGTGGACGCTGCGCCGGTCGCGAGCGCGCTTGATCCGCGCGCGGCCGAAGAGGCGCGCAAGGACCGCTCGCTTGCCGACATGCTGCACATGCTCGACCAGTTTTCGCCGCTGGTGCGTGTGAGCGAGAGACTGACGCAGATCCCCGACGAGGTCACTGACTTCTACCTGGAGCGCGCGGGCTTCCAGAGCCACGATGTGCGCCTGTACGTGTGTGAGAGAGGCTGATGCAGGAAGCGCCTGCTGGCGCTCGCGACCGAAAAGTTTGTCGCGGACATCGCGTCGGACGCGTTTCAGTACGCGCGGCTGCGCACGAATGCGGGCCCGAGCCGCGCGCGCCCCGGGCAGGGTGCCGGCCGCGTACGTCTTCTACGCTCACCTACAGGACCGCGCGCGCACTGTGCTCACGATGGACGACCTGAGCGCGGCGCTGTGCGAGTACGGCATCGACGCGCGCCGCGCGGACGCCTTCCGCTAGCTGCCGCAGTGCTTAGATAATCAACACCGTGCAGAGGCGCAGAACCGGCGCTCGGCCGCGCGCCTCCTTCCACCGTGCGCCCAGCGCCGTGTGTGCAGGGACTGTGACGCAGGAATGGACCCCACGGCCGCGCGCGCATCGTACGCCGCGATGCCGCCCAGCGCGCCCGGCGGCGCCGCCGAGCCGGGCGTCAGCGAGTTTGACTCCTTCATCCACGCCGATCTGTGCGCGGGGGTGAGCGGCGGGGCGGACGTCGGCGCGGGGCAGTTTGGGCTCCTGCCGCCGTTTGCGCTCGGCAGCTCGATGCCGCTCACGAAGCCGTCGGCAGGCGCGAGCGAGCTCCCGTCGCTCGCGCTCGAGTGGGGCGCCGGCGCGCCCGCGGACGGCGCGTCCGGCGCAGGGAGCAGCGCCGCGTCGAGCGGCAGCAGCACGGCGCCGTACGCCTTCTCGCAGGCGCCCGCGGGCGTGTGGGCGCCTGGCGCGGCGAGCACCGAAAAACTCGCGCCGCCACCGGCGCTCGCGGGCCTCGCGACGAAGCCAGACCCCGACGCGCCGCCGCTCGCGCTCCTGCTCAAGGACGAGGCGGCGACGCCGCCGCCCGGCGCGTCCTCCTCCTCGCTGTACGCACACGACGACAAGCGGCGCAAGCTCGCGCACTCGGTGCCCGCGCCGGGCGAGCCGCGGCCGCGCGCCGCGACGATGCCCGAGATGAGCAAGGCGGCGTCCTCGGACGGCGCCGACGCGCCGCGCCCGCGCCGGCCGCCGGGCGGCGCGCGGCGCCCCCGCCGAGCGCGTCGCAGATGACCGAGGCGGGCCAGCCGTTCCCGGTGATTGATACCTCGGCGAAGCACTCGTCGCTCTTCATCCCCCCGGACACGTCGGGGCTCACGAAGCGCGAGGCGCGCCTCGTGAAGAACCGCGCCGCCGCGTTCCTCTCGCGGCAGCGCAAGCGCGAGCAGTTTGAGGAGCTCGGCGGGAAGTGCCGCAACCTCGCGCGCCTCGCGTGGCTCCTCTGGGACGCGCTCGCAGGCGCAGCGCGCTACGTGCCGGGCGGCGCAGGCGCCGCCGCCACGAGCGCGACCGACCGCGTGCTCCACGCGACGCCGCTCGGCGCGCAGCTCCCGCGCGAGAGCGAGGACGTGCGCGCCGTCTTCCAGCAGCTCGTCGCGCAGCAGGGCGCCATCGTCCTCGAGAGCGCGCTCGACGAGCCCCCCGCAAAGAGCGCGCCCGCCGGCGACGACGAGCTCCGCGCGCAGCTCGCGCGCGCACGCGCCGAGGCCGCGCAGGCGCGCCGCGACGCGGACGACGCACGGCGCGAGTGTGCGCGGCTGCGTGCCGCGGGCGCGGCAGCCGCGGCAGCGCCGGGCGCCGCCGCGGGCGCCGCCGCGCCCGCCGGCCCCCCGTCCGACGCGGTGGGCCTCTTTGCGCTCGTCGGCCTCGCGCTCGTGCGCTGGCGGACCACCGGCGCCGTCCCGCACGAGCTCCTGCACGAGCTGCAGGGCGCGGCGCCCGCACCGCTCAACGAGCTGCTCGGCGGCGAGGACGCGGGGCGCGGCGCGGTGCAGCTGCGCGTGTGCCGCCGCGAGGCGGACGCAGTGCTCTGCACGCTCGCCACGGAGCCCGACGCGGAGCGCGCGGCGAGCGCGACGCCCGATCCCGCGGCGCCCGCGGACGGGAGCAGCGACACGTCGCTGCCGTCGCTGTCGTCCGCGTCGCCGACGCTCAGCTCGCTCTCGACGTCGAGCACGCCGGCGCGGCGCACGCGGCGCGTGCTCGCGCTGTGCCCCGACGCGCAGAGCCGCGCGGAGCCCGTCGCGCACGTCGGTGCGCCGCTGCTGCGCGACCGGCGCGCATGGACGCTCGACGCGTGGGCCGCCGAGCACGTCGCGCCGCTCGTGGCGCACCGGAAGCCCGCGCTGCCGCCCGCGGCGCGCGACACGCTCGCCGAGCCGCTGCGCGGCGCCGAGCTGCACACGGGCTTTGTGCTCGCGGCGTCGCTCGAGGAGGAGAGCGCGCCGCCGGGCGCGCCGGCCGTGCGCCTTGCGCTGTACGCGCGTGCGTCTGCGGCGGCGCCCGCCGCGCCGCCGCCGCGCGCGGCGCTCGCGCGTGTCGCAGACGCGCTGCAGGACGCGGTGCGCGCGCTCTGCGCGGACGCGGACGCGGGCGAGCCGGGCGGCGACCTGCTCCCGCCCGCGGACGCGCCCAAGCCCGCCGAGGAGCGCGCCCCGGGCGTGTTCCAGGTGACGTTTCGGCCGTAGCCAGAAAATAATCGCACGTTGCTCCCCCCTCGCCATGGACGTGGAAATGCGCGAGAGCCGCGCGCGCGCGCCGCGCCGCCGCTCGTCGGGCGCGCACCGCAGCGCGCCGTACGACCGCGAGACGCCGCGCAGTGCCGTCAGCATCAAGGGCGCGTCGGGGCCGACGTGGATCGTCGCCGCGAACCTCGTGCGCGGCACGTCGCCCGAAGACGTGCGCCTCACGTTCGACCCGCTCGGCCGCGTCGTCGACGTGCGGCCGTACCGCCTGCCGAACCTCGCGAGCAACGCGGTGGCGTTCCAGGTCGCGTTTGAGCACCGCGGCGACGCGCTCGCCGCGTGCCGCAAGTACGACGGCGTGCTCGCCGACGGCCGCGTGCTGCAAGTCACGCTGCAGGGCGCCGAGCCCGCGCCAAAGGTCGCCACCCCGCCGCCCGCCAAGGTCGTCAAGGCGGCGCCCGCCGCGGCGCCCGCCGCGGCCGCGGCCGACGCGCCTGCGGCCGCGCGCAGCACCGACGCCTCGCTGCCGATCGCCGTGCGCCGCCGCCTCGCCGAGGCCGAGGCGCGCTACCTGAAGGAGACGGAAAAGATCCTCGCGAACAAGGGCGAGCCGGCGCAGCCGAAGGCGAAGCCCACGGCGCTCAAGGACCGCCTCTCGAGCCTCCCGCTCGCGCAGCGCCTCCAGATGGAGGACGCCGCGCCGAAAACCAAGAAGGCGCGCCGCAAGGCGCGTGCGGGCGCGATGGACGTGGACATGTAGGGAGCGGTATGCCGGGGATGGGGGGGCTGCGCACGCAGAGACGCGCCCCGCGCCGGTCCGTAGGCCACCGAGGCCGTGGTATTTTCTATAGGCGTCCGGGGCTACCGTGCGTCGGCCGCCTCGACAAACTCGAGCGCGTCCGCGCGCGAGATCGGCACGATGGAGCTGACCTTTTGCGGCCCAAAGAGCACGCCGTATTCCTTCTGTGCGCGCTCCACGAGCTCCGGGCGGAAGGTCGTGAGGATGAACTGCGCGTCCTGCGCGAGCTCGTGGACCATGCGCGCGACGGCCGTGCGGTACTGCGTGTCGAGGTTCGCGTCGATCTCGTCAAAGAGGTAGAAGGGCGCGGGGTCGCTCTTCTGGATCGCAAACACGGTCGCGAGCGCGACGAGCGACTTTTGCCCGCCCGAGAGCTGGTGCAGCTGCTGCGTGCGCTGCGCGGCGCCGAACGCGACGTGGATCGCGACGCCGACGGGCGCGCCGTGCGTGTCGCGCTCGAGCACGAGGCGCCCGCTGCCGCCGGGCACGAGCTGCGCAAAGACCGCGGCAAAGTGCTCGGCGACCGCCGCGCACGTGTCGCGCAGCGCGGCGTCCTTGCGCGCGTCCAGCGCGGCGACCAGCTCGTGGATCGACGCGTGGCTCGCCTCGAGGTCCGCGTGGCGGCGCAGGAGCGCGTCGCGCTGCTTCGTGAAGCTGTTGTACTGCTCGACGGCGCGCTGGTTCACGTGCGACATCTGCGCGAGCGCCGCGCGCGCCGCGTGCAGCTGCTGCACGAGGCGGTCCGCGGAGAGCGTCGCGTACTTCCGGAACGCGTCCTCGGGGAGCACGCCGAGGTCGCGGATCTGCTGGTGGCACCGCTCGCGCTGCTCGAGCAGGCGCTGGCGCTTCGCCGCAAAGCGCTCCGCGACCTGCTGCTGCCGCGCGACGTCCGCGCCCTGCTCGGCCTGCCGCGCGCGCGCCGCGTCGAGCTCCACATCGAGCGCGTGCGCCTCGGCGGCGAGCGCGTCGTAGCGCCGCTGCGCATCGCCGAGGCGCTCCGCGTTCGCCGCGAGCTGCGCCGCGAGCTCCTCGGCGCTGCCCGCGGCGCCGTGCGCAAGCGGCGCGTCGAGCGCCTCGAGCTGCGCCGCAAGCGCGCCGTGCGTGCGCCGCAGGCCCTCGTCGAGCTCCGTCGAGAGCGCCGCGGTGTCCTCCGCGAGCTGCACGGCCCGCCGCGTCTGCTCGCCGAGCGCCGCCTGCGCCGCCGTCTCGGCAGCGACCTGCGCCTCGAGCTCCGCGTGCTCCGCGGCGCTGAGCGCGTCCGTGAGCGGCGTGCCGA
The DNA here is from genome assembly GCA_029542945.1 of Malassezia obtusa. NCBI lineage: Eukaryota > Fungi > Basidiomycota > Malasseziomycetes > Malasseziales > Malasseziaceae > Malassezia > Malassezia obtusa. The sequence continues at coordinate 105,871 of CP119939.1, read as the reverse complement.
GCTCGGCACGGAGCGCCGCACGCCGCGTCGCGCGCGCCTCGGCGGCGATCGCCGCGTCCGCCGCTCGCCGCTCGAGGCGCGCGCGCCGCGCCTCGGCGTCCGCCTCGGCCCGGCGCACGTACACGAGCTCGTCGAGCTCGGGCGTGCGCTGCGCCTGGAGCTGCGTGCGCCGCTGCTCGGCGGCGTACAGCGCGCTGTACAGCGCGGTGATCTCCTGCTCGAGCGTCGCGAGGCGCGCGCGCGTCTCGTCGAGCGCCGCGGTGTGCGCCGCGACCTCGGCGTGCCAGCGCTGGACGGCGCGCACGGCGTCCAGGCGCGAGCGCCGCGGGTCGTGGTAGCCGCCCGCAAGCGTCCCGCGGCGGCTCACCTGGTCGCCGTCGAGGGTGATCGCGTTCAGCGCGCCGCGCGAGCCGCGCACGTACGCGGCGGCGATCTCGAGGCGCGGGCAGATGATCGTCTTGCCGAACACCTGCTTCATCGCGGGGAGCACGTGCGGCTCAAACGACAGCTTGCGCAGCATGACCACCGCGTCGGACGCCTGCGGGTACGCGACGTCCGCGGCGTGCAGCCGGTTCAGCGGCATGAACGTCACGCGCCCGCTCTGCTCGCGCTGCAGGTGCTCGAGCAATGTGCTCGCCGTCGCGTCCGTGTCCACCACCACGAAAAAGAGGCTCCCGCCCGCGGTCGCCTCGACCGCCGCCTTGTACCGCTCGTCCACGCGGAAGAGCGCATAGAGCGGGCCGTAGACGCCCGCGAGCCGCTCGCGCGCGGCGATCGCCGCGACGCGCTCGAGCCCGTGCGCCGTCGCGCGGTCGACCGTGCCCGCGAGCGCGCGCTGCGCGGCGCTCAGCTGGTCCTGCGCATGCGCCAGCGCCGCCGCGCGCTTCGTCTCGGCGGCCCACAGCTCCTTCTTCTCCTCGAGGCGCGCGTCGCGCTCCGCCTTGCGCGCCTGCCACTCGTCCGCAAGCGCCGCGAGCGTCTCGCCGCGGCTCGCGAGGCCCGCCTCGAGCGCCGTGCGCTGCGCACGCAGCGCGTCCGCCTGCGCCGCCTCTGCCTCGCGCTCCGCCGCGAGCTGCGCACGCGCGGCGTCCTCCGCGGCGTCCTCCGCGTCGAGCGCGCGCAGCTGCGCGTCGAGCGCCGCGTCGCGCTCCGCCTGCGTCGCAAACTCGGCGCGGCGCCCCTGCTTCGCGTAGAGCGTCGCGATGCGCGCGCGCGCGCTCGAGGGCGCCCTGCGCGTGCTCTACGTCGCGGAGCACGCCGGCCTGCGCGGCGGTCTGCGCCGCGAGGTGCGCCTCCTTCTCGCGGATCTCGTGCGCGAGCGCCGCGAGCTGCGCGCCGAGCGCCGCGCGCCGCGCGCCGTCCGCGTCCTCGGGCGCATCCTCGAGCGTGGAGTCGAGCTGCGCCTGCGCGCGGCTGAGCGCGCGGCGCTCCTGCTCGAGCTGCGCCTGGTCGAGCGCGAGCTGCTCGAGCTGCGCGCGGAGCTCGTCGCGCGCCTCCCTCGCGCTGCGCGGTGCGTGCGTCGTCGCGCGCGTGCTCGGCGCGGCGCGTGTTGGACGCGTCGAGCTCGTGGCGGCGGTCGCCCTCGAGCGCGTCGAGCACCTCGGCGAGGTCCGCGAGCTCGCGCTGGTACAGCGTGTACTCGAGGCAGCGGCGCTCGCGGTCGCGCCGGTGGAACTTGTGCAGCTCGCCCTGCTCGCGGCTCAGCTCGTCGATGCGCGCGTCGATCTCGGCGAGGAGCTCGGCGGTGCCGTTGTAGCGCGCGTCGGTCGCGCGCAGGATGTCGAGGCTGTCGACGCGCCGCTGCTCGTAGACGCGCGTGCCGGCGACCTCCTTGAGGAGCGCGAGGCGCTCCTCGTCGGAGGCGTTCGTCAGGTGCGCGATGCGCCCCTGCGGCACGATGTAGTACGGGTTGCTCCGGCTGAACCCCGCGGCCTCGAGCAGGCTCACGACCTCGGCCTTGGACGCGCCCTTCCGGTCGATCGCGTACTCGTCCTTCGCGAGGCTCACGGTGCGCCGCAGCACGACCTCGTCGCCGCTGAGCGGGAAGCGCCCGTCGCGGTTGTCAAACACCACCTCGACATACGCGCTGAGCGTCGCCGAGGTCGCGCCGCTCGCGTCGTACAGCAGCGCCTGCCGCTCCTCGCGCGAGAGCGACGTGTACGCATCGCTCAGCACGAAGCGGATCGCCGCGAAAAAATTGCTCTTGCCGCTCCCGTTGCGCCCGACGACCACGTTCGCGTGCGGACTCAGGGAGTCCACCACGGTCGCGTCGCGGAACGACTTGAACCCGTGGATCGTCAGCGCCTTGAGGTACATCCGCGTCGCGGTCCGCGTCACACCACGTGGCTTTCGCGACGATGGCCGCCGCGCTCGCCGCCGACGCCCGCGGCCAGCCGCTCCTGCTCGACAGGTGCGCAGACCACCGCCAGGCTCACACAGCGCACTCCGCAACTGGGTGCTCCTCCCGATCACGCTCGTCATGGTGCTCGTCGGCGTGCTCCGCAACAACCTCATGCAGTTCCTCGAGCGCCCCCCGAAGCCCGCACACCCCGCCGCGCTCCGCCAGCGCAACGTGCTCGCACGCGCGGGCGCACTCCGCGCAAACTACCTCATGCTCCCGCCCACCTCCGTCGCGACACGCCGCGCGTTCCTCACGCGCGCACTCGCCGACGGCGCCTACCTCGCGCCAGACACCAAGGCGGCGCTCGAGCGCGAGAAGCAGCGCCGGCCGGACCAGATGCCCGAGGTGAAGAACCCGCTCGGGGACCCGGGCACGATGGACATGATGATGGACCAGGCGAAGCGCAGCCTCGTCATGATGGTGCCGCAGACCGCGATCATGGGCTGGATCAACTTCTTCTTCTCGGGCTTCGTGCTGAGTACGTCGCGCGCGCACTGACGCAGTCAAGCTCCCCTTCCCGCTCACGCAGGGCTTCAAGGTGATGCTCCAGCGCGACGTCGCGACGCGCGACCTCGACGTCGCGTGGGTCTCGTCGCTCAGCTGGTACTTCCTCAACCTCTACGGCCTGGACGCCATCTACCGCCTGCTCCTCGGCAACCAAAACGGTACGTGCCCACACTGACCCCCCAGCCGCCGACTCGTCGCGCGACATGGCCGCCATGGGCGCCGGCGCGACGCTCATGATGCAGGAGCAGGTGCCGGGGCAGGTCGACCACGCCAAGCTGCACGCCGCCGAGAAGGACAGCCTCGAGCTGATGGGCGCGTCGCAGAAGAACGACTGCGTCGCTTGGGTCGGCGACCGGATCGAGGACCGCGTCCTCGCGTTGTATGCGTAAATAGAGCAGGGCCGCCGCGCGGGGCGCGCCCGGCGCACAGACCGGTCCGATCCCCGATGCCTCGCGGACGAGGCGCACGTGCGCTTCTCTCTCTCCGCACCGCACCCACACGCACACCATGAGCTGGCTCAAGGAGACCGAACCGATCCCCGTCGGCTACTGGGGGCCCGTGTACGTCGCACGCACGCTGACCGCAGCACAAGCACGCTCCTCTGGTGCGAGGTACGTCGCCGCGCCGCTCACGACAGAAAAAATAGTACGTGTGCCGCGCGCTCACCCACAGTGTGTGGACGAAGTACATGGCCGAGCCCGTGAACACGGTGCGTCGCCGCCGCCCTGACGCAGCTCACGAATCTCTTCTTCTTCTTTATCGCGCTCTACGGCATGTTCCGCGTGCACCAGCAGCGCCTGCCCCCGCGCTTCCTCGGGATCTACGCCGGTACGTGCGCGGCCTCACGCAGGGATCGGCACCGTGGGCTTCGGCTCCTTCCTCTTTCACATGACGCTCAAGCACGAGGCGCAGCTCCTCGACGAGCTGCCGATGATCTGGGCGAGCTGCTACGTGAGCTGGGTGCTCCTCGACGCAACCGTCGCGTACGGCGAGAAGAAGAACCCGTGGCCGCTCGCACTGTGCATCTCGGGCGCCGCGACGTTCATCACGGTGACCTACGTCTCGAACAACAACCCCGTGTTCCACCAGGTGGCGTACGCATGCATCTTTGCATTCACGAGCATCCACGCGCTCTTCACGCTCTGGTCGAAGCGCTCGCCGCTCGCGCTCACGCCGCGCGCGCGCGAGTGGTGCCAGCTCGCGCGCCGCCTGCAGGTGCAGGGCATCGTCACGTTCCTCACGGGCTTCCTGATCTGGAACATCGACAACATCTTCTGCGGCACGCTGCGCGTGAGCCGCGAGATCGTCGGCTACCCGCTCGCGCTCCTCCTCGAGGGCCACGGCTGGTGGCACATCCTCACGTGCTACGGCGCGTTCCTCCTCGCGATCACCTGCGAGGTGATCGTGCTCGCGCTCGACGAGCACCCCGACAACTTTGAGTACGTCGGCGGCTTCCTGCCGTACATCAAGCGCGTGCGCGACGACGACCCGAAGCGCCGCTTCGTCGACGAGTACCGCGCGCGCAAGGCGCAGTAACTACGACCACGCACGCCGGCCATGCGCCGCGCGAGGGTCCGTCCCGTGCGCACGGAGCCGCGCCTTGGCGTCGTACAGCTCACGCTCCAGCTCCGCACGCACACGGTCGTACTCGTCGTCCGCCCGGTCGAGCGCATCGTCGATGGCCTCCTCCTGCGCATCCAGCGCATCCTCCTGCTCCGGGAGCAGCTTTCGTGGCAGATAATATACATCGTAGGCCCGCGCACTGCGCAGTGCGATCGGCACGCTCCGCTCGCGCCCGAGCATCGTCGCCGCGGCCTCGGCTCGGGTCGGCGGCACACGCGGCTCGCTCGGCGCCGCGACGTGCGTCACGAGGTAGCTCGAGAGCCGCCGCTTTTGCGAACGCGCCGTGCGGTACGCCGTCTCGTACGCGGCAATCTCCTCCGCGAGCGCGTGCACACGCTCCATGTCGCGCCGGATCGACGCACGCTCCGCGTCGTGCGCCGCACGCTCCGCCGCGAGGTCCGCGGGCGGCACAGGCGCAGGCTCCGACGCGCGCGCGTCCGGAGCGGGCGCCGCGCGCGCGTCGGGCCGCAGACGCTTGCGCGGCTCGCGCGACTGCGTCAGTGTGCTGTTAAGCAGGCCGAGCATGCGCTTGCCGCGCTGCCGGTCCTCGAGCTGCGCGCGCGCGCGCGGCGGAGCGGGGCGCGTTGTGTCCGAGGACGAGGCGCGCGCGTCCTCCTCGGGTGCACGCGCGTCTGGGACACTGGGTAGGGGTGCATGCTCGTCTTGGGCGTGCTCCGCGGGCGCACGGTGTGCCTGGGCATCTCCGGGCGCGTCCATGTCCGTGGGGCCGCCCTGCGCGTGCCGCTCCTCCGTGCTGGGGCCCTCCGACATGGCGGGGCAATTACTAAGCCGTGCCTCCCACGATGGACGACATCGAGTCGCTCTTCTCGTCGCGGCCGGCGGCGCGCACGGGCTACGCACGCCCGGCGTACGACGACGAGGACGAGGAGCCGTCGCATGTGCTCTTCGGCCACGACGACATCGACCTGCTCGGCGACGAGCCGCCAGTGCAGCCGACACGCACCACGACCGAGGCGCCGCCTGCGCCGCGGCGCGCGCCGTCGAGCGCGAGCGTGCGCAAGACCGACAGCCTGTACGGCGACGAGCGCGCCGAGGCGTGGGAGTATGCGTACGGCGACGATATGCAGCTGCGGCCGATGGGCTCGAGCAAGACGATCGAGGCGGACGACGACGCCGACGCCGAGTTCTTTGCGCCGAGCCCCCGCGACGCGCCGGGGCCCAGCACGCGGCGCGCGCGTGCGGCGCGCCCAGTGCGTCCGCCGCCGCCGCCGCGCGCGATCTCGCACAAGCCGTCGATCGTGTCGATGCTGCTGCAGGACGCGCGCTGGCAGATCCGCTCGCTGCGCCAGCGGCTCGTGCGCCGCGTGCAGCAGTACCGCGGGGAGTACGCGGAGCAGACGACGCGCACGATCCATCTGAATGATGCTGCGGCGAACGCGGCGAACCTGACGTTCTGCAGCAACCAGGTGATGACGAACAAGTACAACATCGTGACCTTCCTGCCGCTGTTCCTTGTGGAGCAGTTCTCCAAGTACGCCAACGTCTTCTTCCTGTTCATCGGGTGCCTGCAGCAGATCCCGGGCGTGTCGCCGACGAACCGCTGGACGACGCTCGTGCCGCTCGCGATCGTGCTGCTGGTCAGTGCGCTGAAAGAGATCTCGGAGGACTGGCGGCGGTACACGGCGGACGCGGAGCTGAACGCGAGCCTCGTCGCGGTGCTCGACGCGGCGAGCGAGACGTGGGTGCCGAAGGCGTGGCGCGACGTGTGCGTCGGCGACGTGGTGCGTGTCGAGCGCAACGGGTTCTTCCCCGCGGACCTGGTGCTGCTCAGCTCGTCGGAGCCCGAGGGGCTCGCGTACGTCGAGACGGCGAACCTCGACGGGGAGACGAACCTCAAGGTGAAGCAGGCGCTGCCGGCCACCGCGCCGCTCGTCACGGCGGCCGCCGTGAGCCGCCTGCGCGGCTCGCTCGTGTGCGAGGCGCCGAACAACTCGCTGTACACGTTCGACGGCACGCTCCAGCTCGCGAGCGGCGCCACGCTCCCGGTGGGGCCCGACCAGCTGCTCCTGCGCGGCGCGCAGCTGCGCAACGCGCCCTGGGCGTACGGCCTCGCGGTGTTTACCGGGCACGATACCAAGCTCCTGCAGAATGCCACGAAAACGCCGCTGAAGCGCACGCGCGTCGACAAGCAGGTCAACTCGCTGATCCTGAGCCTCTTTGTGCTGATGCTCGCGCTCGCGATCGTGTGCTCGGTCGGGGCGCTGATTGCGTCCGCATCCGCGCGGCGCCACGCGCTGTACCTCATGCCAGCGCTCGACAGCCGCACGAGTGCGCGGGCGTTTGTCGAGTCCGTGCTGACGTTCATCATCCTGTACAACAGTCTGATTCCCATCTCGCTGATCGTCACGATGGACCTGGTCAAGTTCCAGCAGGCGTCGCTGATCAACTCGGACCTCGACCTGTACTACGAGCCAAGCGACACGCCGGCGCAGTGCCGGCGCTCGAACCTCGTCGAGGACCTCGGGCAGATCGACTACATCTTCAGCGACAAGACGGGCACGCTGACGCGCAACGAGATGGAGTTCAAGCAGGCGATGGTCGGCGGCGTGGCCTTCGCCGAGACGCTCGGCGAGGCCGTGCTCGACGACGAGCACGACGCGCACGGGCGCCTCGTGGCCGGGCAGCGCACCTGGGCGCAGCTGCCTGCGATCCTGCGCGAGGACGCCGACGGGCTGCGCGCGTCCCTCGACGAGTTCCTCACGGTGCTCGCGGTGTGCCACACGGTGATCCCCGAGCGCCAGGGCGAGCGCATCGTGTTCCAGGCGTCGAGCCCCGACGAGGCGGCGCTCGTCACGGGCGCCGAGCGCCTCGGCTACCGCTTCGTGACGCGCAAGCCGCGCAGCGTGTTTGTCGACGTCCACGGCGACGTGCGCGAGTACGAGGTGCTCCAGGTGTGTGAGTTCAACTCGACGCGCAAGCGCATGTCGACCGTCGTGCGCCAGCCGGACGGGCGCATCACGCTCTTCTGCAAGGGCGCCGACACGGTGATCCTGCCGCGCCTCGCGCCGGGGCAGTCGACCGACGCGACGCTCACGCAGCTCGAGGCGTACGCCGGCGAGGGGCTGCGCACGCTGTGCATCGCCAAGAAGGAGCTCGAGCCCGAGACGTACCGCGCGTGGGCGCAGACGTACGAGGCGGCCGCCGCGAGCCTCGAGCGGCGCGGCGCGGCGCTCGACGCGGCCGCGGAGGAGATCGAGCAGGGCCTGACGCTCGTCGGCGCGACCGCGATCGAGGACAAGCTCCAAGACGGGGTCCCGGAGACGATCGCCACGCTGCAGGCCGCCGGGATCAAGGTCTGGGTGCTCACCGGCGACCGGCAGGAGACGGCGATCAACATCGGGTACTCGTGCCGGCTGATTGCCGAGTCGATGAGCCTGCTGATCGTGAACGAGGCGACGCCCGAGGACACCGCCGCGGCGATCCGCGCGCAGCTCGACACCGTGCAGGAGCAGCTCGCGGACGCGAGCGGGATGCAGGAGGAGCTTGCGCTCGTGATCGAGGGGCGCAGCCTGCAGCACGCGCTCGGCGCGGAGCTCGCGCCGCTGTTTCTTGAGCTGGCGTCCGCGTGCAAGGCGGTGGTGTGCTGCCGCGTGTCGCCGCTGCAAAAGGCGCTCGTCGTAGAGCTCGTCAAGGCGCACACGGCCTCGGTGCTGCTCGCGATCGGCGACGGGGCGAACGACGTGGGGATGATCCAGGCGGCGCACGTCGGCGTGGGCATCTCGGGCCTCGAGGGGCTGCAGGCGGCGCGGAGTGCGGACGTGTCCATCAGCCAGTTCCGCTTCCTGAAGAAGCTGCTGCTCGTGCACGGCAACTGGAGCTACGCGCGGCTGAGCAAGATGATCTTGTACAGCTTCTACAAGACGGTGACGCTGTACCTGACGCTCTTCTGGTTCTCCTTCTACAACCGGTTCTCGGGGCAGACCGCGTACGAGAGCTGGTCGCAGTCGTTCTACAACGTGGTGTTCACGGTGATGCCGACGCTGGTCATCGGCATCTTTGACCAGTACGTGAGCGCGCGCATGCTCGAGCGGTACCCGCAGCTGTACCGCCAGGCGTTCTTCACGCCGCGCGACATTGGCGGCTGGATGCTGAACGCCGTGTACCACTCCGTCACGAACTTCTTCCTGGTGACCTATGCGTACTACGACACGGTGGCCGAGCGCAGCGGGCGCGCGTCGTACCAGTGGGTGTGGGGCACGACGCTCTTCTTCACGGTGCTCGTCACGGTCCTCGGGAAGGCGGCGCTCGTGTCGAACCTCTGGACGCGGTACACGGCGCTCGCGATCCCCGGGTCGTTCGCCGCGACGCTCGCGTTCCTCGTGGTCTTTGCGACGGTCGCGCCCGGGCTCGGCGTCTCGCGCGAGTACTTCTACATCGTGCCGCGCCTGCTCGGCCAGCCGCTCTTCTGGCTCCTGCTCGTGTTTGTGCCGATCGTCTCGCTGCTGCGCGACCTGCTGTGGCGCTTCTGGCAGCGCACGTACCACCCGCGCTCCTACCACATCGTGCAGGAGATGCAGAAGCACAACCTGCAGGACATCTACCCGCGCGCGGACCAGTTCCAGCAGACGATCCGCAAGGTGCGCGCCGTGCAGCGCGTGCGCCGCTCACGTGGCTACGCCTTCTCGCAGACCGAGGGCGACCAGGCGCACCTCATCCGGCAGTACGACACGACGCAGGCACGCCCGCTCGGCCTGTAGCGACCTAGCCTGCTATAGCACCCTACGGCCTAGCTCACTTTTTGGGATAGCGCGTCGCGTCCAGCGGAAAGAGCCGGTCAAAGTTGGCGCGGTCGAGGAACCAGGGCTCGGTGTCGAGCCCGCGCGCGGCACGCGCCGCCTGCGCCTCGGCCTCTGCGGGAGACGCGGCGTACGCGGGCGCGTGCGCCCAGTCGGTCGGCCCCTTGAAGAGCACCTGCCACCAGCGCCGCGGCCCGCGCGCGCCCGGCTCGTCGAGCACCGACGCACGCAGCGGCTGCGCCGAGAGCTGGAACGCGAGGCGCGCGTCGCCGACGCGCAGCATCAGCCCGTCCTGCAAGTCGATCTTGGGCACGCTCGGCGCGGTGCGGTGCAGCCAGCTCTGGCGCGCCGCAGGCAGCTCCACGCCGTCCTGCACGAGGCGGTGGCACGCGGCGACCTCGCTGCCGACCGCCGAGCCCTGCAGGCGGTACACGTCGCTGAGCCGCACGAGGCGCTCGAACGGATCGCTCTCCGACACGATGCCCGCGCGCTGGAAGAAGGGGCGCGTGCGCAGCGCGCGCGGCAGCCAGAGCGCGGGCGACGGCGCGGCGGTGCGCAGCCCGACGAGGCCCATGCGCGGGTAGAGCGTCACGCGCGTGATCATGCGGCTGGGCGAGTACCAAAAGTACCAGCCGCAGAGCGACGAGATGAGCAGCGTGCCGACCGCGGCCGAGTAGCGCAGGCCGGGCTGGGCGAGCTCCGGCGGGTGCTCGGGGTCCGACGCAAAGAGCGGCCAGCAGAGGTAGTCGCGGATGAAGAACGCAAAGTTGATGCTGCGTGAGCGTGCGGCGTACCCAGCGAGGATGAAGCAGCTGCCCGCGAGGATGTACCACGGGCGGCGCATGTACGCGCCGCCGCGGTAGATGACGCGCGCCTCGGGCGCGGCGTCGCGCGCCGCGGCTCCGCGCGCGGGGCTTGCAAAGAAGCGCGCGGTGCCCAGGCACGGGCGGAGCGCCGCCGTCGGTCGGAGAAGCACGCGCGCCATGCCAAGATCTGTTATCAGCGCCGACCAACCGGTCTCTGGTCGAGCACCGCCGGCGGCCATTTTTTTTTTGGGCGCCGGCCAATCAGCGTGCACACGGTGCACCTTGCGGCGCCGTCGGTGCCTGGCGGCGTCTCTTCATCATCCGCTGGTGGCACGCGTTCCGCATGAGCGCTGCCGCGAGGCCGGGAAGCAACTGGAGCGCTCTTCAGCAGAAACTCCGCGACGGCTCCCCGCGGCCGACACGCACGCCGCGCCGCCGGCACACGAGCCACAGCGAGGGCCGCAAGGCGGAGGCGCCTGCACCGCCGCCGCCCGCAGCGCCCGCCAAGCAGCCGCTGCCGTGGTTCGCCGAGGACCTCACGCCCGAGGACCTCGCGCTGGTGCTCTCCACGTCGGGCGCGTCGGACGCGGACCTGAAGAAGCGCGATGTGACGCGCGAGCACGTCGAGGAGCTCAAGCGCAACGCCATCCACTGGGAGGGCTATCTGGACGAGGCGACGAAGCGGCGCATCGTCCTCGGCGAGGACGACGCCAAGGTGTCGCCCGCCAAGAAGGAGGTCGGGCACTACGTCGGCATCGACTGCGAGATGGTCGGCGTCGGCCCCGGCGCGCGCGGCTCGGCGCTGGCGCGCGTGACGCTCGTCAACTGGCACGGCTACGTCGTGTACGACAAGTTTGTGCGCCCCCAGGAGAAGGTCACCGACTACCGCACCTGGGTCTCGGGCGTGCACGCGAGCGACCTGCAGGACGCGCCCTCCTTTGCCACCGTCCAGCAGGAGGTCGCGGACCTCATCAAGGGGCGCGTGCTCGTGGGCCATGCGATCGAGAACGACCTGCGCGCGCTGATGCTCTCGCACCCGCGGCCGCAGATCCGCGACACGGCGCAGTTCCAGCCGCTGCGCGACATTGCGGGGCGCAAGAACCCCGGGCTGCGCGCGCTTGCGAAGCTCGTGCTCGGCCTCGAGATCCAAAAGGGCGGGCACGCCCACAGCCCCGTGGAGGACGCGCGGACGACGATGGCCATCTTCCGCACGCAGAAGGACGCGTGGGACCGCACGCTCGGCATCCAGGCCTCGAAGAAGCACCGCAAGCGCGCCGCGCCGGCCGCGGCGAGCGGGCTGACGATCGACGTGGGCGCGGCGAGTGCCGCGGACGACGAGGAGGAGCTGCCGAAGAAGACGACGCGCACCGCGACGATGCGCTCGCCGCTCGGCACGGGGACGGTGCGCTCGCCGCTCGGCACGGCGATCAGCCCGCGCACACAGATCTCCCATCGGCTGAGCCAGCTGCAGGTGCGCCGCGAGCAGAGCCGGCGGGAGGCGCCGCGCGCCAAGTCGGCGCCCGAGTGGTGGCTCAACGACTAGCCTGCGTCACGGGTGCAGGTGCGCGGTGTTGCCAAAGAGCGACTTGTACCTGGCGTGAGCAAAGCACGTACATAAACGCCTCGCTGAGGAGCATCTCGGCGTCCTTGTCCGACCAGTCGTGCGTCGGCAAGCTCTGTAGAAACATGATGATTCCCTGGAAGTCCATCTCGAGCAGCGTGTCGCGCCACCGGTGCAGGAACACGGCACAGACGAACGGGTGGAAGTCGGAGAAGGCGTCGGCGCCCTCGGCGAGGTACGTGTCCCAGATGCGGATGATGCTCTTGACGCTCATCTCGCGCATCAGCAGGCAGTTGATCCACCGGAAGGAGAACTGCACGTACTCCACGCCCTCCGCCGCGAGGTGCGCATGCAGCGGCGCTGCGTCAGTCGCCCGCCCACCCACGTACCGTCGACCCGCGCCACGACCTCGCCCATGCGGCGCAGCTGCCGCTGGATGCCCGGCTGCGCAAAGATGTAGTTGTCCTGGATCCCGTCCAAAAGCTTCGACAGGCACCAGAACGTGTCCGCCTCGAGCGCCTGCAGCGCGCGCGGCGGCAGCTGCGCCAGATCGTACTGCTCGGGGTCCGCGTCGATGTACGCCGAGAGAAACACCTCAAAGAACGGCGTCGCCAGGTCGTTGATCCCCTGCACGTACCCGCTCGCGGGGTGCCGGATCGCCCACACGTACAGCAGGCGCTCAAGCGCACGCTGCGTCGCCTCCTGCTGCCACAGCCGGATGCCGGGGTTCGTGCGCGGGACGTCGATGTGGATCTGGTGCCAGATCGGCTGGTCCAGCGCCTGCGTCCCGCGCGAGAGCGCACGCTCGACGCCCGCCGCGTACTCGGCGCGCTTCCGCGCGAGCGTCGCCGTGCGCTGCGCGGCCGTCGCCGGCAGGTAGCCGAGCAGCAGCGGCCACACAACGGGACGCAGCGCCGCCGGCACGCCCTTCCACGCGAGCGTGCGCAGCGCCGCGAGATCCACCTCGTCGCCCTCGAGGCACGCGAGGAACTGCTGGTGCCGCCGCAGCGTGCGCGCGCTCGGCTGGCGGCGCACCTCGGCGGCGGCTGGCGCCGGCGGCGCACGCCGCACCGGCGGCCGCGGCGGCGGCGGCGGCGACGCAAAGCCGCCGAGCGTCATCATCACCCCGTCGCCGCTCGTCGCGAGCGGGTCAAAGGCGGGCGCACTCGGCGCCGCGTACGACGCCTGGAGCCCGAGGTCGTGCACCTCGTCCGGGTCGGGCGAGAGGGCCTCGGGCGAGCGAACCTCGGGCTCGAGTGCGGGCTCCGGCGCAGGCGACATGCCGTGCAGCGCGGCGCGGTACGCGCCGAGCGACGCCATCGGATCTGCGTCAGTGCGTCGACCTACCGTCGATCAGCGCATCGAGGCCGGGGAGCGGCGCGCCGGCGTCGGGCCCGGCGAGGGACATGCTGCGCTCGGCCCACGACGAGACGAATGCGTCCATCTTATCGAGGCCCGCGTCGCGCTTCGGGGCGGGCGGCGCAGCGGCGGGTGCGGGCGTGTGCGGCGGGGATGCGGACGCGGCGCCGGGCGCGTCCTGCGGGAGGTGTTGGTAGGCGTCGTCCGCGTCGTGCATGGCGCGCGCCCAAGCGGCGCTCGGCGTGCGGCGCGTGGCGACGCGTGCGACGAACTCTTCGTCGTCCGAGTTCGAGGCCCACGCCTCGTCCTCCCAGCCGTCCGCGGCGCGCGCCTTGCGTGGCGAGCTACGGCGCATGCGAGCGCTTCGGCGTCGTGGTACGTCACGTGGCTATCGGGAGGGTATGAGCTACCGGATGAGGAGGTAGACGTTGGCGCCGACGGTGATCTTGCTGAGGTGGCGGTACGAGCCGGTGAGCGCCATGAGGAGCCCGCCGAAGGAGCCGTACACGGTGACCTGCTCGGCGCTGCGCTCGTCGTACTTGAAGATCTGCGTGAGCGCGGGCGACGCACCTTGCCGTACATCACGTAGTCGTAGTCCGCAGAGAGGTCGTCGCCGCCGTCGCCGCGCCACGCGTCGCGGTCGGCCTGCACCTCGTCGCCGTCGCCCTTCTCGCGGCGCAGCGACGAGACGAGCTGGAACGTGAGCTGCTGCCCGACGTGGATCGGGTAGATGTCCGTCGCGATGTCGATCGAGAGCGTCATGTCGAGCATCGGCGAGGAGGCGATGATGCGCGACACTGCATGTGAGACGCGCGCACGTACCGCGATCAAACTTCTTGCCATCCGGGTCGATCTGCTGCACGACGAACTGCGTGTCAAACAGGCTGTGGCTCATCTCGTCGTCGAAGAAAAGCCACGTGATTGTCCACCATGGCGGAGCGCAGCGCGCGCGCCGCGGCGGACGCCGCGTGGTGCGACGCGGTGCTCGCGCGCGTGCAGGGCGCGGGCGCGTGGAGCGACGCCCAGGAGCGCGCGGTCCTGGAGCCGTACCGCTACCTCGACGAGCACCCGGGGAAGGAGATCCGCACGCGGCTCATCGACGCGTTCCACACGTGGCTGCCGCTCGCGCCCGAGGCGCTCGCGCGCGTCGCGGACGTCGTGCGCCGCCTGCACACCGCGAGCCTGCTCGTAGACGATATCGAGGACAGCTCGGCGCTGCGCCGCGGCGCGCCGACCGCGCACACGATCTACGGCGTGCCGCAGACGCTGAACGCCGCGAACTACGTCTACTTTGAGGTGTTCGGCACGCTGTGTGCCGCCGCGCCGGACACGCACGCGATGGTCGTCGAGGAGCTCGTGCGCCTGCACCGCGGGCAGGGCATGGACCTGTTCTGGCGCGAGAACCTCGTGTGCCCGAGCGAGGAGGAGTACATCGACATGGTGCTGAACAAGACGGGCGGCCTGTTTCGCATCGCGGTGCAGCTGATGCGCGCGTGGAGCGCCGCGGCGCCCGCCGCCGACGTCGTGCCCCTCGTGAACGTGATCGGCCTCCTGTTCCAGATCCGCGACGACTACCTCAACCTGCAGGACGCGCCGCTGCACGCGAACAAGGGCTTCTGCGAGGACCTCACCGAGGGCAAGTTCTCCTTCCCGGTGGTGCACGCGATACGCCACGGCGGCGCGCGCCAGCTGCTCCCGATCCTGCGGCAGCGCACGACGAGCGTCGAGACGAAGCGGTGCGCCGTGCAGTGCATGGAGCAGTGCGGGAGCTTTGCGTACACGCGCGAGGTGCTGCGCCGCCTGCACGCCCAGGCGCAGCGCGAGGTGCGCCGCCTCGAGGGCGTGCTGGGCATCGCGAACCCGGCGCTGGTGCGCATCCTCGAGGGACTCGCGGTCCCGGGGTAACCTGCGATCGGTGGCTATGTAGCATAGGCGGCGGCCCGCGCGCGCCTAGCCCCAGCACGACTGTGGGCGTGTGCTTTCCTGGGAGGCGCCGATCTCGAGCTCCTCCCAGCACGGCGCGAACTCGGCGTAGGCGCGCGCGCGCTCGGCCTGCGGCGTGGCCACGACCTCGTACGGGGCGCTGAGCCCGCCGCTCGCGCGCGCGTCGGCGATGCACTGCTCGAACGACGGCTTGTGCTCGCTGCGCGCGCACTCCCACGTCCAGCGCGCGCGGTACGCGGCGCCGACCGAGCAGAAGTTGTACGCGACGTGCTCCGCAGAGTGCGCGGCGCGCCCGCGGAGGACGGGGCGCGCGACCTCGCAGTCGAGCACGTTGGCGAGCATCTGGCACAGCGCGCGGTTTTCCGCGGCGCCGCCCACGGCGTACACGCGCTGGAGGCGCTGGCCCTGGGCGCCCGCGAGGACGCGCGCGATGCGCATGCGGAAGTCGAGGAACTGGCTCTGGACGAGCGCGCGGGCGTTGTGGCGCTGCTCGGCAAAGTCGTTGACGCGCTCCCAGTGCGTGCCGCTGCGCACGAAGCGGTGCACGCCGCGCGCGTCCCACGGGAGGATCTCGGGGCGCAGCCAGTAGAAGCCGACGCCCTGCCGCTCGGGGTGCTGCTCGCCGCCCTCGGCGAGCGCCGCGTTGAACGTGTCCCAGTCGCCGCCGCAGTAGGTGTCGCGCACCCACTCGCGCGTCAGCGACCCGTTCTTGTACACAAACATCAGGAAGTAGCGCGGCGTCGCGCAGTCCCCGCCGCGGTGCACGGGGTGCGCAAACACGTGGTAGTGGGGGTCCGGCGCGTAGGTGTGGCTCGGGAGGAGGATCGTGTCCGAGGTCCCGAGCGAGATGACCGCCTCGCCGTAGCGCGGCGTGAGGCTCTGCAGCGTCGCGGGGTTGTCGCCCGTGCCCTGCGCGAGCAGGCAGTGCGGGTGCAGCCCGTACCGCTGCTGCAGCCAGCCGCCGACGAACCCGAGCGGCTCCGCCGGGTCGGGGAGCACGCGCCCGAGCATGCGCTCCAGCCGCTCGTGCCCGCCGAGCGCCTCGGTGCCGCGCTGCCGGTGCGCGTGCTTGTCGAGGCGCTCCTCCTTCGAGACGAAGCGCAGCAGCGCGTCGCTCCAGTGCGGCGTCGGCGCCGACATGTCCCACAGATTCATGCCGCACGCGTCGCTCTGGTCGAGCGGCGCGACGCGGCGCATCGTCCCGGCGCCGAGCAGCGTCGCGAGGAAGTTGGACACGAGCAGGATGTGCGCCGTCTCGACGTACTGCTGCGGGTGGTCCTTGCGCCAGCGCAGGAGCTGCGCACCCGTGAAGCGCGTGTGCGCAATGCTCCCCGTGACGCGGCACAGCGCCGGGACGTAGCCCGTGCCCCACTGCGCATTCGCAAAGCTTATCAGCTCGTCGCACTCGAGGAGCGTCGTCGCGTCCTGCCAGTTCGGCACAACCACGCGCGAGAAGAAGCCGTGCCCGAGCTGCTCGGCAAGCGGGCGCGCGGCGTCGGCGCGCCCGAGGCGTCCGCACGCGTCCTCGCTCAGGTACACGGACGCGTGCTGCTGGCCGGCGCAGGAGATCGCGACGATGTTGCGCACGGGCCAGTGGCGCTCGTGGGCGATGCGCTCCCAGAGCAGGTCGAGCGCCGCGACGTACATCGCGACGGGCGCCGCGGCCTGGTCCGGGCGGTCGAGGAGCGCGTCGCCGGAGGGGAGCACGCCGCCGCGCGTGTGGAACTGCGGCAGGTCGGCGTCGAAGCGCACATGCACCTCGTCGACGCCGCTGAGGTGCACGTCCAGGAGCGTCGCCTTCAGCGCCTGCGTACTCAGGTCCAAACCGAGAAACAGTGGCCCCGGCGTCATGGTTCGCGGGCGGGCGCGGCCGGCTGCTGACTCAGCCACGTGATGCCCACGCTGGCTGGGCGCGGCGGCCGCCGGGCGCGCGGCGGGGGCGACGACGATGGCGACGTGGAACCCGCAGCCCGAGGGCCTCGCGGAGCTCGTGGAGCTGTTTCGGCAGTCGACGAGCACCGAGCGCGATGTGCAGCGGCGCATCGCGCAGCGGCTCGATGCGATCAGCCAGATCCCCGACTACGTCAACTACCTCGTCCTCGTGTTTGTGCAGATGCCGCAGGAGGACGTCTCGACGCGCAGCGTCGCAGGCCTCCTCGCCAAGAACCACCTCTACTTCAACTACCAGCGCGTGTCCCCCGAGTCGCTCGAGTACGTCAAGAGCTTGGTGCTCCCCGCACTCGCGTTCCCCGACACAGTGCTCCGCAACGTCGCTTCGCAGCTCGTCTCGGTCCTCGTCCAGGTCGTGAAGCCCGCGAACTGGATCGGCGCGCTCGAGACGCTCACCAACATGATGGACTCCGCGAGCACCGACGAGGCGGAAGCCGCGCTCTCGACGCTCGCCAAGATCAGCGAGGACATCCCCGAGCAGCTCGACGCGTGCGAGATAAACGGCGTGCGCCCGCTCGACGTGCTCATCCCCAAGCTGCTGCACGCGACCGCGCACAGCGACACGCGCATCCGCGTGCACGCGCTCAACGCGCTCAACCAGTACATCCAGATCGGCTCGCCGTCGATGAGCGCCAACGTCGACGCGTACGTCGCCGCGCTCTTCCAGCGCGCGAGCGACGAGCGCCCGGTCGTGCGCAAGTTTGTGTGCAAGGCGCTCGTGTTTGTGCTGAGCACCTGGCCCGAGAAGCTCGCGCCCGAGATGAGCAACCTCGTGGAGTACATGCTCTACTCCACGCAGGACAAGGACGAGGACGTGGCGCTCGAGGCCGCCGAGTTCTGGCTCCAGTTCGCAGAGGAGACGCGCCTCGCGGACCAGCTGCGCCCGTACCTCCCGCGCGTCATCCCCGTGCTCCTCCAGTGCATGGTGTACAGCGAGCTGAGCCTCCTGATGCTCGGCGAGACCAACGACGACGCGGCGCAGCCCGACCGCCCGGAGGACATCAAGCCGCGGCACTACGGCGGGACGACGCACCGCAGCGAGCACGTCGCCGCAGACGACGCCGCGGGCGCAGGCGCACCGACGCACCGCTCGCGCGCCGCGATCGATGCCGAGTTTGACGAGGAGCAGGACGAGGACGAGGACGAGGATGAAGACGACGACGACGACGACTTTGACGACGACGACACGCTCGGCTCGTGGAACCTGCGCAAGTGCTCCGCGGCCGCGCTCGACGTGCTCGCGGTGCACTTCCACGAGGAGATCCTCCCGACGCTCCTCCCACTGCTCAAGGAGCGCCTCTTCTCCGAGGACTGGATCCAGCGCGAGGCGGGCATCCTCGCGCTCGGCGCCATCGCCGAGGGGTGCATGGCCGGCATCGAGCCGCACCTCCCGACGCTCGTCCCGATGCTGCTCAACATGCTCCACGACAAGCAGCCGCTCGTGCGCAGCATCACGTGCTGGACGCTCGGGCGCTACTCGTCGTGGTTCGCGGGCGAGTGCCCGCCCGAGCACCTGCAGCAGTTCTTCGTGCCCACGCTCGAGGGCCTCCTCGCGATGGTCCTCGACAACAACAAGCGCGTGCAGGAGGCGGGGTGCAGCGCGTTTGCGACGCTCGAGGAGGAGGTCGGCGCGACGCTTGCGCCGTACCTCGGCCCAGTGCTCCAGACGCTCGTCCTCGCGTTCGACCGCTACCACCAGAAGAACATGCTCATCCTCTACGACGCCGTCGGCACGCTCGCCGACAGCGTCGGCGCGGCGCTCAACGAGCCGCAGTACATCGAGGTGCTCATGGCGCCACTCACCGCCAAGTGGACCGCGCTCGACGACACCGATCCCGACCTGATTCCCCTGCTCGAGTGCCTCGCCTCGGTGACGATCGCGATGGGCCCCGGGTTTGCGCCGCACGCGCTGCCCGTGTACCAGCGGTGCGTCTCGATCATCCACGCAAACCTCGCCGCGTACGAGCACGCGGCGGCGCACCCGGACCCAGACGCGGAGCTGCCCGACCGCACGTTCCTCATCGTTGCGCTCGACCTCCTCAGCGGGCTCAGCCAGGGCCTCGGGCCGAGCATGGCGGAGCTCGTGGCGAATGGGCAGCCGCCGCTCCTTGCGCAGCTGCAGCCGTGCCTGACGAACGTCGAGCCGCCGGTGCGCCAGAGCGCCTATGCGCTGCTCGGCGACCTGGCGATCTCGGCGTTTGCGCAGCTCCGGCCGTACCTGCCCGTGTACCTCCCGCTGCTCCTCGCGCAGATCGACCCGGAGCAGAAGCACGAGACGCTGAGTGTGTGCAACAACGCGACGTGGGCCGCGGGCGAGATTGCGCTGCAGTACGGGCGCGACGACCCCGAGCTGCACCCGTGGATCCCGGAGCTGCTCGCGAAGCTCATCGCGATTTTGCGCCACCCCAAGAGCGTCAAGAGCCTCTCGGAGAACGCGGCGGTGACCATCGGGCGGCTCGGTCTCGTGGCGCCGCACCTCGTCGCGCCGCACCTCGCCGTGTTCCTCGAGCCGTGGTGCCAGGCGCTGTGGGACATCAAGGACAACGACGAGAAGGACTCGGCGTTCCAGGGGCTCTGCGAGATGATCCGCACGAACCCGAACGGGGCGACGCAGGGCTTTGCGTACTTCTGCAACGCCGTCGTGCGCTGGCAGAAGCCGAGCGCGGCGCTCAACGAGCGCTTCGCCGAGATCCTGCACGGCTTCCGCCAGATGAGCGGCGAAAAGTGGGGCGAGACCAAGGCGCAGTTCCCGCCCGTGATCCAGCAGCGCCTCGGCGAGCGGTACGGGGTGTAGCGTATACCAGACTGTAGATCTCTACGACACTAGTCTTCGTCCCAGTTCGGGTTCTTCCCGGGCGCCTTGATCCCCGCGGGCTTGCTCATGATGATCGAGTCCACCTTGAGCACGTCGATCGCGGCGCTCGTCGCGTACCGGATCGCCCAGTGCTTCGCGACGAGCACGTCAAAGATCTGCGCGTTGACCGTCGACACGGTGCCGTCCGTGTCGTTGTCGACGTCCACACCGACGTCCGCCGCCGCGGCGTCCGCGTGCTTCGCAAGGAGCCGCCCCACGACCGCCGTCGCGTCCAGGCCCGCCGTCTCGGCGAGCGTCCGCGGGACGATCTGCAGCGCCTCGCCAAACTTTTTGATCGCGTGCTGGTTGAGCCCGGGCGTCTTCTCGCCGTACTCCACCACACGCCGCGACAGCGCAATCTCCGTCGCACCCGCACCGGGCACGAGGCGCGGGTCGCGCGTCAGCGCCTTCACCGCGTTGATCCCGTCGTCGATCGTGCGCTCGAGGTCGTCCAGGTACGAGGTCGTGGCGCCACGCAGGACAATCGTCGCGAGACGCGGCCGCGCCTTGCCGCCCGGCTGGTCCTCCTCCTGGCGGAAGACGGTGACGCGGTCGCCGCCGATCTCGGTCGCCTCGACCGTGTCCACGAAGCCGGCCTCCTCGGGCGTCGGCGCGCCGAGCCGCGCCAGGGGCGTCGCGCCCACGAGGCGGCACAGGCGCTGCACGTCAAACTTCGACGGCACCTTGATCACCAGGATCCCAAGCCGGTTGAGGAAGTGCAGCGCGAGGTCCCCGACCGTGCTCTGCGCCACAACCACGCGCACGCCCGCCTCGGCGATCTCGGTCACGATCTTCTCGAGCTGCACCTCCTCGCCGCGCGAAAAGGTGCGCAGCTCCTCGGCGTTGTGCAGGAGCACCGTGCCCTTGGTCTCCGTCTGCGAGATGTCGATCCCGCACGAGAAGACGGCGACCTTCGCGCTGTGCGCCGCCTTGACGCTGCCCTCGGGCTCGCGCCCAAAGACCATGCCGCGCACGACGCGGCTCTGTGCGAGGCTGCCGCCCATAATCTTGACGACACGCACGTTGTCGACGCTCAGCTCGCGCAGCGAGTCGGGCGACGGGAGCACGAGGTGCACCGCCTGCGCCACGAGCGGCGCCAGGACATTTTCCGCGCCGTACTGCTGCGAGGCCAGCGCCGGGCGCAGCGCCAGCGCGAGCGACTCCTGCGACGGAGGCGCCGACAGCGCCGCGATCGAGAGCGACTCGAGCTGCTCGAGCGCACGCTCGCGCGCCAGCTCGTAGCCCTGCACGATCTCGACGGGGTGCAGGCCGAGCGTGATGAGCGACTCGGCCTGGCGGAGCAGCTCGCCGGCGAGGATCAGCACAAAGTTGGTGCCGTCGCCCATTTCGGCCTCCTGCTGCTGCGACGCATAGACAAGCAGGCGCGCCGCAGGGTGCACGACGTCCATCTCGCGGATGATCGTCGCGGCGTCGCTCGTGACGAACAGGCGCCCGAGGTGGTTCACGATGAGCTTGTTGCGCCCAATCGGCCCGAACGACGTGCGCACGATATCGGTCAGCTCGTTCGAGGCCTGGATGTTGCGCAGGACGGCCTCCTCAATGCCCTGCAGGTGCTTGTACCCATCCTTGAACAGGTTCGGCCCGCCGGCCCGCGGCACTTGCAGCGCCATCGTGTCGAAGAAACGCGCGCCACTTCGGGGAACTATGCGTCGTGGAATTACGCGTCCGCCGGTCCGGCGTTTCTCCACCATGTCCGCCGCCCCCCAGTACGACGTTGTGCTCTACGGCGCCACCGGCTTCACCGGCAGCCTCGCTGCGCAGTACCTCGCAGCGCACCCGCAGGCGCCCAAGCTCGCGTTCGCGGGCCGCAACCTCGAGAAGCTCCGCAGCGTGCGCGACAAGCTCGTCGACATCCCCAAGCAGCGCCTCGACAGCATCGACCTCGTCGAGGCCTCGGCGAACGACAAGGCGAGCCTGCAGCGCCTCGCCAGCTGCGCGAAGTGCATCATCAACACCGTCGGCCCCTACGCACTCCTCGGCGGCTTTGACGTCGCGCAGGCCGCCGTCGAGGCCGGCGTCGGCTACGTCGACCTCACCGGCGAGTCGGATGTGTACGCACGCATCGCAAACGAGCTGCACGGCTTTGCGAAGCAGACGCGCGCGGTCATCGTGCCCTCTTCCGGCTTCGACTGCCTGCCGTTCGACCTCGGCACCTACTTCGCGACGCAGCAGGTGAAGAAGGTGCTCGGCCCGAACGCCGACATCGACAACGTCGTCGTCGGCTACCTCGTCAAGGGCTCCGTGTCCGGCGGCACGCTCGCGAGCGCCGTCAACATGGCCCGCACGCCCGAGGCGCTCAAGTACAGCAAGCCGTACTGGTTCAGCCCCGTGCAGGGCACGCAGACCCCCAAGTCGTACAAGACGCGCTACCTGCCGCAGTTCAAGAAGTACGGCGCGTACACGCTCTTCACGCCGCACAACACGCGCGTCGTGAACCGCACGTGGGGCCTGCTCGAGGACGCACGCACCGCGAACCGCTACGGCGCCACCTTCCGCTACCTCGAGGGCTTCGTGAGCCCGAGCAAGTTTGCGGCGATCGTCACCTCGACCGTGATGCAGATCCTCGCCTGGCTCCTCATCCACGTGTCGCTCTTCGGCAAGCTGCTCAAGAAGCTCGTGCCCCAGGGCACCGGCGCCTCGATGGAGAAGCAGCTCAAGGGCTTCGCGACCCTGCGCACGATCGCCCACGCGCGCGACGGCAAGACCAAGGGCCTCGCGACCTTCCGCGTAAAGGGCGACCCCGGCTACCTGAAGACCGCCGCGTTCATCTCCGAGACGGCGCTGGCCATCGCGCTCGACAAGGAGCGTCTCTCGCCGCTCGCGCAGCAGGGCGGTGTGCTGACCCCCGCCGCAATCGGCGCCGAGGTCGTCGCCGAGCGTCTCGTGCAGTACGCGGGCGTGTCGATCGAGTCGGCGGACGTCACGCACGAGGCCGACATGAGCAAGACGCTCACGCAGTAAGGCCATAGTCCCTTTGTCCATAACCGGCCTATGCTGACGTCATCGGACCGTCCAATTCGGCCTGTTTCGCAAAATGGACCTTTTTTTCTTCTATCCTCGTAGCCTAGCGATGGGCGGTCCCTCTACCGCGCCCTACTGTACATAGCGCCGTCCCCGCTAGCCCAGCTCGACCGTCTTCCGCGCCTTGTGCTTGCGCGTAGCGCGCGCAGGCAGCGTGTACCGCATCTGGTTGCCGAACAGGTCCAGCGTGAGCCGCGGCGCGTCCGGCGCGCGCGTCGCGGGGATCACGACGCGGAACACGGTATTCTGCTTCGGCACCATACGCACGCGCTCCTCGTTCTCGGGCACCAGCAGGAACGTCTCGTGCGTCTCCTGGACGACGATGCCACACAGGCGCACGAGCGCGGGGTTTGTCGACTGCACCACGCTCAGCTTTGCGCCGGTCCAGTCCGCCTTGAGCAGTGTATTCTGCATCGTCTGCATCTGCGACGCGCCGCTGACCGCCTGCGCAAGCGCCTTTTCCGGCTCGGCGCCCGCTGCGAGCTCGGGCAGACTCACGAGATTTTGGACGTACTGCAGCCAGAGCGCGTGCAGCGGCTCGGCCTGGGTATATGGGAGCACGCGGGGCCGTGGCGGAGCGCGTGTCTCGCGCGAGCTCGGTGCGGCGGCCCGGTGCTGGGCGCGCCGCGCGCGGCGTTCGGCGCGCCGCGCCTGCCTCGCGAGCATGGCGGTCGCCGGCGGCGGTGCGGCGCGATCGACGTTGGCAAGCTGCACGCGCTTGCCCTGCACGCGGCTCGCGTAGTGCTCGTCCGCGCCCGGCTCTGCGCCGAGCACCGCTTGCACCACCTCGCGGGCGTCCATCGTGCACGTGACGAGGAACGCGCCGCGACGCGAGCGTCCTGCATGGCGGCGTGGGGCCGAGGTAGGTCGGCAGGCTTACGTAGTGATTCTGTGTGGCAGCGTCCCTGCGCCGGACGGCACCTGGGAGAGGTAGGTGGCGCGCTAAGGCAGCATCACCGCGCCGACGATCCTGCGCGGCATCTGCCATGTGCGCGTCCACAAGATCGGCGCGTCGGCGTCCAGCCGGCACGCGCTCTTTGTCTCGACGGACGGCGAGGTGTTCGCATACGGCGATAACCGCCATGGTCAGTGCGGCATCGACGCGACCCGCGCGGTCGTGTCCGAGCCCGTGAAACTCGAGCGGCGCGACTTTGCGCCGCCGCTCGGACAGGCCGAGCACATCGTCGATGCGGCCGCCGGCGGCTCGCACTCGCTCCTGCTCACCTCCAAGGGGCACGTGTATGCCGCTGGGTCGAACGCCCAGGGGCAGTGTGGCCTCGGCGCAGCAAAGAGCGCCGCGCCGTTCCAGCGCGTCGACGGCGTGAAGCACGCGGCGCAGGTCGCGTGCGGCCGGTCGTTTAGCTTGGTGCTCGCGGCTGGGCAAGGTACGTGCACCGCTCACCAGTGTACGCATTCGGGTCCACCGAGCACGGGCAGCTCGGCACGGACGAGCTCGGCGCGCTGCATACGTCGGCGACGACCATCCGGTACGCAACGCACGCGACGCCCGTCGCGCTCGCGCTCGAGCACATCGTGCAGATTTCGTGTGGCACAGAGCATGCTGCTGCGTACGTCGCCCACTGACGCAGCGTCGACCGCGAGGGATACATGTACACCTGGGGCGCGAACCGATTCGGCCGGCTTGGGTGTGGGACGCAGCACGACGCCATGGCGCCGGTGCGCGTGCAGCAGTTTGTGCGGTACGTCGTGCTGCTTACGCAGGAAACCGCGGCAGGAGCGCATCGAGCACGTCGTCGCTGGACACGAGGCGACCGTGTGCCTGGACGCAAGTGCGAACTACTGGATCGCCGGGCGCACGCGCGTCACGGGCGACGGCGGCCTTGGGCAGGGCTACTACATCTTCAAGCCGCTGCCGGTCCTCGAGGGACTCCGGATCACCGCTGCGGCGCTCGGCGAGGATGCGCTGCACTGCCTTGCGGCAGACCCCGCCGAGGGCGCGCCGACGCTCGCGTATGCATGGGGCCAGAGCGTGTCGCATGGCGAGCTGGGTGCACGCCGCGTGCCTGCGGACCCCCAGCCGATGGCTACGCTGCGCGATCTGAAGGTCGTCGGCGTGCAGAGCGCGGCGACGACGTCGTACTGGCTCGTGGAGCCGACGAAGGAGTACAGCGAGCTGCCTCGGCTCCCGCGCGAGACGCACTCGTCCGATGCATGTCTCGTGTGCCACTCGTCGCAGGACGACGACGAGGCGACGCTGCTGGCGTGCGACCGGTGCGAAAATCCGTACCACCTTGGGTGCCTCGATCCGCCGCTGCCGAGCGTGCCGGACGGCGAGTGGTTCTGTGTCGCGTGTGGCGGCCACGTCCCGGAAGAAAGTAGCGGTGCGCCGCGCAAGCGGCGGCGTCCTCTATAGCGAAGCTACGAGCATGTTCGCGCGCGGCGCGGCGGATCGCCGAGTCGGCGTTAGCGTCGGACGTCGGTGTGTGGAGGTGTCGGCGCTCGGGGATTGCTGCGTTTGACGGGGATAAGTGGAGTGCGCGGCATCCGTGCGCGTGAAAGGCGTCGTGGCGCCGCGGGGGGCCGATACGTTAAATCGACCTGGGCCGACCGTGTCGATCCACAAGATGGCCGCGGTGCAGAAGCAAGCCGAGTACGACATTGTGCTGTACGGAGCCACGGGATTCACCGGGAGCCTGGTGGCGCAGTACCTGGCCGAGCACCCCGAGGCGCCCAAGGTGGCCTTTGCGGGGCGCAATGCGGCCAAGGTGCGGGCCGTGCGCGAGCGGCTCAAGAACGTGTCCCAGGAGCGTATCGAGAGCATCGGGCTCCTGGAGGCGTCTGCGGGCGACGAGGCGAGCCTGCGCCGCCTTGCGCAGAGCGCGCGCGTGGTGATCAACACGGTCGGTCCGTTTAGCTTGCTGGGCGGCTTTGAGGTCGCGCGTGCCGTCGCCGAGGCGGGCGGGCGCTACGTCGACTTGACGGGAGAGTCGAATGTGTACCACCGGGATGTGCAGGAGCTGCACGAGCTTGCGCAGAAGACGGGCGCGGTGATTGTGCCGTCGTCGGGCTTCGACAGCCTGCCGTTCGACCTGAGCACGTACTTTGCCGTGCAGGAGGTGAAGAAGGTGCTGGGCGCCTCGGCTACGGTCGACCGGGTGCTCGTCGGCTTCCACGTCGAGGGCTCCATGTCGGGCGGCACGCTCGCGAGCGGCATCGCGATGAAGGACCACCCGTTCGCGCTGCAGTACTCGCACCCCTACTGGCTGAGCCCCGTGGAGGGCAAGCAGGTGCTGAAGCCGTACAAGTGGCGCTACCTGCCGCAGTTTGACAAGCACGGCTCGTTCAGCCCGTTCACTGCGCACAACACGCGCCTCGTGTACCGCTCGTGGGGCCTGCTCGAGGAGGCACACGCCCCGCAGGCGTACGGCGGCGACTTTGGCTACGAGGAGGCGGAGGTGACCTCGTCGTGCACCGCGGCGTACCTGGCGTCGACCAAGATCCAGAGCTTCCCGTGGGTGCTCAAGTATGTGCCCTTGTTCGACCGTCTCGCGAGCCGTGTGCTGCCGCAGGGCACGGGCCCCTCGCTGGAGGAGCAGGAGAAGGGGTGTGCGGTGCTGCGTACGCTGGCGTACGCGGCGGACGGCAAGACGCAGTGCCTCTCGACGTTCAGCGTGAAGGGCGACCCCGGCTACCTGAAGACGGCCGCGTTCATCTCCGAGTCGGCGCTGACGCTGGCCAAGGAGCAGGCGCACTTTTCGGCGCTCGCGCAGCGCGGCGGCGTGCTGACGCCCGCGACGGTCGCGCCGGATGCGCTGCGTGCGCGCCTCGCGAAGTACGGCGGGGTGACGATCGGCGCGGCGGACGTGAGCGGCGCGCAGGACCTGACCGAGGTGCTCCGGGTGCACCCGTAGATGCGGTAGACGACGCTATACAACCTGCTGCCAGTTCTGTGCGCTGTGGTCCTCGTCGCGGAGGAGCGTGCGCTCGTGGATGCGGCGGCCCTCGTGCAGGCCGAAGGCGCACGCGGCGAGCACGAGGAGGAAGGCGAGGTCGCGCGGGACGAGCGCCTGGGTGAGGAACACGGTCTGGAGCGGCGGGAAGTAGACGAGGCACAGCTGTGCGAGGAAGCTCGCGCCGACCGTCCAGAGGAGCATCGTGTTCTCGGTGAGGCCCGTGAGCAGCCCGCGGTTCTGCACGACGGACACCAGGTCGAGGAACACGAAGCACGTAAAGGTCATCGTCGCGTCGCGCTTGTCGGCGCCGTCCGGCGGGCGCTCGAAGAGGAACACAAAGAGCGTCAGGAGCGTGATCACCGCCGCGGAGAACAGCGTGCGGTACAGCAGGCGGCGCGTGATCACCGGCGCGTCCTTCGCGCGCGGCGGGCGGCGCATCACGCTCTCGCTCGCGGGGTCCACGCCGAGGCTCTGGCTGGGCGGCCCGTCCATGAGGATGTTGATAAAGAGGATCTGCATCGGGTTCAGCGGGAACCGCAGCTTCATCACGGTGCTGAGCGCGATCAGGACCAGCGCCGCGGCCGACGTGCTCAGCTGGAAGGTGACAAAGTTTTGGATGTTGTAAAAGATGCTCTTGCCCTCGCGCACCGCGCTGAGGATCGTCGCAAAGTTGTCGTCGACGAGGATCATGTCCGAGGCCTCCTTCGTGACGTCCGTCCCGCCGCGGCCCATCGCGATGCCGACGTCCGCGAGCTTGAGCGCGGGCGCGTCGTTCACGCCGTCGCCCGTCATGCCCACGACCTCGTTGTGCGACTGCAGTGCAGAGACGATGCGCAGCTTGTGCTCCGGCGCCGTGCGCGCAAAGACACTCACCGACAGCACGCGCTCGCGCAGCTGGCGGTCGCTCAGCTGCTCGATCTGCGGCCCGGTGAGCACCTCGCCCTGCCCGCGGCTCCCGAGGAGCCCGAGCTCGCGGGCGATCGCGCTCGCGGTCACCTCCGAGTCGCCCGTGATCATCGCGATGTGCACGCGGCCGTGGTGCAGCTGCTTGATCGCGTCCGCGACGCCGGGGCGCGGCGGGTCGTGCATCGCCTGCAGGCCACAGAAGACGTACGTGGGGCGCGCGTGCGGCGCGGGCGCCGCGGCGGCGGCCATCGCGAGCACGCGCAGGCCGCGGTGCGCGAGGTGCGAGATCGCGTCCTGGACCTGCTGGCGCACCTTGTCGGTGAGCTTCTGCGCGTCGTCGTTGGTCTGGTAGAGCGTGCACTGCTTCAGGACGACCTCGGGCGCGCCCTTGAGCAGCACCTGCGCGGCGCTGCGCGGCTCGTTCCGGTAGTGCCCGGTGACGTCCATCATCTTCGCGTCGGAGCGGAAGGGCGTCTCGTGCTCGCGCTCCCACTCGCCGCGGCGGTCGTGCAGGCCGAAGCGCTCGAGCACGCGGAGCATCGCGACCTCGGTCGACTGCCCCACCAGCTCCCCGTCCTTGCTCGTCTCCGTGTTGTTGCACAGCGCGCCGGCCTCCAGGCAGCGGCCGAGCGCGCGCGGGATCGACTCGGGCGCCTCGTCCGGGACGTCGGCGATCCCGTCGGGGACCGTGTACGTCTTCACGACGCGCATCTCGTTCGCGGTCAGCGTCCCTGTCTTGTCGGAGCAGATCACCGAGACACACCCAAGCGTCTCGACGCTCGGGAGGCGCTTGATGATCGCGCTCTGGTGCGACATGCGCAGCGCGCCGAGCGCAAGCGTGACGGTGACCACGATCGGGAGTCCCTCGGGGATCGCCGCGACCGCGAGCGAGACGGCGATCGTAAACATCTCGAGCAGCGCCTGCTGCTGCAGCACACCGATGAGCATGATCACCGCAATGATGCACAGGCTCATGAGGCTCAGCCGCTGCGCAAGGTCCGCCATGCTGCGCTGCATCGGCGTCTGCCGCTCGTCGACCTGGTCGACCATGTCGAAGATGCTCCCGAACTCGGTGCGCGCCCCGGTCGCGACCACGACGCCCTTGCCGCTGCCGTGCTGCACGAGCGTGCCCATGAACGCAATGTTCTCGCGCTCGTTGATCGACACCTCCTCGTCGCCGCCGTCGCCGTCGCGCGGGATCGCACGCGCCGTCTTGCGCATGCCCTGCACCTCGCCGGTCAGCGCACTCTCGTCCGTCTCCAGCCCGGACGCCTCGGCGATACGCACGTCGGCCGGCACGCGGTCGCCTGCGGCGAACGTCACGACGTCGCCCGGGACGAGCTCCGAGGCAAAGACGCTCGTCGTATCGCCGTCGCGCACGAGGTGGCACTTGGGCGGCACGAGCTGGTTCAGCGCCTCGAGGCTCTTTTCCGAGCGGTACTCTTGCACGATGCCGACGGTGATGACGATCATCAGCGCGACGGTAATGCACACGGCGTCGTCCACCTGGCCCACAAGCACACTCACTGCCGCGCTGCCGAGCAGCAGCAGGTTGAGCGGTTCACGCAGCTGGTCTAGCCACTTTTTGTATGCAGACGGCTCCTCCTTGGCGGACAGCTCGTTTGGCCCATGCCGCCTGCGCAGCTCGTCGGCCTGCGCGCTCGACAGGCCCTTGTCGAGCGACGGGACGTCGAGCGCCTCGAGCGTCTCGTCGACGCTCATGCGCATAAAGCGCACACTCGCCTTGGGCTTTGTGTCGTCCTTGCCGTACGGGACTGCGTCAGCCGGCGGCGTACCGTCGGAGTCCACATAGCTGCGGCCGGCGGCCATCGCGTTCAGATGGAGGCGTGTGCCGCGGCGCAGGGGCCAGTGACCCGCCGTGGTGGAGGTGCGTTCCGCACGCAGGGTGGTACTATGCCTTGTCTACAGCTCGGTATGCAGCGGGGGCTCGGAGGACGCGGGGGTGCTCGAGCTCGTGGTGGAGCTCGTCGCAGAGCTCTGGCTGGCGCTCTGGCTGGCGCTCTCGCTCGCCTTCGGCTCCTTCGTCTCCTTCTTCGGCGCGCGCGTCTTGGCGATGCGGCGGCGGCGCAGGCGGTTCAGCGTGTCGCGCAGCTTTTTCGCACGGCGCTCCATGTCGCTCACACGGACCACCGGGTTCTCGTCCGTCTTGCGCGCGGCCTGGGCACGCTCGCCGTCGTCGAGCCACTTGCGGTCCTGCTCCAGCTGGTTCTGCAGCGAGTCGAGCTCGGTCATGGTGTACTTGCTGCTCTGCGCGGCCTTGAGCGCGGCCGTGAGGTTCGCACGCGCCTCGGCCACAAACTGGAGGCCGTCGTCGAGCGTCGCACGGAGCGCGGCGCTCGCCGCCGGCCGGCGCGTCGCCTCGTCGACACGCACACGCGGCGTGTCGAGCAGCTTCTTGAGCTCCTCGTACTTCTTCTCGACGGCCGTCGCCGAGGCGCTCTCGACCTCCTCGGCGAGGAACGCACTCGCACGCTCGGCGCCGTCGCGCATCGCCTGCTGCTCGCGCGCGCTGATGTACGGCGCGATGCTCGTGTCGTCGAGCAGCTCGCGCGCCTGGTACATGAGCGTCTCGAGCTGGTTCGACGCGGTGTCCTTGAGCACGCGCTGCTTCGCCTCGTACACAATCAGGCGCAGGCGCTCGAGCGACTTGAGCTTGTCCTGGCCCTCGAGCGGGCGCATGTCCGACAGGTAGTGCGTCGAGAGCATCAGCGGCACGACGCGCGTCTGCTTCGTGGCGGTGGCGTTTGCGTCCGTGGCGTTCGTCGCGTTCGAGCTGCTCTCGTTCGGGCCAAAGAAGCTGCGCAGCGCGCCGGCGACCGTCGTCTTGGGCGTCACCACGAGCGACGGGCTGTGCACGCCGTACACGCCGTGCGGCACGCTCGACACACTCGCGTTCACGAGCGTGTGCACGTTGCGCAGCTCGTTCGTCGCACGCAGCTCGTGCAGCGCGTCGCTGACGCCCGTAAACGTGACGTGCATCAGCGGGCCCGGCGTCCCGGCCGGGAGGCGCGCGAGCGCCTCGGCGGTGTACGCGAGCGTGATGCCAAAGTCCTCGTCGGCGTCCTCGACCTCGTAGGTGAACTGGTTCGTGTCCGCGGGGCCCGCAGGGAACACGGTCGAGACCTGCTGCGTGCTGATATCCGCCAGGTCGATGCCGTACATGTTCCCGTCCGTGACGTTCACCTGCTTCATGCGCAGCGCCGGCTGCATGCTCGCGCCGAAGAGCGCAGCACCCATCACCGGCGCCTCGTCCGCGTTGACGTTCACCGCGACCTTCGCGTCGGGCACGCCGGCCGCCCGCAGCGCCGCCTGCACGGCCGGCACGCGCGTCGTGCCGCCGATCTGCACCACGGAATCGACCGCCTGGATGCCGCCATCGGTGCGCTGCAGCAGCTCGCGCAGCGGCGCCACGACGCGCTCGAGCTCGCCGGCGTCGTGCATCGCCTGCTCAAAGCGCTCGCGCGACACCGACGTGCGCAGGTCCAGGTCGTGCGCGAGGCCCTCGACGTAGCTCGCGGCCTCGGCGTTCGCGGAGAGCACATGCTTCACGCGGTTCGCCTCGCGCAGGAGGCGCGCCAT
Organism: Malassezia obtusa; assembly: GCA_029542945.1. NCBI lineage: Eukaryota > Fungi > Basidiomycota > Malasseziomycetes > Malasseziales > Malasseziaceae > Malassezia > Malassezia obtusa. Next base: position 74,647 of record CP119939.1, on the reverse strand, counting down.
CGCGCGCTTGTCGTGCCGCACGGAGCCGCCGAGCGCCGCGCCGTGCTGCGCGTCGAACGCGTCCGCAAGCAGCTCGCGCACGAGCAGGTCGAACGTCAGGCCGCCCACCTCGCGGCTCCACGCCGCATCGAGCACACGCACGTTCGTCACCGTCTTGCTGCGCGCGTCCGGCGCGGGCGTCTCGGAGAGCTCCACAAGCGTCGCGCGCGACGCACCCGAGCCCACGTCGAAGAACACGTGGCGCTCCGGCTTCGCGAAGCTGCGCATCTGCGCGTAGTTCACCGCGGCCGCGGCGCCGTCGCTGATGACCTGCGGCCGGAAGCCCGCGAGGACCGCCGCGTCGAGCAGCGCCTGGCGCTCGAGCGGCGTGAAGAAGATCGGCACGGTGATCACGGTGTCGAGCCCCTTCTGCGCGCCAAAGTAGCCGCGCGAGCCCGGCACAAAGCCGATGCTCAGCATCTCGCCCGCGGTGTCCTCGGCGAGCTCGCGGATGTGGTCGAGCTCCATGCCGACGATCTCCTCGGGGCGCCAGAACGCGTCGCTCTCGGGCGACGGGCGCACCACACACGACGAGCCACTCACGTTGGCTCCGGTCAGCGGCAGGATCTCGTTGCCGACCACGCGGCGGTAGAGCGCCGCGGCGCTCGACTCGCTCGCGTTGCACGACTGGCCGAGGAGGAGCTTCGCGGCGTGGTACGTCTGCAGCGGGCTGCGCGACGCAAACGCGTACGCCTCGCCGCCAATCAGGCGCTCCTGCTTCGCGAGGTTGCCGTCCGCGGGCACCTTGCCCTTGAACGCGACCGTCGCCTGCACCTTCCGCTTCGAGTCGCGGCTCAGCACGACGTCGAACGGCATGCCCGGCTTCACGAGCGCGGCCTTGATCCATTCGGTTCCGTAGTCGATACTCACAACGCCCATCGCAGCCGCAGGCGGCGCCAGGAGCACCGCCAGCACGGCACACACGAGCGCCGTCAGCCACCCGGCGCAGAAGCTTCGCATGCTGGAGGGGGGAAGACGGTTCCACGTAGCCTCTCGGCCGACACACCAACACGCACAGGCCAGCCGCGGCGTAGCGCCGCCCTGGCGCGGTCCCTTGTACTGTACTACCGGAGTGCCTGGATCTGCGCGAGCTGCGCGTTCGCCGCCTGCAGCCGCATTTCCATGTATCGCCGCGCCATCCACACCAACAGCAGCGCCATCGCCCCGCCAAAGAACACCAGCGCGTCCATCAGCCCGTCGACCCAGTCGTAGCTCTGCACGGCCTTCACCGGCTTCTTGGGCGGCGCGACGCTCTTTGGCTGCGTCTTCCACACGTACGCCGCAAGCAGCCGGCGCGCACTGTCGTCGCCCCGCACCCATAGCCACAGCGCCTTGAGATGCAGCCGGACCAGCGCAGGGAACGCCGTGAGCGCCGACTCGGTCGGCGCCAGCGCCGCGACCGTGTCGTAGTAGCGCTTCGCGAGCGGGAAATCGCGCTCCAGCGACCCCGTGCCCGCCTCATACATCTGCGCAAGGTGCCAGCGGGGCGACACCATGTTCCCCGCCGACTCTGCGAGCGAGAAGTAGCACGCCGCAGCGTCCTTCGCGACGGCGTTGGTGCCGCGCGCAAGGCGCAGGTAGTCGCAGATCTTGCCGAGCGCGTGCGGCGAGCCCTGCAGCGCGCTCTGCGCCCAGTACGTGAGCGCCGTGTCGTCCGTCGCGCGCGGCGGCGCGGGGCGCAAATACGACTTGACCGGGTCGAGGATGTACGCGATGTTGTCCTGCGCCTCCTCGATGCCCTGCGAGGCGGACACGGCCCATGCAAGCAGCGCCGTGGCCGTGTCGCCGCGCGCATGGGCGATCTCGGCACGGTGGTACACGGGGTCGTCCCAGTCGGCGCGCTCCGCGGCGTACTTCAGGTCCGGCAGGCCGAGGTGGCAGTTGTGCATGCTGCGGTTGTTCGCATACGCCCAGTCTGCGCGGATGCTCCCCGTGAGGTAGCGCAGCTCGAACGGTGTCTCGAGCAAGCTCGACTCGCGCGTGTCGCGCACGTCGCTCAGGCTGCCCGCGACCGCGAGCTGCGCAAGCGCCTTTTCGGGCAGCTTGGAGCGCATCAGCGTCTTGGCGATCTCGAGCGCCACGTCGGGCGCCTGGCCCAGCTTCTGCGTCCGCTCAAAGATCTCGGCGGCACGCGCCGTGTCTTTCGCGCCGCCCCAGCCCTCGTCGAGCAGCACCGCGAGCCACGCGGCCCCGCGCCGGTTCCCGTCGAGCGCTGCGCGCGTGAGCCACACCTTGGCACGCACAAAGTCCTGCGGCGCGCCGTCGCCACGCAGGTACATGAGCCCCAGCAGCGCTGCCGCATTGCCGGTGTGCACCTGGTCGAACTTCTCGACCTCGTTCGCGAGGTACGCGCGCTGCGGCGTCCCGTCCGGGCGCCGCGACGTCCACGCATAGTTCTCGAGCTCGGCGGGCATCGGCCAGCGCACCTCGGCGACCTGCAGCGCATACTGCATTGCCAGCCGGTAGTCGCGTGCGATCGCGCCGAGCGGCTCGCCCTCGCCCACGATGCTCCCGCGGTACAGCGCATGCGCGAGGAACGACAGGCGCCCGAGCTGGTACGTGTCGCTGTGGTGCGCGTATGCATCGAGCAGGCCATGCAGCGTCGCGGCGTCGTGCAGCGCGAGCGGCTCCTGGCTGATCATGCGGCGCACTGCCGGGCGGTGCAGCTTCGCCATAAGCAGCATATTGTCCATGCCGGACGCCAGGCCGAGGTACGTGCCGCCCCGCATCGCCGCACGGTCGCTCCGGCGCAGCTTCGCATACGGCAGCGTCCGGCCGCCCGGGGGGCCGTCGAGAAACTCGTTGTAGCTCTTCTGTGCCGCCGCGTCGTACCACCGGATCGCCTCCAGGCAGTCTGCCGGCACGCCCAGGCCGCGGTCGTAGCGGTGGCCCACCGCAAGCTGTGCGCCACGCACGCCTTCCTGAGCCGCAAAGACGTAGTGCATCAGCGAGCGCTCGTGCTGCACCGGTGCGTCAAACAGCACCTCGAGCAGCGGGCTGCCGTACAGAAAGCCGAGCCGCGCGTGCGCCGTCGCATTCCCCAACGCGGCGAGCCGCTCAAAGGCGCGCACCGCACGGGGGATATTGGGCGCCGCGCCGTGCGTGCCCCACAGCGAGTGCTCGCCGAGCACCCAGAGCGCGTCGGCCTGGACCGCCGACGCGTTCGTGCCGCGGAACGACGCGTCGATCAGCGCTTCGGCGCTCACGTCGTCGAACGCGAGGCGCTCGAGCGTCGCGATGGCCCAGCTGCGCCGCGCCTTGGCCGTGCGCACGGCCTCAGTGTCGCGCGGCCCTTTTTCTGCTCCCACAATACGCTCTGGGAGCACCCTTTGCGTCTGGTTCCGGAGCCAGTGCGTGAGCACCGAGCGCTGTTCGGACATGCGGTACGTCTCGGCGATCGTCTGCACCAACGGCATCGGCTCGTCGCGCAAATCCGACACAAACGGGCCCCACATCGCCTGCTCCCAGCCGTTTAGGATCTCGGGCTGATTGCGCCGTGCATGCGCACGCTCGGCTTTGACTGCGTCATAGTCCCAGTCTGGCCATAGCGCATCCACAGGGGTGTCGTAGACGGTATGCGGCTCGCGATCCACACTCGGCCTCGGCCCAGACTCGAACCAGCTCAGAATTCGGTCGCTGAGAGTGGCTTGGTCCTGTGTTGGCGTGCCAAAGCGGCCGAATCCGGCGCGCTCCGCGAGCGCCGCGGCGATGTCGGCCCAGGATCCGGCCGTGGACGCTGCGAATTTCTCGCGCGGTGAGATCGACTCATCCACAAGACTCCGAAGCTCGTTCAGTGCCGACGCGTATGCCTCGTCGGCTTCTGTATGTGCGGCCACCACGGCCACGAGCCCGGCGCCCAGCCAGGCAACGCGCATCGTGGAAGAAGTCGGCCGTGCGCCGCACGTGATACTGGGCGTGGTTCCTGGGTCGCTGCGACGCGCAGCGCGCCTGCCGAACGCTAGTCGTCTTGTCGTTATCGTCACTAGAATACTATCGAAATGATTACCGACATGTCGCGGTGCTTCAGTGCATCCCAAAACAGATGCACATAAAATCGTGTGAATACATAAAATGCATAGATTTTTTCTGAGGGCGGCGTTCGGAGCATCGCATTCTCATACTGGAGCTTGGCGCGAGCATAGTCGGGTGGGTCGCTGGTTTCATAAAGCCGACCGGACTCCCAGAAGGCCTCGCGGATTTCATACTCAGAGAGCTTTAAGAAGCAGTACAGTGCCGCTTGTCGCTCGTTCCTGTACTCCAAGAATTCACACAGTCTCAGGCGTCCTTCGCCTTTCTGTGCTGCACTGTGTGCCCAGTAATATAGCGCAGTAAGATCAGTTGGGCTCGAAGCAGTGCGCTGAAAAGCATTTCTCCCTGTGTGAGTTACGCGACGCACGTTGGTCCAACAAAAACGCGACGTTCTCCTGTGCAAACCGCATGCCCTGCTCGGCAGCAATGGCAAACGCGAGCAGAGCTGTAGGAATGTCGCCTCTGGCATACGCTGCATTTCCGCGATGGAAGATTGGATCAGACCAGTCACCACGCTCAGCGGCCTCTCGGAAATACCCCACCGTCTTTTCGCAGGTTGCATTTCCTGTCTTGAGCAATGCAGCACAAACTCGGCCACGGATGTAGGGCTGCTCAACGCGAGGGTATACCATGTATGCAGTCTCTCCAATTCTCATAAGTACATCCGGGTCTTCTCGACTAGCCATTGCCAGATTGTTTTTGGTTAGCGCATGTTTGATAAGTTCTAGTTGGGATGCCGGTGGAACACGACCCTTGCGACCCGAAAAGTATTCAAGAGCCAGCTCCGCATCTTGAGGAAAGCCACCTAGTCCATGGAGGGCTATGAGCCCCAAACCATAGGATCCATCCTCTCCCAGACTGCGCTGCAGCCACATGTGTGCGAGGCGTTCATCTTTTTCGACACCTTCGCCTCGCAAGTATTGCATGCCCAAAAGCTCAGCTGCTTCTTTGACCGAGGACTCTTCATCCTCGTCTAGGTTATTTTTTTTCGGGATCTGGGACAAGTCCTCCGGCCAATGCCGATGCACAACTTGTTTCGCGACCTGCGCGCTGCGGACTGGATCGCGGGGGATTGCAGCGATAGTTTCGCTTTGAGACAACATACTGCCGTGGTATAAAGCGAGTGCAAGGAACATGAGCTGGCCCAGATCACGAATTTGACCCTCATCTAATAGACGGAGCATATCCAGCCGTGCATTTTGATCATAGAGGAGGCGAGGATTCCTTCTCAAAATCCTGGAAACTAGGTAATGTCGTGATGAGCGTATAAAAACGCCTGATTTCCTGTTCCTGTGCAGATAGACAGGAAGGTCTCGGGATCTCCGACTCCACCTTTCAAGCACATGGATGGGCCATTTCGTGTACGTTGGTACGCGTCCGCCTAGTACTTCTTGTGAAGCCTTGTAGGATACATTTGCCTGGCGTTCGTAGAGACGCAACGCTTGCATGCAGTCCTTTGGAACGCCAAGGCCGTGTAGAGAGCGATAAGCTAGAGCGAGCGTGGAATGTCGATCGCCTTGGGCAGCCGCACTCTCGTAATGCAGAATGGCGCGAGCGTCGTTTCTTGGAATGCCATACACTGCAGCGATGACGGGGCTTCCGTAGAGAAATCCAAGGCGCGCGTGGGCGGTAGCATTTCCTGTGTTCGCAAGACGTTCATAAGCCCGGATTGCGCGCGAGATGTTGGGCATTGCTCCGTGTGTCCCCCAGAGAGAATGCTCGCCCAGTTCCCACAGAGCATCTGCATGAATGGATGACCCAGATACATTTAGTGGCAGAAATGATTCTGTTGCAGCATCTTCGTGGCGAAAGGCGACATGCTCGAGCAATCTGATAGCATGTGAACGGACTTGACATGCCAGAGTGCAGCGGGGCACTCGTATTTGAGGAGCCAACCAGGATTGTAAGTACGAGCGGAGCGCCTGCGTTGTGGGCGTTGCATCATAGGCCTCCTGGACAGCTTGCATACCAGAAGAAAGTTCTCGCTCGAGCCCTCCGGCAAATGGACCCCACATTGAGAGCTCCCACCCATTGGTCGTTGGTTGCAGGTTAGAAGGAAGTTTGTATTTTAGGAACACGGAAACTAGGGAATGTTCCCTGTCGGGCCAGAAAGCTGTTTCATCATAGTAAGTGTATGCAGGTCTGTCACTAGATGAAGATCGCAGGAAGTACTCGAAGATAGCTGCAACGATCTCTCGCAATGGGCCTGAATACGACGAACGGCCGATATTCTCACGCGAGTGTCGCCGCGCCCACTGAGCGACTTTTTCCTTCAGAAAGGTTCCAAAACCTTCCCCATTGGATGCGGTACTTGTAACCTGGATTAGGTCTTCTAGAAACTTCATCTCGCTCCCTGGGACACCGATTATGATATCCAAGAGTTGGTGTGCCTTTGAATACACAGATCTGTCATCCTGTTGCGCCAGCGCATACGCCAATTCGTTATCGGAACATTCAAACTCGTATCGATCAATATGTGCGCTGCGCGTAGAATAGAAAATTATTGTGCAAGCCGGGCTCACCAGAAGCACCAGAAGTGCGACCCATGCAAGCACGTACATGGTGTCCGTGCGCATACCACGTGATCCAGATGCCGCCACGGTGCACCGTCTTTGTGCACCTGCGCGGCGCGACGGCCAGTGGTGCCGACTGGCGGCTGGGCCCGCAGCACGCACTGGCGCTCGTGGCATATAGCGCGCGGCAATGGGGGCCAGTGGTGCAGTGCTATTTTCCGCGCGGCATGGGCCGCCTGCTTGGCTACGGTACGATTACCTTTCGCGACAAGGACAGTGTTACGCGTATGCTGCATGCAGCGCATGAGCGCAACGGCGTGCTCCGGATACCCTATGCATCGCGGCCCGAGCGGCCTGACGAGATTGCATACACGTCCCTCGCCGACGCACGGCGTGCGTGGGCGACGGGCCCGTCGGTGCTCGATGCAGTGCATGCTTCGGCGCCGCTTGCGTCCGGCGCCCGCGGCGAGTCACGCGACCACTTTTTTGTGAAGGTCGAGCGGCAGAAGGAGCGCGCGCCGCCGCGCAAGAAGCCGTCGCGCATGCGCGAGCTGCTAAGCAAGTTTGGCGGGTTTGCGGACAAGCTCAAAATCACAAACGGCACAGATAGTTCGTAGAGCTACGACTGGGTACGCTTGCGCACGTTGCGCTGGCGCGCGTCGCGGAACGCTGCATTCTTGCGCTTGCGGTTCTCGTGCTTGTGCACGTTGCGCGTGTGCCGCCGCGCCGCGGCGCGCTCGGGGTCCGTGACGCCCTCGAGGAGGCGCGCATTGCGCCGCTCGCGCCGCTTGGCCGCGATCGACTGCCGCACGTGTGCGTAGGCGCGTGTGAAGGCTGCGGCGTCGACGCGGCCTTGCACGAGATCCTGCACTTCGCTCGCAAGCGTGCGGAGCGCCTCGTCGGCGGACTCGTCCTCCACCAGCCGCTGGATCGGCGAGAGGATGTGCACGAGGAATTTCTCGAGGCGCGCGGCCTCGAGCTGCGTCGCGATCGCCGCGAACCACTTGAGGATCGCGCCGATGCGCTGCGCCGCATGCTCGCGCGCGCCTGCCTGCGGCGTGAGGCGCGCCGCGTGCGACAGCTTCGAGAAGAGCCACGCGAGCGGCGCCTCGTCCGCGCCACGCGCGCGGTCGTCCACGGTGTCGATCGCGGCCTCGACCTCGGCGAGCTCTGCGTCCGCCCCGGCGTCGGAGGCATCGTCACCGGCGTCCGCGGCGACGGCGCCCGTGTCGCCGTCCTGCATCTCCACATCGCCCTCGGCAAAGTGCCGGCCGAGGTAGACCAGGTTGCGCACGACCTGCAGCGTGAGTGCGTCGTCGAGCGTCGCGCCGTGCAGCTGCGCCACGAGCTGCTTGGCGGCGCGCACCTGCACGGCATGCTCGACCGGGCGCTCGGCAGCAAACACTGCGCCCAGCACGCGGCACGCCGCGATGCGGCACCATGCGTGGGGGAAGGTGAGCAGCGTGATGACCGCGTCGAGGCCGTCGCGGCCCAGCATGGCGTGTGTGCGTGCGGCGTCCTTTTGGTAGAGCGTCTGGAGCGTCTGGAGCGCCTGGTACGCGACGCGCCACTCGGCGTCTGCATCCCCGTCTGCGTCGCGCGCCGCTTCGGACAGCGCGCGCTGGACGGCAGGCATGGCATCCGCCGCGACGCGGAAGCCGTCGGGGCGCGCGAGCGCCACGTCGTACACGCGGAGCGCAACGGCCGCGAGCTGCACGGCCTGCGCGGAGGCGGGCGGCGCGCTTGCCCAGCGGTGTGTCATCGTGAGGACATGCGTCAAGGCGCGCTCGTCGAGCGCGGAGAGGAGCACGCCGAGCACGTGTGCGGCCTGCTGCTTGCACGCGACCGACTCGTCGTTGCAGAGGAGCATGACGAGCGCGACGAAGAACAGCTCGGCGTACGTGTTCACGACCTCGGTGCTGAACTTGGCAAGCACCGCGCCGAGGAGCTCGAGCACGCTGCGCCGGCCTGACTCGCCCTCGTACGCGAGGTTCTTGGCGAGGAACTGCAGCTGGTTCGCGAGGCGGCCCTTGCCCTGGGGGTAGTCGAGCAGGAACTGGAGGTAGAGCGCGCGGCACACCTCGCGCACCTGCGCGTCGTGGCTCGTGACGAGCAGCTCCGCGATGCGGTCCATCACGTCGTAGATCTCGGGGACGACGAACGCCCGCGCGACGATCGCGCGCAGGAGCGCAAACACGCTCGCCTGCACGTCAGCGTCGTCGACGTCCGGCGCGACGAGGCGCAGGAGCTCGGTGAGCTGCTGCTCCTGCGGCGCGACCGCCTTGCAGTCGCGCAGGATCACCGCGAGCGCACGCACCGCCGCCTGTGCCACCGCCGAGTGCAGCCCGCCGGTGTGCCGGAGGATCGCGAGGATCTGGCGCTGGACGACGGGCATGCCCTCGGCGAGGTTCGGCAGCGGGCAGCGGCTCAGCGCCGCGGCCGCGCGCAGGCCGCGCTCGACGACCGGTGCGGCGCGCGCAAAGAGCGTCTCGCCGACCGCCGGGAGCAGCGGCATGAGCTTCGCGATGGTCGCCTCGTCGTGCACGTCGAAGCGCGAGCGGCGCAGCGCCGTCGTGAGCATGTCGAGGCCGAGGTTCACAAAGAGGTGCGCGTTCTGCGCGAGGTAGTCCTGCTCCGCATGCTCGGCGTCCTTGCGCGAGGTCTGCACCTCGTGCTTGTCGCGCCGCCGCTTGGCGGGCTTCGCCGTGGCGCCGAGCGCACTGACGCCGCGCGCAATCAGCGTGTGGCACAGCACGAGCAGCGCGCCGGCGTCGAGGTGCTCGTTCGCATTCACGCCCGACGCGATGCGCCGCAGACACTCGTCGGCGGTGCGCAGCGTCTTGGGCACCGCCGTGGTGCTCAGCACGTCGCGCAGCGGGAGCAGCAGCTCGTTGAGCCGCGTCGGCGCCGCGAGGCGCGCGAGCTGCTCGAGGGTATCCAGGCTCTTGCTCTGCCGCATCTCGCGCACCTTGGTCTTGTTCTCGACCGCCTCGCGGTCCTCGCCCGTGGCGCCAAACAGGTCCTCGACCGCCGCCGCGACCACGTCGTGCACGCCGTCGTCGACGAGCGTCAGCAGCGGCGGCGCCGTCGGCGTCTTGGTGCTCAGCGCGACGAGCAGGCCGTGCACCGTAAACGCACACACCGCGCGCTGTGGGCCGCGCGTCAGCGTGCGGTGCAGCTCGCGCACGAGCGGCGCAAAGTACTCGGCACCGATCGCGCGCAGGAGCTGCAGCGCAATCTCGCGCGCCGTGTCGCGCGTCGACTGCAGCTTGCTGCGCAGGACTTGCGCCATGGACGCAAACGTCTTGAAGAGCTCCGTGCGCCGCCGCTCCTCGGGCAGGTGCTGCGCGACGCGGCCCGCACCGACGAGCAGCGGCAGACGCGCCGGGAGGCGCTCCTCGTCGCGCGTGTCGAGCGCCGCGTGGAGCTGCGGGAGGACCTTTTCCGTGACGGTCTGGGCGATCGCCGCGGGCGACGGCGGGCCGCGGCCGGTGGGCGCCGGCGGCTCCGCGGCGTTGTCGGTGGCATCGGCACGCGCTGTGCCCTCGTCCGCGGCGTCGGCCTCCTCTTCGGCGACGTCTTCGTCCGCGGCGCCTGCACCGTCCTTACTATCCTCGGCGTCGTCGTCGCCCTCCATCGCCTCGCCGTCCATCGCAAAGTGGAACGCCTCGAGGAAGCCGACGGTGCCACGCACATGCAGGCGCTCGGCCGCAGACGTCTCCTCCTTCGCGGTGTGCTCCTTGACCTCGCGCAGGAAGCGCGACAGCCAGTGGTAGTAGTGGTTCCACTGCAGCGCGCTGCCGATGCGCTTGATCGCCCCGAGCGCCTCGTTGACCATGCCCATGTCGTAGCCGCCGCTCGCGTTCGGCTGCAGGAAGTGCCACGCGAGCGGCACAAACAGCTCCGAGAGCGTCTTGGAGCGCAGCGCGCCCGCCTCGGCAAACTCCGCGAGGCGGTGCAGCGCGCGGATGCGGCGGTGGGCCTGGATGTGGTACAGGTTCGCAAACACGCTCGCCTCCTCGTCGCCGCCGACGAGCAGCGGCTGCAGCTCCTGCAGCGCGCCGACGTGCGGCGCAAGGCGCGCGACGGCCTCGCCGAGGAGCACAAACACCTCCTTGCGCACCGTCTCGGCGCGTGCGTGCAGCCGGCGGCGCAGGCCCGGGAGCAGCACGCGGTGCACGAGCGGGAGGCCGTCGGGCGCCGCCTCGCGCACGAAGCGCTGCAGGATCGCGGCGCCCGTCGTGCGCATCGCGAGCTCCTCGGTGTCGGTCACGAGGAAGAGCGCGTTGTACAGCAGCGCGTGCCACTCGTCGGGCGTCACGCGCGTCTCGGGCGCGAGCACCTCGTCGGAGGCCGCGAGGCGCGCGTCAAAGTCGATCTCGTCGAGCGCGCGGTGCGAGTAGGCATTCAGGCCCTGCACCCAGCGCGCGGCGCGCGCGAGCGCCGCGTCGGCGGTCGCGAGCTGCGCAAAGGCCGCCGCGTACTGCGCGCGCGCCTGCTGCGAGCGGAGCTCGGCGCCGAGGCGGCAGAAGAGCGCGTACAGGTCCGCAAACGCCGCGCCGTGCAGCGGCGCGAGCGGGAGGAGCGTCTCAAAGGTGCGCAGGAGCTCGAGCTTCGTGCGCTCCGGCACGGCGCGCGCGCTGTGGCGCATGAGCGGCACGAGCAGCTCGAGCACCGCCGCCGCGTCCTCCGGCCGGTCCATGTACGCGCCGAGCGCCGTGAGCAGCGCCATCTCGCGGCGGAGCAGCTCGTCGCGCGCCGGGCCCGCGAGCGCGTACGTAAACGACCCGCGGATCGTGCGCTCGACGAGCGCCGAGAGGTGCGTGAGCAGCGGCGCGACGCTTGGGCGCACGAGCGCCGCGTCCTCGAGCGTGTGCTCGGCAATGTCGAGCACGGTGTGCGCGACCGCCGGCTTGATGCTCGTGCTGCCGAGGCACGCATACACGCGGGGGAGCACGCTCGCGTCCGCAAAGAAGACACGCAGCGTGTCCCCGCGGCGCGCCCACGCCTGCACGAGGTCGAGGAGCGCCGAGGGCGACTGCACGCTGTCCTGCGCGAGCGTCGCGAGGCGCGGGTGCACGAGCTCCGTGAGGATCGTCGGCGCATACACGCGCCAGTCGGGCGCACGGGCGTACTGCACCGCGTCCGCAAGGCGCCGCAGCCCGAGGCGGTACACGCTGCGGTCCGCGTCGTGCTTGGCGTGCACCGCGAGGGACACGGTGACGCCCACGAGGCGCGGCATGCACGGCGCGAGCGGGCCGCCGAGGCGCCGCAGCACGTCGCCGAGGAACGTCAGCAGCCCGCTCTGCTGCCGCGGCGTCGCGCGCGGCGGCGGCGCCAGCTCATAGACGCCGCCCCGCACGGCGCCCTCCTCGGGGAACGCCTGCAGCATGAGGTCGACGAGCAGCGACAGCTCCGTGTCCGTGCACTCGTACAGCGCGTCGAGGATCGCCGTGCGCCGCGCGTGCTGCCCGGCGCCCGCGGTGCGCGCCGCGCGCCGCGACACCATCAGCCCGTACAGCAGGCGGATCACGATCGGGAGGATCTCGGCGCGGTGCGCCGCAAACATCTCGGCGCCCGCACGCAGGTCCGTCTGCGCAAGCGTGTCGCGGAACTGCACCGGGTCGAGCAGCGCGCGCAGGCGGTCGGCGTGGTGCTCGAGCCACGGGTGCTTCCACGCGAGCAGGCACGAGAGCGCCCCGCGCTGGATCGGCAGCTCGGGGTGCGCACACAGCGCCACAAAGTGCGTCCAGAGCGTGTCGGCGGACGGCAGCGCACGCGCGTCACGCACCTCGGCAAAGATGCCCAGGAACCGCGTGAGGCGCGCGCCACGCACCTTGGCCGGCGCCACCGCCTCGTCCGACACGAGCCGCGGCCACTGCGCCAGGACATGGCCCACGAACGGCGCCGCATGCTTCTCGACAAGCACCGCGTGCTCCTCGTACACCTGCAGCAGCTGGTCCGCATAGTGCCGCGCGTCGAAACGCACCGCAGGCGGCGCAAGCAGCGCGGCCTGCGCACGCTGCGCCGCGTCGCGGGGGCGCGCGAGCGACAGCGCCGCATGCAGCGTCTCGAGGCGCGTGCGCAGCTGTGGGTCGTCGAGCGTCGCGTCCAGCGGCGCGTCGACCGCGGCCTCGGCGCGTGTGGGTGCCTCCTCCTCCTCGTCATCATCATCCTCGTCGTCATCCCCCTCCTCTGTCCGCTGGTACGCCGCGTCCAGCTCCTGGTCTGCATCGCACAGCTGCGCAAAGGACACCGCCCAGACCTCGTCGGGCACGCGCGCCGCGAGCGCAACGAGCGTCGCGCGGCTCTCCTTCCACACCGGCTTCAGATTCAGCTTCAGCGTGCCGGTCGTGTACGCGACCAGCGCCTGCAGCTGCTCGTCGGTGCCACGCAGCGCCTTGAACGCCTCGCGCTGCGCCTGGCGCAGCTTGACGTTGCGCGTCGTGACGTTCGCGACGTCCAGCGGCAGCTCCTCAGTGGAGAGCAGCAGCTCGTACACGTTGAATGGCGCAGCGGCGTGCAGCACCGCGAGCATCCGCAGCGCCGCCGCGACCACGGCACGGTCGGCGGCCAGCAGCCGCGGGCGCAGCACCGCCGTCGCCAGCGCCACATTCGGCAGCGCCCACTGGTGCGCGGCGCCCTGCGCGACGAGCTCGGCGAGCGGCACCTGCACCGCGTGCACGTCGAGCGCCAGGAGCTGCTCCACGGCGCTCGGTGTGCCGCCAAAGAGCGGCTGCAGCGCCGCCCACGCGCCGCCCGCCTCGGCCGTGCGCAGCGCACCGGCGAGGAGCGCACCGAGCACCGCGACCTGCGCCGCGTCGGTCGCGTGCACGCGCGCCTCGACGGCCCGCACGAGCGCCGCGACGTGCGCTGCCGCGTGTGTCGAGAAGTGGGGCGCGAGGCGCACGGCGGCCAGCACGCCGGCGTCTGCGTCGCCGATCGTCTCGAGGCGTGCGTCGATCACTGCACGTGTGCGCCGCATCCAGCGCAGCACGACACTCGTGGGCGGCGCAGAGCGCAGGTGCGCCAGGTGCCCGCCCTCATCGAGCTCGGCAAGGAGCAGCAGCGCCGCGTCCTGCTGCCGCCGGTCGCCCTCCAGGAGCGCCGCGGTGGCTTCGAGCGCCGCTGGGAGCACAAACGCACGGAAGCCGTTCCAGGGCGTCGCCGCAAGCACCACGCCCTGCAGCGCCGCCCACGCCACGTCAAAGTCGCCGCTCAGCGGGCGCCGCGCGAGGCTGCGCAGCACGTCCGTGCCGGGGCCCGCCGAGTCCTGCACGCGACCCAGCGGAAGAAGCACAGAGAGGAGCGTGCAGAACGTCTCGAGCAGGCTCGCGTGCTCGCGCGTCCACGAGAGACGCGCGTCCAGCGACTTGAGGTACGCAAATAGCGGTCCTTTCAGCTCGTCATCGACGCGCGTGCCTTTTCGCGCACCTGCCGCGTACGTCAGCCAGACGAGAGTCGTCTGCAGCGCATCACTCGCCCCTGTGCTGCCATCCAGCGCGCTGGTGCGCTCCGTGGCCCACTTCAGGAGCACCTCAAGTGCCTTACGCATCTGCGGCGCCTTGGTGTGGTGCACGAGCGCGGTGAATGCCTCAGATCCGACGCGCCGCACGCGCTCAGCATGCCCCTCGTGCTGCAAAAATGCGCCGAGAAGCTGCGGCGTGCGCGAGTGCAGCGCATGTGCCGCCGACGCACAGCTGTATGCAAGCGTCGCCGCGACGCCGTCCTCTAGCGCTGCACAGTCGGCGTCGTCGTACATCCGGGGAACCAGCACCGCAAGCTTGGCCTGAGGCGCCTTGCGCACGAGGTGGGCGAACGCCTCGGTCGCGAAGCGCCGGGTATGCGCCTTGGTGCGTCCGTGCCGAGGGTCGAGGAAGCCGCGCACGATCTCCCAGCTCTGGAGGAGCAGGTTTGCGTCGCTCGCACGCACCATCGTCGTGGATACGGCACGGAAGAGCCATGCGGCACTGTGGAATGCACGCTCCACGAGTCGCGCGGCCAGCGCCTCGTCGTTCTGCGTCACATTCTTGTCCATGAGCGACGAGGCGCGCAGCAGTGCCGTGAGAAGTCGGGGGTATACAGGCAGGAACTCGGATCCGAGATCAAATGCCAGGCGCGGTACCAGGTCCAGGAACGCGTCCCATGCGAGCCAATTTTTGTCATCCAGGGTTAGAAAGCGGTCTAACGCGTCGGCGATCTCGTCGCGGTGGTGCAGCAGGAGCACGAGCGACAGCGCCTTGCGGTTCACCTCCGCATGAAACTCCTGGAATGGCAGACTCAGGTTCAGCTCGCTCCACTCCCGCAGCGCCACACCGAACGCGGTGCTGTTCGGGTCCGAAGCTTCGGCGACGTTAGAAGCACTGGTCGCTGCGGCGAACGCACTCGCAGGCGCATCGAGTCCCGCGAGACGCAGCCGAGATGCGCCCCAGCTCGACTCGCTTTCGCGCGCGAGATCGATCGAGACATTTCGGAGGCGCTCATGAAACGAGACGTACTTGAAGCGCCCCGCCTCGCTCATCGTCGCGCAGGGGAGAGTGGAGTACCAACTTTTTTTTTTCGTCGGCCGACAAACTTCTTGCGCACGGTTTGCCATCATGGAGGGCTCGCTCGCCGAGCGCTACCGCGAGCTGCGTCGCCGTGCGGAGCTGGAAAAAGAGCATGAGTCCAGCGAGGAGTCCGAGTCTGAGTCGGATGTGACAGAGGATGAGGAAGGCGAGCAGCTTACGCCACAGGTCGATGCCGCCATCCTGCGTACGTTGCAAAAGATCCGCAGCAAGGACCCGGCGTTGTACCAGTCTGATACTCGCATCTTCGATCAGGAACGCGAGCAGGCCTCAAAACATGCTTTGCCTGAAATGCAAAAGCAGTCTTCCAAGAAGCTCACACTGCAGGACTATCAGCGCCAGCGCCTTCAAGAAGCCATGGAAACCGAGTCAGACCCGGCGCGAGCGTTTGCTGAGGCCACCACAAAGGAGCGCACGAAGGAGACGGCACCCGTTCCGTCGCACGACGAAGAGCAAGAATCTATCCGCAATGAATTCCTCAGTGCCGTGCCGGAGGACGATGAAGGCGATCTCTTCCAGGTACGCCGCGACCAAGACCCCGAAAACACCTACAGGACGGCCCTCATCGGTGCGCTGGATGGCGGCGACGAGGGTCAAGTGCGGAAACTCTTGCGTGACTCGGAAGCCAAAGATGATCAAGGTCTATCGAAAGAGAACGAAGACTTTCTCCTTAACTATGTACTGAATCGTGGTTGGGTCGACAAGGAGAAGCCGCAGAAGGAGGGTGCCCGTGATTGGGATGCTGAAGCTGCAGAGCTAGACTCGGAGGCTTCTTTTGATTCTGCAGCCGATGCGTTTGAGCATGCGTACAATTTCCGATTCGAGGACCCTTCGCTCGCGCAGCAGAACTTTGCTATCCAAAGCTTCCCCCGCCAGGCGACCGATAGTGTGCGTCGCTCCGACGATCGTCGCAAGATCGCACGTCAGGAACGCGCGGAGCGTAAGAAACAAGAAAAGGAGGAGAAGAAGCGCAAACTTGATCAAATCAAGTCACAGAAGCGCAAGTCCATCGCTGAGAAGCTCAAGCAGCTCCGTGACGTGGCAGGCGGCGACAACCAAATGGACGGGGGTGCCTTCGAGGGTCTTGATTTGGAAGCCGACTTTGATCCGGATGAACATGATCGCCTGATGCAGTCTCAGTTTGGAGACGACTACTACCAAGTCGAAGACCGTGATAAGCCTCGGTGGGATGAAGATGACGAACTCCAGGGGATTCTAGAGGAGAACGAAGATGGGTCGAAGAAGAAGAGAAAGAGCAAAAAGCATGATGACAATGATACCATGGATGCCGACTTTGTCGAGGGCGAAGCCGAAGCGAAGCTCTCCAAGAAGGATCGGAAGCGTCTGAAGAAACAAGAAAAGAAAGCCCGCAGCAAGGCTGATCAGGCTCAGGCTGATCAAGGTGTGGATGCAGACGAAATGGATGCCGAGAAGACCAGTGGAGTCGAGACTGAGCAAGATCGGAAGGCGAAGGCCCGCGAACTAATGGACGAGTATTACAATCTCGGCTACGAGGATATCGTGGGAGATGTTCCAACTCGCTTCAAGTATGCTAGTGTGCCCAAGGAGAATTTCGGGATGAGCGCAGTGGAAATTCTGCTCGCGGATGATGCTGAGCTGAACCAGGTTGTGGGCCTAAAACACATCCAGCCATACCGTCGCAATGCTGCTAGGCCGACCAACCTAAACAAGAAACTGAAGCGTTTCCGTGAACAGCTGCAGTCCAAATGGGACGAAGAAACTACCAACGAGTCTGAGGAGCCACCCAAGAAGAAGAAACGACTGGGCAAAAAGGAGCGTGCCAAGCTTAAGCAGCAACAAGCGTCAGAAACGCCACAGACAGAATAGGGCATATTACTATAGAGAGCGACTAATTACTGTAAAGGCTTTCCATACGCCATGTCACGACATCGCCCGCTCGATCCAGGACCTTCTTGGCTGTCCAGAAGTTCTCGACAAGGTTCGAGCTGAATCCACCATCATGCCATGTCTGACGGCCGATAGTCCAAATGTTGTACAAAAGCAAGGACAGAGGATCCGTTTCATCGTAGATGTAATACCAAACGATAAACCAACAAATCAATGCAATGGAAGCCATGAAACCCGTAATGCTCACAATCATCAGAAAGGTGATGAGCATCATCGTCTTGTTCTCACTGCGTTGTTCGCGTAGGGACTCAGCGGCGGTTGGCTGTAGGACCTTTTCACCCCTGCTCGCACGAACTTCACGGATTGCGCGCTCGTTGTCTAGTACCCAACGTTCAAACATATACGCACGCACGTCACCCTTATTCTTTCTGGCCGCCGTCATAATGTACGACGGGAACTTGCTCTCACACCATTGCTCAATTCGGCCTAGCTCGACACACCAGCGCACATAGTTGGGGTCCTCCACGTAGAGGCGGCGGTGGATATCACGAGCGTAGTCGCGGAAAATGTATGCCACATCGCGAGGATTCACAGCGAAAAGAATCAGACGCACTGCTAGCGATTTGCGAATCTTCACATTCTTCTTAAGCACGTTTGCATTGTCAAACATGAGTGCCAAAGTTGCGATTGCCATCACTTGGGGAGTGGCGCAGAAGTTGAATACACTTTGATCGCGCAGCAGGATCATGTATTCGAGAGACATAGTTGCGTGGCTAACAGCATCGAGAAGCATGCCGGACAAAATCCGACGCGCCTCCTTCCCTTCGACAGTGTCAGCCCAGGTGTACTGTCCAGAACCAGGTTTGGTCTCGATGACACCGCGTTGCACTTCTGCTTGCCGTTTGAAGATCGCATTAGCGCCCCAGCATTCTTTTGGCCAGAATGAGCGACCTTCGCTCACATCCTCCGCATAGTCACGAATGATGTTAGTCTTTTGGAGGAAAAGACCCATGTGGTTCGACAAGGTCAACTGCAGCCCGATGCCAGGTTTCTCAATGTGCGTCTCTGAGAACAGTCCGGAAAGACCCTCACCGACCAGACCTGCCACAAAGTGACAGTACAAGTCATAGTCAGCAAAAGTTCCCATAGTCAAACCGTCGGGCGAGTCACCGAGCTCGATGTATGATGCCATTCCCGCGCCCATACGTGCACAGATGTCGGCAATCACATAGCGACAACCTTCATTCAGCAGCTGGTACTCTGCGATAACTTTATCGAACTCCACCAAGAGTTGTCGATCCTTTTCATTTGGGCCACTCTCCGTGAACGTCCAGCCGGGCTCTTGGAGCTTCTTGTGGAAGTCGACCAACAACGGGATCTTCACTTTGGGGTCGAGCGTCATGTCGTCTTCGATAGTATCCAACCCACGAAGAACAAGGTAAAAAATACAAATGACACGACTGAGTTCCCCTTTCAGCTCCTTAATCACAGCCGCGAAGCTTCGGCTAGTCATATCCAAGAACTTCCAGCATTCGCGCATGCGCTCTCGATCCCAACCACTCTCAGTCGGGTTCCTTTTGAAGTCGTGCACCGGATCACGCCATACCTTATACGTGACCAGAGCACGGAACTCCTTGGGATGGAGAATGGCCGTCTGAAGCATATCGACCACACCCATGCTGAAGTTATGCTCGTACGGAAAGGCACGTCGACGCGCACGGCGCCATTTTGGACCAGGTAGGCGCACGTGACAGCATCAATCCCCCGCGAGGAAATATCCAGCTGTCCTTACGAGACCTGCAGATCCACTCCACGCAAGCAATTATGGACCCTTTGCTTCAACCCATCCTTCGGTTGTCCACTACAAGCAAGCCAGAGCCTGTTTCCTCTGAAGATGCCAAAGCCCAAATTGATGCGTTCATGACTGAATACAAACTACGCTGCGGTGCGGATACACCTGGGAATACGGACGCCCAAGACGTGTCTAATTCAGGCGGCGTCTTGATCAGCCAATTAATCAATCTGCGCAATGGACTGGAATCAGAGTAGAGCTCGTGACTGTATTCCACATGCGTTTCCACCTTTCTGAAAAGCCAGTGGTTTCGCTCTCATCGATGTGCACTATCGTGCACCAAGGCATTCATTGTAGTAATTAAATATCTTAGGTTTAAACGTCATCTAGATCACCTTCTTGCTCAAGCTGTTCAATCAATTTTACGAGATCTGTTGCTGTAAGTACCATCGCTTCAGATTCACCTACCTTGCTCCCACTGTTGTTCGGCTGACAGGCCTGCCTTCGGGTTGAACTGCTTATCGATCTTGTTGCGCGAGAAAAATACATCATACCATGATAACTTGCGGTGGAAAGGCGTCACATCTGCTTCTGCTTCCGCTGAATCAGTTTCGTTTAGACCGTAGTCAACCGGTTTCAGCCCAACTTTCACCAACTGTCGGCAAATCTCAGAAGAACGGGCCAACGTCGCAGAACGGTCCAGTCTTAATTGCTCTCGAAGATTGACCAATACTTCCCGTTGCAAACGAAAAGAACGAGACTGGACTTCCCTCTCGCGCATAAGAAGAGTCGTATTAAGAGCCACTGAGCTTACAACAGAAAGCATCAAGAACTGAGGTATGAGTCTTGAAGCTGTCTCATTATAGCGGAGACGAGCGAACATCGCAAGAGTAAGTCAACCTTGTGGAGGGAAGGAGAGTAAGTTAAGCAAGATAAAAAAACTAAACAATTTCAAATGCATAGTTGTTAAATGTTTAATTTACTCCCAGTGTAAGATAAATTGATTATGTCGGCTAACAATTAAAAATTAAATTATTATTTTACTAAGTGAAATACAGTAGATTAAAAATTCTTAAAACATGGAAACATAGTTTTTTATTTTTTAATGGTTACTTATAGACTCGAATGTTTTAGTTTTTATAAATGTCTTCATCAAAATATTGAATTACAACGTTTTTGATAAGCTAAAGATTAATTTAAATACACGATAAGTTTATTTTCAGTATTTTAAAATTCACCGTGTATCAAAAAATTCTTTTTAATGTCAAAGTTCACTTCTTGCAATTTTCACTTATTGTTTTTAACTTTTATAAACTATGAATTTGTAAGATTATTTTCGTGTGATTTAGGATATGTACTCTGATGTCTGCGGTCGGGGGTGTATTTGTGGAGGGTGCCGGCTTAAAGGGTATGCTACTCTAAGAATTTCTTGCTGTTCTGCTTATTGCCGGTCACCAGTTCCTATGCGTCTTGGTCCTAAGCTATTTCATGTAGGCGCTTAACATACGCATACTTTTTCTACTTGAATACATGCGTCTCCGGTGTAACAATCGAGATTTAGTCTCCCCGTTCTACGTTGAATGGGATTGTCTGGTTTGTTGATTGAGATGTGGCTTGATGAAATACCTGATCAGTCTGGCGGACTCCTAGGATCTAGGTAGAGCTTGTGAAGGGAATCACGTTGGGTGCCTTATTATTTTCATAGCCACAAAAATTCCAACCTGTATCAAAGCCAAAGTGGAAAACAAGATCACTACTGTAAGTAGGGAACTACTAATGAACTCCTAATAGTATCTATGAAACCTCCTAGGATGTTCAGTGGCTCGTATTCAGGATATATCTACCGTATCTGCTTTTCGGTGAGTGATGTCAAGAGCATAGATTAGTGACATTTGATGATTCAATTCATACGATGCCTGATTAGCTGTTACACCGCGAATCCTATTGAATGAGTGTCATAGGTACAGGAGTTCTTTCGTGAACATTTTCTTCTGTAAATAAGCTATTTCATATCCTCAAAACAAGATGCATTAGTGAAGTCAAAAACTTGGAATGCCCCCTTGTCAGTACCCAAGTGAGGGTTTCCATTTACAGGGATGCTTGATTTGACTTGTGGGTCTTGCTCATTCACACCCATATTTAAAGCGTCTTGGAAATCGCCCGCGATTTCATATGGTGCATTGATGAGTGCAAATATAAGTGATTCAGTATTGCCAGAGGTTAAAACAGAGAAGTCATCCAAATAATTATTTTTTGGACTTGCATGGTTCGCCATGGACTTGGACTTATCTGCTTGCTGACCAGCAGCGACCAATTCATTCCAAGTTTTCTTGACAAACTCGATTGGTGACTTCTTGGCCAATTCCTCGTATTGTGCACGTTCTTGATCCGACTCTGTTTGGGCCTGCTTGATAGCTTCAGCGAACAGCTCTGACGAGTCTTTAACTGATGATGATTCTGTCGACTTAGTTGTTGGTGACAGTGCCTTTTTAGGATCTGCCTTGTTAGTCTCCTGTGCTTCAACTGATGATGAATTAGCCGGTTTAGTTCTCGTAGAGACGTTTTTCGCCACGGTTTTCTGAATCTCTGACCCAGGTTTAGTTGAACTAAAGCCAGTAATTTCGAAACCATCATTTGAGTCGTCGACTTTGGCCCGCTTGGCTTGTTGTACCTCGCTAGAAGCTCTCCGAGACTCCTCTTGCTTAAGCTTTGCAGCCCTTTGAGCTAACGCTTGGGAGGCTTTAGCCACGATTTGTTGTGCCAGTTTATCGTCGTTCACACGCACAAACCCAATACATCGAGTCATCTGCATTTTGAGTTTTTCCAAATCGTTTGATCTCAGAATGCATTGTCGTTTAGGTACTAACGCCAACTGGTCGTCGAACATGTAAATCATAATTTTAACGCGTTTGGCAGGCTCAATGCTTCCTGTCATCGCTAGGAACGCAGGAAGGAGCGCCAGAACCGTAGCTTTTAGTGATGCCAATTTCTGTATCTGTTCCAGAACTTGTGTTCGTTCAGTTTCTGACATGGATTCGATGATGGGCAACTTCGGCCTGGAGCCCGCAAGACTAGTGTCGATTCGTTTTAGCACAACTTCAGCGTCCTCGAGCATTTTGGGCGTGACTTTAACGCGGGCGCGCTGGTTCTTCTCAGGCGAAGGTAGAACTGAGGAAGCTTGCTTGGCTTGCTTGGCTTGTTGCGCAACAAGCTGCTGCTGTTGTAGCGCAGTCCAGTTTTGTTTCGAATCATTCTGCAAGGGTATCTTTGTCCCACTCCCACTTTGTACGGATGGAATGGCTGACTGCTGTTTCTGTTGCTGCAAGAGTTGTGCGAGCTGTTCCGGTTTAAGGTTGAGCTGAGCTAACTGCTCAGCTGTAACAGGCAAATCTTGGCGCACGGCTGTATTTACCGGTTGTGAGGATTGTTGTGGAACCTGAGCATACTGTTGCTGTCCTTGTACTGTATTGTAACTAGGTCGTGGAGTAGTGTTTTGAAGAGAATTACCTGGAATTGCTTGGGTAAGAAGATCTGTTTGAGTACGTGGTACATTGGACATCGCATTTTCAGCCGATCGTTTGACATTCATTGGCATTTGCTGCAACATTGCCCGACTCCAAACTTCCTCAAACAATTCCAAGAACGTTCGGTACACCTGCGCAACTTTCTGAGCAGCCACAGGAAGCTGTGGTGATTTGGATGGTGCCATACCCAGTGATACGGCAACAGAAGTCCATGTTCCCTTTTGTGTCACTGCTTTGCTGCCCCCTAGTGCTTGTACCACAGTAAAAAGATGATACAAATCCAGTTCACGACCATCAACGACTGGGTTACCCTGGAAAGGCTTGCGGTGTCGGTTCATCAAATCAGTCAGAGCACGTTTAAACTGTTCCGGAGAGGGTGACAAAACAGGATTGGTGGGAGCGCTCTGTTGCACGGGCTGTGCACCAAGCGAAGGGTTGAAAGTCTGTGAGCTGATGGAAGGACTGTTGGTTCCAAGCTGACCCAGGTTGATCATGGGGTTTTGGGCTTGATTGGAAAAGTTCATTGCATTAAAATTTGACAAACCTTGGCTTGCTTGCGTTGTTTGAGGGGTCATGTTTATACGAGGAGACCCAGTTTGAGGCGTGACGTTGCCTCGTTGGGACGAAATTTTTTGGACAAGGGCGGTCAGCACTCGAGTCAGCTCTTGATGTGCGCGTTGCAGTGCCTGTCGCTCGTTTTCTGGGATCACCGTGGCAAGTTTTTGCTCCACGTCGCGAATACGTTGTTGGATGGTGCGCACGAATTGCACACTTTGTGCCATATTGGGCGTTTGTTTCACCTGGACGTTGTCTTGCGAAGACATCGCATTGAGTGCCTGCTGCTGCAACGAGGGATTGGTTTGATTCGACATCATTAATGATGCTTGTTGCTGCATCGGCTGCAAGAGTCCACCGTATTGTGCATTCAACATAACATTGGGCTGAGTCTGGGGTTGTTGTACCGATTGTTGCTGTTCGATGATGCTGCGAATTTGGACAAGCTGTTGAGGTGTCAGCATACCTGCTTTGGCCTTCGATGTCATATCAGCAAGCAAAGCGTTCATGTTATTCACCGGCAGGCGAGGAACGTTGGTATTTGCCATACCAGGCATACCTGACAGGGATGTTTGCGCCTGCTGCTGCGGCATCACATTCTGCGAGAATGGTGAAGCGGGCATAGCCTGCTGGACAGAGCTGTTCTTTTGGTTGAGCAGCGCCTGCAGTTGTTGCGCTGAGAGTCCGTTGACAAAGTCCTGCTGTGGCTTTGAAAAAGACTGCAACCCAGGTTGAGAGTGTATAGTCTGTTGCTGCTGCTGCTGCTGCTGTGCCTGCTGCTGCTGAAGCAGCTGCACTAGCTGCTGCTGGGCATCTGGTGCGAATTGCGCTCCAGGCCCAAATCCCGACATCTTGGATGCACGGCCGGAGAAGCGAAATCTGGTTCGGCGGCTTCTATGACGCAAAGCCAAGTACAGAGTGCAGCACTCCACATATATCCCAAGGACAAGCAGCAGCATAGGGAGAGGGTGATGAGGCTAAGCACCGACTAGAGGGTATGGGAATACATATGCTACACAGTATTTTCGAGCTCAATGCCAATGTCCGTGTCCACATCGTCTTCTGTCTTGGGCAATTGGGGCGCGTTTTCGGTGGAGCGGTGGGGCTCATTCACCGGAAGTGTCCGCATTTCCGACTCGATACGTTCGTAGAGAATCCTGTGTAAAAAGCATACGTACGCCCTCTCCAGCTGCAGACGTTGGATATTCCGTTTGATACGCAGCGTGGTGACTTGGAGCTTGTCGTTTTCCTAAGGTGAGTCGGCCACGTACGCTCTCGATTTCGCGCACCTTGCGCTTCAGTTCTTTGTACTTTTGGCGATACTTGGTTGCATCACTCTGTATCGCAACGGACGACAGATACGCTTTGGACTTTTGTTTGCCGGTCGACGGCGCTGTCCCCGGGGTCGCTGCGCTGCTCGCCATGGTGTGGAGAGGCGGCGGCACACTGAGTCACGTGGATTTTTCGAACACGGAGCTTTCTTCGTGTACCATGGCGAGTGAGCAGGAAGCCAAGCCAGTTGCTCCCGAGGAGCTGGCTGACGGTGTTAAGAACATGAACGTCCAGGAGAAGCAGCCTAAAGCGAACAAGAAGGCGGCAAAGGGCGGCGACAGCGGTGCTCCCCTGGAGTTCGAGCCGAAGCCCGCGTACTTCCAAGACCGCATTGACATGTTTAACAAGGTCAAGGCGGAGCACGATGCTGCGATTGCGGCGAAGGAGCGCAAGCCGATCAAGGTGACCATGCCGGATGGTGCTATTCGCGAGGGCACGTCGTGGGAGACGTCGCCCATGGATATTGCTCGTGAGATCTCCAAGAGTCTCAGCGAGCGCATCGTTATTTCCAAGGTGAACGGCCAGCTGTGGGACCTTGAGCGTCCGTTCGAGGAGGACGCCACGCTCGAGTTCTTTGACTTTGACACACCCGAAGGTAAGCGTGTGTTCTGGCACTCCTCGGCTCACGTCCTTGGTGAAGCCGCTGAGCGTCACTTCGGCTGCCACCTGTGCATTGGCCCGCCCACGGACGAGGGCTTCTACTACGAGATGGGCATGGGCGACAGCGGCGACCGTGTCGTGCGCCAAGAGGACTTTGTCCCGCTTGAGAAGCTGGTGACCATGGCGATTAAGGACAAGCAGCCTTTCGAGCGCCTGACGCTGACCAAGGCACAGCTCCTTGAGATGTTCAAGTACAACAAGTACAAGCTCTACATTATTAACACCAAGATCCCTGATGGCACGTCGACGACTGTGTACCGCTGCGGTCCGATGATCGACCTGTGCATGGGTCCTCATGTTCCGAACACGGGCCGTATCAAGTTCCTGTCGATCTTGAAGAACTCTGCATCGTACTTCCTCGGCAACCAAGCGAACGACTCGCTGCAGCGTCTCTACGGCATTTCTTTCCCTGACAAGAAGCAGATGGTCGAGTACAAGCAGTTCCTGGCTGAGGCTGCGAAGCGCGACCACCGTCGTATCGGCAAGGAGCAGGAACTGTTCATGTTCCACGACCTGAGCCCTGGCAGTTGCTTCTGGCTGCCGCATGGCGCTCGTATTTACAACACGCTCCAAGACTTCCTCAAGTCGGAATACCGCAAGCGCGGTTTCCAGGAGGTGATCAGTCCCAACATGTACAACTCGAAGCTCTGGGAGACCTCGGGTCACTGGGCGAACTACAAGGATGACATGTTCACGCTCAGTGTCGATAAGGAGACGTTTGCGCTGAAGCCCATGAACTGCCCTGGCCACTGTCTCATGTTCGGCAGCCGGGACCGTTCCTACAAGGAGCTGCCTCTGCGTTTCGCCGACTTTGGTGTGATTCACCGTAACGAGGCGAGTGGTGCGCTGAGTGGTCTTACGCGTGTGCGTCGCTTCGTGCAGGATGACGCGCACATTTTCTGCCGCACGGAGCAGATCGAAGAGGAGATGGTGAACTGCTTCGACTTCCTGCAGCATGTGTACGGCAAGTTTGGCTTCACGTTCAAGATGGAGCTGTCGACGCGTCCTGAGAAGTTCCTGGGCGACATTGCGACTTGGGACGAGGCTGAGAAGCGTCTCGCTACGGCGCTCGACCGCGTCGTGCCCGGTCAGTGGGAGCTGAACCCTGGTGACGGTGCGTTCTACGGCCCCAAGATCGACATCACCATCAGCGATGCGATGCGCCGCCAGCACCAGTGTGCCACGATCCAGCTCGACTTCCAGCTGCCGCAGCGCTTCAACCTTGAATACAAGACCCCGCAGGGTGCGGCGGAGGCCGAGAAGCACACCGAGCGCCCGGTCATGATCCACCGCGCGATCGTCGGCAGTCTGGAGCGCTTTATTGCGATCCTTATTGAGAACTTTGCCGGCAAGTGGCCCTTCTGGCTGTCGCCGCGCCAGGTGCTGGTGGTGCCGGTGACCGGCAGTGTGTACGGCTACGCGGAGAAGGTGCGCCAGAGGCTGTGGGATGCGGGCTTCTTCGCGGACGCCGACCTCTCCGACAACACGCTGAACAAGAAGGTTCGCAACGGCGAGATCGCGCAGTACAACTTCGTGTTCGTCGTTGGCCACCAGGAGCAGGACACCGAGAGCGTCAATGTCCGCAACCGCGACACGGACCCGAACGTGGCCAAGGGCAAGACGGAGACGATTAAGCTCGATACGGTGATCCAGCAGCTCAACAAGCTCAAGGACTCCAAGGAGCTTTCGAACCAGCTGCCTGCTTTGTAGCTAAGGAAATCTACGTGTTGGCATAGACATACTGGATGGGTTGGGAGACCGCCCTGGCGCGGTGCTTCCGGCGCCAGGACGCATGGTGCCAAGCCGTGAGGCACCGGGATGTGCCGTGCCGCGTCCGGGCGGGCACGGCAGCGAGGCGCCCGGTACAATGTCCGGGCGCACAATGGTCTGAGGACTTGGTGCGGCGCTGCTGCCGTGCGACACACTCGTGGGCGCGCCGCTGGGCCAGCAGAAGCCGACGCCGCCAAACACAAAGTGCTGGACGACGGGCCGCTTCAGTAGGCACTCGGCGTCATACATTTTGAGCATGCCTTTGTACACGCGGTCCCATGTCGAGACGTTCGACGAGACGTCGCTTAGCACGGGCGAGTGTTCGGAGAACGGTCCGCGCTTCAGCGAGTGGATGCGCGCGAGCGACGACACGTAGAGGTTGGGTATGGGCGCGTGCTTACCGGGCGGTGTATATAGTAGGGTCTGGGAGACAGAGATTCGTGGCCCTGCGCGGGGCCCCGGCTGCTTGATGAAGGGGTAGAGAGCGAGGTCCACGACGTTCTGGGGCGTGAGTGTTTCCGAGGTGCGCAGCTGTGCGGACCCTAGGATGTACGGGACAAACTGGTAGTCGTCGAGGCCCCACACGCCGTGGCTCCCGGCAGGCTCGAGCGAGTAGCGGTCCTGGAGGTGCCAGACGACGCGGAGGTATGCGGGGAAGACTTCGAGCGCAAGACGCCGCTCCGCGGCCTGAACCGCCTCGGGCTCGCGGCCGGCTGCAAAGAAGCCCGTGCGATGCAGGTAGCCGAGCCACGCGACGAAGTTGAGCTCGTGGCCCGTGCCGTAGTCGATGCGCACGAACGAGCCAAAGGCCTCGGCAAGGTACGCACGCAGCTCAGGAATGAATAGCTGGGTGTCTGTGGGCAGGAGCTCGGTGTGCAGCACGTCGACACGGTCCTGGAGGCGCTTACCCCACGTCCGGAAGGAGAGGTTGCCGAAGCGCTGTGCACTTGTTTGCGGCTCAATCTCGTCGGTCCATGCGTCGAGCGTCTGAAGCATCCCAAGCACGCGCTCGATTGGGTCAGAGGAGGCGGTGCGCCGCGCGGCACTCGCTGCGTCCCACGCGACATCCGTCGTCGCGGCTCCGACACAGGCCTCGGCCATGCGCATGACAAACAGCAGGATCGCATCGTGTGCCTCGCTCGTGCCCCACACACGGATGTCGTCATCGACCGTAATCCGGCGCTCCGGCGTGCGGATCTGCGCGCGGGTCGCCGTGTCAGCGACGTCGACCCACGCCGGCATCGGCAGGGACCACGCCATGGTGTGGAGAAGGTGGAGGTGCTTTCGACTATGTCGTGGCTGCGAAGCCGGGCGTTCTGCACGAGCGTGCGGCAGTGTCGCAAGGCCCTGCTGCCCCAGGGATGGGAGGCAGTGATCGGCATCGAGTGCCATGCACAGCTGAGTGTGCCGCAGAAGCTGTTTAGCCGTACGTCGCACGCTGACCCAGCGACGCAGCCCACATCGCACGCCCTGCCGAACACGCACGTCGCGCCGTTCGATGCGGGGTACCCCGGTACGCTGCCGCGCCTGCAGGAGTCGGCGGTGACCGCAGCGCTGAATGCAGCGCTCGCGCTGCAGTGCACGATCGTGTCCCACTCGCTGTTCGACCGCAAGCATTACTTTTATGCGGATCAGCCGCTGGGCTTCCAGATCACCCAGAAGCGCAGTACGTCGCACGCTCACCAGTCCCCTATGCACACTCTGGCACGGTCGCGATCCGCTTCGAGGACGGATATCTGAGTGCGGAGGAGGACGCGCTGCACGTCCCCATCGAGCAGGTACAGCTCGAGCAGGACACGGCGAAGTCGACGTACTACACAATGGACGCGGACGGCGGGCCGAGGCGCGTGCAGCTCCTCGACTACAACCGCGCGGGCGTCGCGCTGATCGAGATCGTGAGCGCGCCGGCGATGCGCACGCCCGAGCAGGCCGGTGCGTACGTGCGCAAAGTGCGCGATCTGCTGCGGTGCGTCGGCGCCTCGGACGGAAACATGAACGAGGGCTCGCTGCGCTGCGACGTCAACGTGTCCATCCACAAGCTCGGGACGCCCTACGGCGCGCGCTGCGAGATCAAGAACCTGAACAGCGTCAAGTTCCTCATGCAGGCACTCGGTACGTGCCGGGCTCACCCAGCGTACGAGATCCAGCGGCAGTACGCCCAGGTGTCTGCGGGGCACGCCATCGAGCAGGAGTCGCGCGGCTTTGACGAGGCGCGCGGCACGACGTACCTCATGCGCTCGAAGGAGGACGCGCCCGACTACCGCTACGTGCACGAGCCGAACCTGCCGCCGCTCGTCGTGACGCGCGAGCGTGTGTCGGCGCTGCGGGACGCGGTGCCGGAGCTGCCGGACGAGCGGCACACGCGCCTGCGCAAGTCGTACGAGCTGTCGGTGCGCGACGTGAACGTGCTGACGCGCGTCAACGCCGAGGACGACACCGCGGCGCCGGTCGAGTGGGAGCGGCCGGTGGGCGTGCAGTACTGTGCGAACGCGGTCGAGTTCTTCGAGGCGCTCGTTGAGGATGGGATTGCGCCGCAGTCTGCGGTCAACTGGACGATCCACCACCTGCTCAAGGAGCTGAATGCCGCGCAGGTGCCGTTCTGCTACTCGCCGATCCCGCCGATGGTGCTTGCGGAGCTCATCCGCCTCGTTGACGAGCGGCGCATCACATCGAAGACGGCGCACACGCTGCTGCGCGAGATGATCACTACGCGTATGATCCCGTACGACGGCGCGCTGCGCATCCGCGAAACGGTCGAGGCGCGGGGTCTGAGCCAGCTGCGCACGGACGCCGAGCTGCGCCCGCTGTGCACGGCGGTGCTTGAGGAGCACCCCGAGGACGTCGCGGCGGTGCGCTCTGGCAAGAAAAAAGCGCTGCAGAAGCTCGTGGGCGCTGTGATGCGGCGCTCCGGCGGGCGCGCCGACGCCGTCGCGGCCGCCGACCTGCTCGCGGCGCTCCTTGCCTCCACATAGTCTCCCGCGTCGATCGAGATGGGCGGCACCTCGGCAGAAGAACTGCTGCGCAGTGCGGAGAAGAAGGCGTCGGCGACCGGCGGCTGGTTCTCGTCGTCGGCGAGCAAGCATGAGGAGTCGATCGAGCTCTTCAAGGCGGCCGCGAACAAGTTCCGCGTGGACAACCGCCTCACCGAGGCCGGCCACGCGCTTGTGCGCGCCGCCGAGATGGAGATCAAGACGGGCGAGCCGGACTTTGCCGCGGGCTCGTACTACGAGGCGAGCAAGTGCTTCCGGATGACCGACCCGCACCAGGCGGTGATGGCGATGGACCGCTCCGCGCGCCTGCTCGTCGAGCGCGGCCGCTTCCGCCAGGCGGCCGACCGCAAGAAGAACATGGCCGAGCTCTACCGCGAGGACCCGAACCGCCTCGACCAGGGCCTCGTGGCCTACGAGCAGGCTGCGACGTGGTACACACAGGAGGGCGCGAGCGCCACGGCGTCCGCGTGCAACCGCGAGGCGGCGGCGCTCGCCATCCAGCTGCAGCAGTACCCGAAGGCGATCGAGCTCTGGGAGGCGGTCGCGACCTCGAGCCTCGGGAGCAACCTGACCAAGTACTCGGTGAAGGAGTACTATCTGAACGCGGGCCTGTGCTACCTCGCGATCCCCGACACGGCCGCGGCGATGCGCGCCATGGCGTTCTACGCACAGCAGGACCCCGGCTTCCCGACCACGTCCGAGGGCCAGTTTCTGCACGGCATCCTGCAGGCGTGCGAGCACGGCGAGCTCGATGCCTTCGACCGCCGCGTGCAGGAGTTTGACCGCATGAAGCCGATCACCGGCTGGCGCGCGACGCTCCTGCAGAACGTGCGCAAGTCGATCGCCGACGAGCCGGACCTCTCATAGATAGACTACAGCACGTCTTTCAGCGAGCGCTCGGCACTCCCGCGCGCCAGCGGCTTGCGCTGCGTCGGCGACGGCTTCCACCCGATCATAAAGATCGGCGCATAGGTCGCGGGCAGGTGGCCCTCGGGCGTGCCATGCAGGGCTGCGTCAGTCGCTCCACACACCTCGGTACGTCGCGGCGGCGGCGAGCAGCGTGTCCCGGCGCAGGTACGCACGCCGGTTGATCACCGCGTTGCTCTCGCCCATGTCCTGCAGGTCGTGCAGCAGCTCAAAGAGCCCCGGGTAGTGCACGGTCACCTCGTCCGTGTCGACGGTCTGCAGCGTAAAGCCCGCGCGCGTCAGCAGCGCAGACACGTCGCGCGACTCGGTCATCGGCGAGACGTGCACCGAGAGCCCGCCGTGCCGCTCCTGCTCCGCGAGCATCAGGCTCGTGCGCAGCTCAAAGAGCGTGTCGCCGCCGAGCATGTACCCCAGGAAGACGCCGTCCGGCTTAAGCGCACGCTGGATTTGCACGAGCGCGCCGGGCAGGTCGTTCGTCCAGTGCAGGCTGCCGCTCGCGATGATGCAGTCGAGCGAGTTCTCCTCGAACGGCAGCAGCTCCTCGTCCACGACGCGCCGCTCGATCTCGAACGGGTACTTGGCGTCGTCGTCGCTGTCGCGCTGCAGCAGCGCCGCTGCATAAGCCTCCCCACATACCGCTCGTGTCGCACATGATCAGCTTCTGGACGCCCGTCCCTGGCACGTCGAGAAACTTGCGCAGATGCCCTGCGCCCGCGCCGAGCTCGACAATCGTCGGGTACGGCCGCTTGATGTCCTGCATAAGCCACACCACGCACCAGCAGCCGGTCCGCAAGGCTCTCTGCGGCCATGTCGCGCACATAGTCCGTCATCCGCGATGGCTCGCCGCGCCGCGCCTCGTCGCGCTGCCCGTGCTCGTCGATGGGCGCCCGGAGCGCCGCGCGTGTGCGCTGGTGCTCCTTTGCGCCGCGGTCAAAGATGGTGTACGCGGGACTCGGCGGCGCATTCGTCGGCGTCGCCTGCGCACGCACCGCACACGCGTGCAGAGCACGCGCGCCGCGCGCCACACCGAGCCGCCCCAGCAGCGCTCGTCCGCTCATGGTGTACGTCGATGACTAATCCTACAGGTGCTTGCGAGCGGCGGCGCGGACGCGCGCGTCGAACGCGGGCGAGGTGATGGGCGCGTGTGCGTCCTGGAACGGGTTCATCATGATCTGCGTGAGGCCGACACGCACCTTGACCCACAGCTCCCAAACGTCCATGAGAAAGTTGCGGATCCCCTCCTCGTGCTTGTGCTCGTGCAGGACAATCATCTTTGCGTCTGCGTCAGCGTCGCGACGCACTCCCGGGCACCAGAAACGCCGACACCGTCCAGTCGTTGATGCGGTCGAGCGACTTGAGATAGCTGCGTCAGCGGCACACCTACACAGAGCTGTCCACAAACTGCTTGTCCTCGAGCACGTCGAGCGAGCCGTGCGCA
Organism: Malassezia obtusa; assembly: GCA_029542945.1. Taxonomy (NCBI): domain Eukaryota; kingdom Fungi; phylum Basidiomycota; class Malasseziomycetes; order Malasseziales; family Malasseziaceae; genus Malassezia; species Malassezia obtusa. The sequence goes on along the minus strand of CP119939.1, from coordinate 42,642 downwards.
ATCATCTGCAGCACATGGTGCTCGTCCGCGAGCGCCGCGGCGCCGCGGCCCTCGTCCGGCGCCGGGCTGCTCAGCGCCCCGCCCGTGCTCGGCGTCGGCGACTTGGCGAGCGGCGCCGTCCATGTCCCGAACGCCGTGCTGAATCCAAAGATGCCGCTGCTGCGCGCCGGCTCGGCACTCGGCGCCGCCGCGGGCGCCGCGGGCGCCGGCCGCGCGCTCAGGTCTGCCTCGTACAGCAGGTTGTCGCGCGTGCCCACGATGCAGAAGTAGTACGGCATGGTGGGCGGCGTGTGGAGGTCGTGGGCCGCCGTCCGACGCCATGGAGCTGCAGCAGCTCGAGCGGCTCCACGCGCAGCTCGGCACGCTGCGCGACGCGGGCGACGCACAGCGGCACGCGCAGCACGAGGCACTGCGCGCGCTCGACGCCGAGCAGCAGCTCGTCGACGACGCACTCGCGCAGATCGCGACGCTCGAGCGGCAGGCCGCGGCGGACCGCGAGCTGGTCCTGGCGCCCGTCGCGCCGCGCGTGCGGTACACGCTCCCGCTCGTGCGGCACAAAAGCCCGCTGCTCGCCGCGCACGCCGCCGAGCGCCGGCGCACGCGCGCGCTGCTCTCTGCGCCGCAGTGGAGCGCACAGGACCTCGAGTGCCTGCGCATCGCCGTCGAGAACGAGCGCGTGCGCGCCGCGGCGCTGCACACGGACGCCGACGTGCTCGACTGGTCGCGCATCGCGGCCCAGGTCCCGTTCCACACGCCCGCCGACTGCCGCACGCGCTGGCGCTTCTTTGAGCGCCCGGGCGTCAACCTCACGCGCTGGAGCACCGGCGAGAAGCGCACGCTCGCTGCGAGCGTCGACCAGGCGTGCCCCGCGTGGGAGGCGGCGGCCGAGGCGCTGCGCACCGGGCGCACGGGGTACGCGGCGCTCGAGGCGTACCAGCGCGGCGTGAAGCCCGCGATCGACTGGACGCCCGAGCGCGACGCGGCGCTCCTCGCGGCCGTCCAGGCGCTCGGGCCGGACTGGAAGGCGGTCGTGCAGCACCTCGGGTACCCCGCGTTCTGTGCGTCGCTGTGCCACCAGCGGCACGGCAAGCTGAAGAGCACGGCGCTGCGTCTCGGGCGCTGGAGCGCCGAGGAAGACGCGGCGCTCCGTGCGGCCGTCGCCGAGTACGGCTGCGACTGGAAGCGCGTCGAGATCCGCGTGCCGGGGCGCAGCGGGCAGCAGTGCCGCGAGCGCTGGGTAGGCCGCCTCGCCAACATCCCCGTCGGCGAGACACAGGCGACGCGCCGCGCGTGGCTCCCCGAGGAGGACGCACGCCTCCGCGAGTGCGTGCAGAAGTACAAAACGTGGGTGCAGGTCGCGGAGCACGTCGGCGGGCGCTCCGACAAGATGGTGCGTGAGCGCTGGCTGCTCCTGCGCCGCCGCGACGAGGAGGAGGCACGGCGCCAGCGCGGCGAGCCCGTGCCGACGCGCCGCGGGCGCCGGTCGGACGCGAGCGGCTCGGCGGGGGCATCTGCGAGCGCTGCGGGTGCATCCGCAAACGCCGCGGGCGCACCAGCGAGCACGCCGCGAGGCGCGCCGCCCCCCCACGCCCCCCCATAGCCGCCACATCCGCATTGGGCCATCTGTCTACGACTCGCTAGCTTGCCTCGAGCACGATGCCCGCCGCGACGGTCTCGCCGTGCATGCGGAAGAGCAGGCGCGCCATCTCCTTGTTCTCGCGGAACGTCTCGATCGGGAGGCCGCGGCCGTCGCCGAGGCGCAGGCGCGCCTTGGCCGTGCAGTGGTGCGGCAGCACCCGCGGCTTCGCCTTCGACACCTCGCCGGAGCCCTTGTCGAGGAGCGCGACGAGCTCGGTGAACTCGCCGGGGAACTCGGCGCTGTGGTGGAAGACCTCGACGGCGGTGCCCTGCACGAGCGGGTACGTCGGCTGGAACACGAGCAGCTGCACGAGCACCTCGCGGACGAGCGGCACGAGCGCGTCGGGCGCACAGACGACGCTGCCTACGTGCACGTGGTTCGTCTCGAGGTGCGTAAAGTAGAGCGTCGCGTTCGAGCCCGCGGCGGCCCACGGCACGGTCTCGCCGTCGCACTCGATCGTGCGCACGAACCCGAGCTCGTCGCCGGGGAGCGGGCGCAGCACCTCGCCGGTCTGCACGAGCCCCGAGACGATGCGCCCCGACACGCCGAGCCCCGAGCTGACCGCCGACAGGCTGCGGAAGACGTTCGTGACGGGCATGCGCAGCGGGCCATCGACCATGCGCTCCGGCATGCGCAGGCCGTCGAGCTCCTCCGCGAGCGTCTTGCCCGTGTACCACGCCCCATGCACCGGGTTGCGCTCCGCGACGTTCCAGCCGGCGGACGCCGCACAGGGCACAAAGCGCACCATCGACATCTCGAAGCCGTTCTGCGCGAGGAACGGCAGCAGGGCATCGACGATCGCGCGGTAGCGCGCCTCGCTGTACGACACCGCGTCCAGCTTGTTCACCGCAACGACCAGCTGCTGCACACCGAGGCTGCGCAGGAGCGTCGCGTGCTCGCGCGTCTGGCCGCGCGCCTGGAACCCGGCCTCGAACGCGCCGAGGACCGCGTCCACGACGAGGATCGCCGCGTCCGCCTGCGCCGCGCCGCTGATCATGTTCGGCACAAAGTCGCTGTGCCCCGGCGCGTCGAGCAGGTGGAAGAGCGTGGTGCGCGTGCGGAACGTGTCCTGCGCCACGTCGATCGTCACGCCGCGCGCGCGCTCCTCCTCGGACGAGTCGAGCGCCCAGGCGTACGCAAAGCTGCCCTTGCCCATCTTGGCGCTCCCACGCACGTTCTTCTCGTGCTCGCGGTCGCCCATATCGCCGAGCTCATGCAGGATGCGGCCCATGAGCGTCGACTTGCCCGAGTCGACGTGCCCGACGACCACCAGGCCGATCTCGCGCTCGCCCCACTCGATCCGCTTCACCGCCTCACAGTGCGCCTCCTCACGCGACATGCTCAGCTTTGGCGTCGGCGCATTCGAGCGCGGCGTGCCGCTGCCGGTGCCGCTGCCGCCGCCGCCGCCGCCGCCGCCAATCTCCATCTTCTGCATCGAGCCACGCAGCTGCTGCACGGGCCCCGCCGCAGGGCGCCGCGCGCCCGGCGCCGGGCGCTGCGCCTGCTCCTCTCGCTTGCGCTCCTTCTCTGTGGTCAGTCGGCACTCCACGGGGCTGGGATCGGCGCGAGGGCGGCACTATCTCCGGCTAGCCCTACGGCGCTTACGGCGCAAGACGCGTCCCTCGCCGCGCCTGCAGCACGACGTCGTCGGGGCTCAGTCCCGCAAACGCCGCACGCAGCCGCTCGAGCTCCTCGTCCGAGACCGGGCGCGGGCCGAGCGCGTGCGCATGCCGCGCGACAGGGCGCGCAAGCAGCTGCACGAACGGCGACGGGCCCGGCGAGCCGCGCTCCGCGGCGCGTGCCGGCGTGCCGGCGGGCGCCGGCGCGGGGAAGAGCGCGGCCACCGGCTCGCCCGACGGCGCCGTCGCTGCGGGCGGGGGCGCCGGCGAGCGCGTCGGCGACGGCGGCGCGGGCGACGCGCCGCGCGACACGGCCGGCGAGCTGCGTGCGGACGCCGCGCGCGACAGCGCCGGCGAGCTGCGGCCCGACGCCGCGGAGTGCGCGGGGACGCGGAGCCCGCGGCGCCGGGGGGTATCTGGAGGCCGGGCGCGCTCGGCGGCTGCTGCGCCTGCTTCGCCTTGGCGGCGAGGAGTTTCTGCTGCAGCTTGGACAGCTTCTTTTCGGGGGGCGCCTCGGGCGCGGCCGCCGGCGCGGGCAGCGTGCCGGCGGACGTCGCCGCGGGCGGCTCGCCCGGTGTGTCTGCGGGCGCGCGCTCGCCGCTTGCGCCGCCGCGGAGCGCCGCTGGGCCGTCACGGAGGCACACGGGCGGCGCCGCTCCCTCGGCCCCCGGCAACGTACCTGTACGCTTCCTGGCGAGCTCCTCGCGCTTCTCGAGGCGTTTTGTGAGGATAGTGATCGCGGGGGGCACGTCGAAGTACGTCTCGTAGAGCACCTCGCGCATCTCGCGCTCGGAAAACTTGTAGCGCTGCATTTCGAGCTCGTCCTCGAGCGTCATCAGCGAGGCGTTCATCTGCCGCTGGTCCTCGGGACTCATGTCCTCTGCATCAGCACACGCCACGCACCGAGGTAGTCGAAGTCGTCGCCATAGTCCTCGGCGAGCTCCTCGTCCAGGTCCAGGTTGCGCACGGCGCGATGGCGCGACATGGTCGGAAGCCTGTGCTGAGTCAGCACACGGGCTGCCTTCCCCCCGATGGGTGCCGAGGACGAGGTCGCGGACGCGAAGTACCAGGCGCCGTTTGCGATGCCGCGCCCGCCGCACCCGCGCCGCTCGAGCACCGCGAGCAGCGCGTCCTTCTTCGACGACCGCGAGATCCGCGAGGCGCAGGACTGGCAAAACGCGCTCGCCGACGCGCCCTCCGACGCCGTGCCGGTGCGCCGCCGCCGGCGCGACAGCCAGGTCGGGAGCTACGACGAGCAGAACGCCATCTTCGACGGGCCCGCCGCCGAGTTCGTCCCGAGCTCCGTGTCGAGCATGCACCACGTCATGTCGCGCCCGAGCTTCGCGACGTACTCGCGCCGCCGCCGCCGCCGCGCATCCCACGCGGACGCCGCGCCGGGCGGCAGCGAGATGTCGCGCTCCTCGGCGTCGCACACGCCGAGCGCGATCTCCTACCGGAAGCGCGCGTACCCGCGTGCGCCCCGCACCGACGACGCGCCCGCCGAGCCCGCGAGCGCGACGCACCCGAGCCTCCTCGGCGCGCTCTTCCCGCACCGCCCCTCGACCGAGGAGGAGGAGGCGCTCGCCAGCGACGACGCGTGGTCCGACCGCGCCGAGTCGTCGCTCGCGCGCTCCGACTCCGACAGCGAGCTCGCGCTCAGCGACGACGACCGCTCGAGCAGCAGCAGCCGCCGGCGCGACTCGCCGAGCCGCATGATCCCCAACGTCTTCGGCACAGACGACGCGTACGAGGACACGCGCGCCGAGCGCGAGGAGCAGCACGACGCGCCGTTCGACGACCCCGCGCTCGGCTCCAAGCCCGTGCACCTCAAGGACTACCCCGACGGGCCGCCTGCGCTCCTCGGCGACGCCGACGCGCCGCCCGCGCCCGACGCGGACGACGCCACACGCTCCCCGTGGCTCGACAAGACGTGCCGCGACAAGCAGCAGATCTACCTCCCGGACGAGGACACGCTCATCCGCATCACCGGCTACCGCACTCGCCCGCACCGCCTCCTCGTGTACTACGCCGCGTGCGTCCTGACGCTCGGCATCGTCGGGCTGCTCGTGCTCTGGTTCCCCAAGTGGCGCCTGCGCTTCCTGCTCCGCGAGACGGACTTTGCGCACGCCGAGTTCGTCGTCGTCGAGAACCAGTGGGGCGACCTGAGCGAGGAGGCGTTCCTCCACGTGCCGTTCGCACGCCCGCTCGCGGCCGTCTTCCCCCCGTCGTCGCGCGACCCGCCGTGCACGCACGCGCAGTACCAGGCGCAGCTCCAGGAGCCCGCCGAGGCCGAGGAGGAGCACGTGGAGGAGGTCGTGGACCTCCGCATGTTCGAGTACCGCTACACGCGCTTCGTGCTCCACCCGCCGAGCGGGCGCTTCCGCACGATCCGCGACTGGCGCGACGCCGCGTGGACAAGCGCCGCGGCGATGCGCCACGGCCTCCGCACCGACACCGAGCGCGAGCGCCAGGCGATCTTCGGCGCGAACGTCATCGAGATCGCGGGCAAGTCGTCGCTCGAGCTGCTCGTCAGCGAGGTGCTCCACCCCTTCTACATCTTCCAGATCGTGTCGATCGGGCTGTGGAGCCTCGACGACTACTACTACTACGCGTTCTGCATCGCGGCCATCTCCGTCGGGAGCATCCTCTCGACCCTCGTCGAGACCAAGAAGACCATCCACCGCATGCGCGAGATGAACCGCTTCGTGTGCCACGTCCGCGTCCTCCGCGACGGCCACTGGACGCACGTCGAGAGCAGCGAGCTCGTCCCAGGCGACGTCTACGACGCCGCGGACCCGCACCTCGCCGTGCTCCCCGCCGACAGCGTGCTCCTCACCGGCGACGCCATCGTCAACGAGAGCATGCTCACCGGCGAGAGCGTGCCGATCTCCAAGGCGCCGCTCACGGACGCCGCCGTACACACCCTCCAGGCCTCGCGCATGGACCTCGCCCAGCCGCTCGCGCGCCACTTCCTCTTCGCCGGCACCAAGGTCATCCGCATCCGCCCCGTCGCCGGCGCCGACGACACGAGCGCCAAGGCCCTCGTCCTCCGCACCGGCTTCCACACCACCAAGGGCGCCCTCGTACGCGGCATGCTCTTCCCCAAGCCGATGGGCTTCAAGTTCTACCGCGACTCGTTCCGCTTCATCGGCTTCCTCGCGTGCATCGCGCTCGTGGGCCTCTGCCTGAACACGATCAACTTTGTCAAGCTCGGCATCGCGTGGAGCACGCTGCTGATCCGCGTCCTCGACCTGGTGACCGTCGTCGTGCCCCCGGCGCTCCCCGCGACGATGAGCATCGGCACCGCATTCGCGATCGTGCGCCTCCGCCGCCAGGGCGTGTTCTGCATCTCGCCGACGCGCGTCAACATGGGCGGCAAGGTGAACGTCGTGTGCTTCGACAAGACCGGCACGCTCACCGAGGACGGCCTCGACGTCCTCGGCACACGCACCATCGGCGCCGACCGCCAGTTCAGCGAGCTGCACGCGTCCAGCGCCGAGGCCGCGCCCGAGCACGACGACGCGCCCCTCGCGCTGATGTACGCACTCACCACGTGCCACAGCCTCAAGGTCGTGCACGGCGAGGTGATCGGCGACCCGCTCGACGTGAAGATGTTCGAGCACACCGGCTGGCACATCGACGAGGGCGACCACCTGAACGGCGCACACGACATCGACGCAGCCCCCAGCGGCCCCGAGCGTCCGCCCGCACTCGTGCAGACCGTCGTGCGCCCGCCCGAGAGCGCCGCGTTCACCGACGCGGACGAGGAGCCCGCGCTGGAGCTCGGCGTGATCCGCACGTTCGACTTTGTCTCGTCACTGCGGCGCATGAGCGTCATCGTGAAGCGCCTGCGTGCGCCCTCGATGGAGATCTACGTCAAGGGCGCGCCCGAGGCGCTCGTCGAGATCTGCGACCGCGCGTCGCTCCCGGACGACTTCGACGACCTCCTCGCCTACTATACCCAGCACGGCTACCGCGTCATTGCCTGCGCCGGCAAGTCCGTCGCGGGCATGTCCTGGGTCGAGGCGCAGCGCATGCCGCGCGAGCGCGCCGAGAGCCAGCTCACGTTCCTCGGCCTGATCGTCTTCGAGAACAAGCTCAAGCCCGGCTCCGCACCCGCGATCGCCACGCTCCGCCACGCCAACATCGGATGCAAGATGGTCACCGGCGACAACCCGCGCACGGCGGTCAGCGTCGCGCGCGAGTGCGGCATCCTCGGCCAGTCGACCAACGTGTTCCTCGCGAGCTTCGTGCGCGGCTCGCCCGAACACCCCAACGACGTGCAGCTCGGCTGGACAAGCACCGACGACGAGCGCGTGCAGCTCAACCCGGACACGCTCAAGCCGCGCGACCTCGACCCGCTCGCGACCGAGATGGGCGACCTGCGCGTGCTCGACTACGAGCTCGTGGTCACCGGCGACGTCTTCCGCTGGATGACCGACTACGCCCCGATCGACCTCGTGCGGCGCATGCTCATCAAGGGCACCATCTTTGCGCGCATGTCGCCCGACGAGAAGCACGACCTCGTCGACCGCCTCCAGGAGCTGGGGTACACCGTCGCGATGTGCGGCGACGGCGCCAACGACTGCGGCGCGCTCAAGGCCGCCGACATCGGCATCTCGCTCTCCGAGGCCGAGGCGTCCGTCGCGGCGCCCTTCACCTCCACACGCCCCGACATCTCGTGCGTGATCGAGGTGATCAAGGAGGGGCGCGCGGCGCTCGTCACCTCGTTCAGCTGCTTCAAGTACATGGCTCTGTACAGCCTGATCCAGTTCACCTCGATCACCATCCTGTACAACCTCGCAAGCAGCCTCGGCGACTTCCAGTTCCTGTACATCGACCTCTTCATCATCCTCCCCGTCGCCGTCGCCATGGCACGCACGCTGCCGTACCCGACGCTGCACGTCAAGCGGCCCACCGCAAACCTCGTCTCCAAGAAGGTGCTCCTCTCGATGATCGCTCAGGTCGTCATCTGCTCCGTCGCCCAGGTGTTCACCTTCTGGCTCACACGCCGCCAGCCCTGGTACGAGCCGCCCATCGTGAACCCCGACGAGCTGAACGTCGTCAACGCGGAGAACTCGGCTCTGTTCCTCGTCTCCTCGTTCCAGTACATCACCGTCGCCGCCGTGTTCAGCGTCGGACCGCCCTTCCGCAAGCCGATCTACACGAACCCCATGCTCCTCGTGTCGCTCACCGCGCTCGGCCTGCTCTCCACCTTCTTCCTGTTCGTGCAGTCGGGCTTCTTCTTCGACCTGCTCGGCCTCGTCCAGTTCCCCTGGTCCTTCCACTGGAAACTGTTCGCGATCGTCGTTGTGAACACCGCCGCGTGCTTCGTCTTCGAGTCGTACCTCATGGCGCCCATGCTCCACGCCGTCAAGGGCCTCCAGCGCCTCATCCTCCACCGCGGCCGCCGCCACGACAAGGTGCGCAAGCACTCGAAGAAGACCTACAAGATGGTCATCTCCTCGCTCAACGACCCGGCCGAGGCCTAGGCTCCGTAGCGCATCGCATCTACAGCAGGTATCTATCTAGTCACTCACACGCCGCCGCTTCGTCTCGGACGAGTCAAAAACGTCCGCACCCACGCCGCCGCCCTCGTCGCGCACACCACCGCCCCCGAGCTGCGCCTCCACCTCGCCGAGCTCCGCCTCGACGGCCGCAAGCTCGCTCTGGGCATCCCGGCGCACATGCCGCGCCGCCGCCCACTGCGACAGCTGCGCAACATGCTCCTGTAGCGCACGCGACAGCGTCCATAGCCGCCGCCGCGCCGGGTGCGTCTCCTCTGTATCGTCCGTCACAAGCGGACGCAGCGGCGGAAAGATGTGCGCCACGTCCGGCGCGTCCGCACGCACGCGCGGCCGCGCCTCGCGCGGCGCCTCGACGTCCAGGATCTTTTGCAGACGCACGTCCGCCTGGTGCAGCGCATCAAGCGCGTCGACCGCAAGCTGCTTCAGCGCGTGCGTCCCCTCCATGAGTGCGGCACTTCGCTGCTCGGCAGCCGCAAGCTGCTGCTCGGCGCCCGCTTCGGCCACGCCCGCCTTGGCCACAAACGCAGGGCTCGCGATGCGGATGTCGGGCACGAGCGCCTTGAGATTCGACAGCGTCGCACTCGCCATGCGGTCACGCAGCCGCTCCGCGCCGCGCTCCGTCACCGTGCGGTGCTGCGCGGCACCCGCCTTGATGTGCTGCATCTCGCGCCGGGTGCGCGCCAGCTGCTCGCGCGTCGTGCGGTGCGCCGCCTGCTCGGCCCGCAGCGCTCGCTGCGCGCTCTCGAGCTGCGTCTCGGCGGCGTGCAGCCGCGCTTCGGTGCTGTGGGTCTGCTCGCTCGCCTGCCGTGTGTGCCGCTGCGTGCGTTGCACGCTGTGCTCCAGCTCGCGGTTGCGCGCGAGAAGCTGCGCCTGGACGGCGGCCTCCTCGTCGTGTTCGCGCACAAGCGCACGTAGGACGTCGAGGAGAACCGCGCGAGATTTGTCCGGAAGCCCATCGAGGCTCAACGGTGTCTTGTGGTAGCCGCGCGCGACAAAGAGGTCGCGCAGCTCCTCGAACGTCAAGGCGTCGCTCGCCATGGCGGTCGCGAGCGAGTGCGTCGCGCACATCAGCGCAGTTGACCCTGAAGAAGTAGCCATTTTGCCCGTATGGCGCAGTGGTTAACGCACTCCACTTGTATTGTGGACTCCGGTACATGGAGAGATCCCTCGTTCGACTCGGGGTGCGGGCAAATTTCTTTTGCCCTTCTCACCCCCTCGTCCCGCACGCTCGCTTTTTGTCGCACAACTCGGCACCCTTTCGCAAGGCTATACAACGGCTCTAGGCACCAAGATTCCCGTACTCGCGCATCGAAAAGCTGCGTCAGCCGGCGGCGCCGACGCACCCATAGTACTGCTCGCTCTCGCGCGGCACTTGCCAGCTGCATCAGCATGCATCTCGTACGCACATGCCCGTCCCCGTATCCCACTGCGGGCCACGCTGCTGCCGCGCCCACGTCAGGAGACTATTCCACTCCGCGGCGTCCTCGGCCGCGACCCACTTTTCCGGCTGCGGCGCGGCGCCCTCGGCGGACGGCACGTCCGTCTCGGCACCGGCAGGCGACGCCTCCTCTGGCGCGGCGCCACTCGGCAGCGCGGCGCCGCCCGCATGCTCCTCGCCGTCGCCGGGCCTTGCCGCGACGTGCGCGTCGTCGCTCCACTGCACCACCGGCATGCGGGTGGTGTCACGTGAGAAGCGCGTCGCGCGTTCGAGCGCGGCGTTGTTGCATGGTGCCCCGCGCGCCGTCGTCTGTTGTTGCATGGATTTCGGGCTGGACCTGTCGTCGCGCATCGAGGACAGGATCGATCACGACCTGTTCTCCGACGGCTCAGACGACCTGTCCCTGCCGGGCACGAGCCGCCGCGTGCCCGGCCTCGCGTCGTCGCACGCCGACGCATCGGACGCCTACTCGAGCTTCCAGAGCGACAGCGCGCCGGTGCACACGCTCCCGCGCGCACATGCGCCGGCGCCCGCGGCCAACGAGCACGACTCGCTCGCCGTCGACCTCGACAACCTCAACGAGCGCCTCCTCGACGACTCACACTCCCTGCAGCTCTCCACGAAAGACACGGCACCCTCGGACGAGTCGCGCTTCTCGCTCGAGGACAGCGCGTCGCGCGCGGCGCACGATACCAGCACGGACGGCCAGTTCCTGCAGCAGCACGGCAGCTTCTCCCTCCGCGCCGCACGCGCACACAGCGCTGCACGCGCCGCCGACGCCAGCGACCCAGACTCGGACTCGGGCTCGGACTCGGTGCTCGACTCCCCGACGTCGCACGCCGCGAGCGCCTCGCCGACCCTGATCCAGAAACGCGCCGCGCACGCGGACCACTCGGCACGCACGACGCCGCCCGAGTCGCCGAGCGGCCACGCGCCGTTTACCGCCGCCGCAGAGCTCCGTGCGTCGACCGGCGCGGCGTCTCCGGCCTCGTCGGCGTCCCTCCCCTCGCGGGAGTCATTAGCATCGCCCGCGTCTCTGGCATCGTCTGCACCGGGCTCGCCCCATGGCGCGCCCGACACGGCGGAGCCAGGCCTCGATACGTCCCCGTCGCGCTCCGCGCCCGACGTGGCCCTGGCCTCGAGCCACGCATCGCTCGAGGCCGAGCGCTCAGCGGCTCCGCACGAGGCGCGCACGTCGACGTCGCCAGCATATTCCCCGCCGCTGCCCATGTCTGCCGATCGATCGCTGCGGAGCGACGCCGAGGCGCCCACACGCTCTTTGCATGGGCTCTCGCGCACGTCGGATGCGTCGCGCGCATCGCGCCGCTTGGACGTGTCTCGGGAGCGCTCGCGCCGGTCGGCCGATGCGTCGTACGGAGCTTTGCGCGCCGAGTCCCGCTCGGGGCTGTCGCGGTCGGAGCGCTCGCGCGAGTTGTCCCGGTCGGAGCTCTCGCGCGCGCAGATCCCTCGCGAGCTATCCCGGGAAAGCCTCTCTCGCTCGGAGCTCTCCCGCTCGGAGCTCTCCCGCTCGGAGCTCTCCCGCTCGGGGCTCTCCCGCTCGGGCCGCCTCCCCGCCGAGCAGTACCCCGCCGAGCGCTCGCGTGGATCGGCGGCCGAGGCATCCCAGCGGTCTTTGCGCACGCGCTCCTCGGCCGGCACATCCCGCTCGCGTGCATCCTCAGCGCACACGTCGCGGTCCTCGGCATCGCACACGTCCGTGTCGCTGCCGACCGCCGACGCGCTCGAGGCGTCGTGGTCGACGTCGCGCTCGCCACGAGCGCCGTCGCCTGCGTCGCACACACGCTCGCCAGAATCGCCGCCAAGGCGCTCGGCCTCTGCCTCGCTATCAGACATCCTCACCGTGCCCAACGTGCACGCAAACACGTCGCTGCCACCGATGCGCGACGACGCGGACCTCGTCGGCTCACACGTCGATCCACACCGCCTGATCGTGTACCAGGACAAGCTGAACCGGCAGCTCGCCGAAGAGAACGAGGCGCTCAAGATGCAGTGTGACTTTTACGTACAGCTCCTGCAGGCGCACCGTATCCCGCTCGACGCGAGCGACCGCTCGGCCACGAGCACGAGCGACGCGAGCGAGGACGAGGCACACACGCCGCCGACGCCCGCCGCGCCAGGCATCAGTACGCCGACGCCCGTGCCCGCCGCGACGCCCGCGCCCGAGGCGCCCAAGCCGTCGCCCGCCGAGGCGCATCTCCGGCGGCGCATCCGCGACCTCGAGGCGATCGTCGACGAGCAGCACCGCCGGCTGCACGCAGCGCCGGCGCAGCCCGCACCGACGCCGCCCCAGTCGGCGCCGCAGCCGCCGACGCCGCAGCCGCCGACGCCGCGTGCGGACGCCAGCTCGTCCGTACTCGAGCGCACGACGAGCGCGCTGCAGGACCGGCACGAGCGCCTCCTGGCCGACGTCGCACACGCACTCGCGTCCGGCGCCGGCCTCCACGACGCGGTCGAGCAGCTGCGCGCCGCGCTGAACCAGGCGCACGGCGTCATCAACGCGATGCGGCCGGGCGCCGAGGCGCCGCGCGCCGCCGACGCGTCGGGACACACGTCGCGGTCGCAAGCGGCCGCCGACACGTCCGCACGCACGCCGCTGCACGCAAGCACCTCGAGCGTGCACGCCGCATCGGTCTCGATGGACGCCGACGAGGCGCTCGAGGAGCTTGGGCCGCTCCAGCACCACGCGCGCACGCTCACGAGCGAGCTGCACGAGGCGCGTGCGGCGCTCGACGAGGCGCTCGCGCACGCGCGCGACTCGTGCGTGCGCAAGGCGCGCCTCGAGGAGCAGCTCGCCGCGACGCGCACGGACCTCGGCGCGGCGCAGGCGCGCCTCGACGAAAAGGCCGCAGCGCTGCGCACGCTGCACACGGGCGCGACGCCGCCGCGCGCCGCGGCCGCGCTGCGCGACGCGCGTGCGGACCTCGACGCGGCGCGCGCGCAGCAGCAGCACATGGCGCAGCAGCAGCGCATCCTCGAGGAGCAGCTCGAGCGTGCCGCGCGGCGCGCCGACGACGCGGGCGCCGCCGCGGAGCACGCACGCGCGGCGCGCCAAGCGTGCGAGGCGCAGCTCGACGCGCACATCGAGCAGATCGAGGGGCTGGAGCACGCGCTCGCGCTGCGCAACGACGAGGTCGCACAGCTCCGCGGCGAGAAGGACCACCTCTGGGACGAGCGCCGCGCGGTCCTCGCGCAGGTGCACCGCTTCGAGCAGCACCTGCGCGAGGTGCGCTCGGACACGGAGCGCTACGGCGCGGACCTCGCCGCGCTGCGCGGCGCGCGCGACGCCGCCGCCGACGACGCCCTCGCCGCCGCCGCCGCACGCGCCGACACCCTCGCCGAGCGCCTCCACACCGAGACGCGCCGCCGCCGCGCGCTCGTCGCGCAGAAGGCGTACGTCGCGCAGGCGCTGCGCGCGCACGAGTGGCTCGTCACGCAGCTCGGCACGCGCCTCACGACGCTCGCGCCGCTCCTCGGCAAGTACGGCGGCGCACCGCCGCCACGCCGGCGGCGCACGCTCCGCGCCGCGGCGTGGGCCGTGCGCGCCGCGCTGTTCTGGGGCCCATAGCTAGCTAGACACTCTCGATCCGTACGAGCCCACACGCGATCCCGCTCGCGAGGCGCCGCGCCTGCGCGGCGCGCGGCGCAAACGCCACGCTCGTCACGCCCACCGACGCATCCCACGTGTCCCACGTCGGCGGTGCCGCCTTGCTCGGCGCGCGCGGCGCGACGCCCTCGGGGTAGAGCGCGTGGCGCACCGCGTACGCCTCGCCGTCGCGCACGACGCGGAACAGGGGGTGCATCACACGGCTCCCGTCCTCGGCACGCCGCCGCCCGGCGCCAAGCACGTTGGTGAGCTTCACCGCGCCCTCCGCGCCGCCCGTCGCGACGTACGGGTGGAACGCCGAGGCGCACACCGCCTGCGTCAGCAGCCCTACGTACCCGCACGCGCCCATGGTGGAAGCCGAGCGTGTGGTGCTGCGCCGCGTCGTGCGTGCGCAGCGACACACTCCCATAGTGCTGGTCGCCCAGATCCACCACCCACAGCCCGCCGTACGGCGCCCAGGCCGCGGCGTACCGCGGCTCGCGCGTGTGCGCAAGGCGCAGCGGCGTGCACAGCGCCGCGACGTCCGACACCACCTCCGTCCCGTCGTACCCGACGCTCAGCAGCGTCGTCGGCGCCGCACGCACGTCCACCGCCCCATCGACATCGACCGGCGGGAGCAGGTGCCAGCTCACGGCACTCACAAGCGTGTCGTGCACCGCCGCATGCGCCAGCGTCACCCGCGCAGCCACATCGACCACCACCACATCTCCTGCGTCAGCCCTCCACACACCGTTCGTGCAGCCCACCGCAAGCCGGTCGCCGGCCATCGCCACGCTGTACGCATGCGCCCCACGCACACGCACCACCATCCACTCCGCCGCCTCGACCTCGCACGGAGCATCGACACTCGGCACATGCACCACCCGCACACTGCCATCCGCACACGACGCCGCCAGCGCACCGCCGCCATGCCACGCGACACGCAGCGGCGTACCACCCGCAAGGCGCACCACCGCACGCAGCTGCACCACATCGCCCTCCACGCTCCACACCTGCACCGCACCGCCGGCCAGCGGCGCGTCAAACGCCGTACGTACGTCCCGCATCGGCGCCGCCGCGACCGCAAGCCACGGCGCATGCGGCGCCCACGCCACATCATATACATAGCCCCCGGCATCCACCAGATGCACCGGATGCTCGGCCGCGCGTGGATTCTCTGCATCAGCCCTCGGCACGCACCGACCGTCACACACCCCTGCGGCGGGACATGCACCGCCGCACCCTCGACCGTCAGCGCCAGCGGCGCCGACGCACTCGGAGAGAGAGAACGCTCCGCCTGCGGCGCCTCACCAGCTAGCTCGGTATACAGAGGATGCCACGCCAGGTCCACAAACTTGCTCGGCAGTCGTGCCAGGAACGCTGCCTCGGCTAGCGCTCCGCCGTCGCCATCAACAAGTACGCCGTCGCACACCTGCTGCGGAACAAGCCCATGCAACTCCACGAGCGATGTCACATCACCACCCACCTTGTTCTTGCCGCGCACGCGCTTCGGCGCCACGGCCGCCTCGGCGCTGCCTTCGCGCTTGATGCGCGGCATGTGGAGGGAATGCACCCCGCGCGCGGTACCAGCGCGCACCGCAATTCGCCCCTTTTGGCGAACGCAAGCGCCTTGAGCGCCCTCCACATGCGGGGCTCCAGCGGAGCTACGCGGCGCCCAGTATATGGACCAAGATGCTTCGTACGCCCTCGGGTCAGACTTGCAAATAAACTAGCAAACAGATCTCACGCAGAGTCATGGAGCTCGGTGTAAGTTAGTCTGTGCTCGAGTCTGTCAGGCTAAAAGATCTAGAAGAAACACTTTTGAAAACCCTCACGCCCTGCCTAGAAACACTTCACTTGTGAATGGTTAGCCGCTTCATGCACATTCCCAGGCATAAAGTGAAGTTTTACAAAAAAAAAAAAAACAAAACGTCGACTTAGACAGAATCTTACAGTCTCGGAAGGTATTTCAATTGCAATGAACGTCTACATCAAGAGGCTGTAGCCATAAAAAAAAAGGAGATTCGAGGTGCTCTCATACCAATGAAACCTGAAACTCTCTAGCTTTCATCGCCACTGCCGCTTGTCCCGATCCTGGAAAAGATATCGGGTGCATATGGGCCGTGGCACAAAGACGGGTGCGCTATGTCAAAGAATGATTGGCTTTTTCTCCGCGCTTAGGCCCCTGAAATGTGCCATTTCAGCAAGATTCCAGTCCTTTACGCCAATGAGAAATGTGGCTGTGGACTTAGTAGCCACGCACACCGTACCACAATGTGGAGTGTTTGCATGCGTCAGAAGGCCGGTCAGCACGGCGTGTCTGTGTCACGAACCGAGACCACCGCGACACCGTCCAGCAAGAGAAAAGTTAATCCCGAGCAAAAAAATTCTTACCATTCACCCAGTTCTTTCATACTATCATGGACAAGAACGGACTCGAGAACATGTACCTTTCCCTCTTGAAGCAACAGGTGCTGCGATCTTTGATGTCTCATCCTTTGAAAGCAGAGTTTGGACTCATTCGCTCAAGATCCAAGATCTTGGAAGAGAAACTCAATAAAGGGTTCAAGGAAGGTAGAATTGATTTAGGATTTTACAAACGCGTGCAGGATGAATCTCATCGGATCAAATTTGCCTTGGGACTCGTTCACTCGAGGCACCAAGAACTCAAGCGTCAATTGGCTGTTTTGTTCGAGGACCCAAATGAGGTACCGAGCCCCTTACTTGAACTAATCAACAAAGACAGAAACCTCCCCAGTGATGAGACAGTATCAAAAATCATCACGTACCTCATGGAATCAAGGGAGACCAAGGCATCTAGTTCTTGCTTCAACGCCACTACCACCAAAGTCAACCATGACGAAAACAGCAGTGACACAGTCAATTCACTCGAACGAATGCTTCAAGAGAAGCTGAAAAACATTTTGCGACGCGAGAAGATCCGCAAAAAGAAGAATAAGAGTATAACGATGACTGCTGAACGTAAAACTCGCCGTCGACGCGCTGCCGTTGGGACGACAAGGGATTAACAAACAACTTCATGCCTTCGATGTTAGACCGACACGATTTTAGCAATGTTGACTGGGATGGATGAAAAGTGATCCAACTAGTTGTGCCCCCCTCTTTTTTTGTTTTGTTTTGTTTTGTTTTGTTTTGTTTTTTTTTAAAAAAAAAGAAGAGATCTATATCGAAAGAGAGAAGGACAAACGAACAAATACGTTTGAAAAGCAATTGCTTCTTTAGCAGAAAGTAGACGGAATTCACTGTAGTTCCACGATAGTGATTAAAAAAGCTCTTGGATCCAAATTCACTTTCCGCTCACGGGACCAATGGTCCTGTGAACGGTTGGGGCACACATGATGTTACGAGATCGAAGGCCATCCTTTTGGAGTGTATCTTGGTAAGATCCCGGTACATGAGAGAATGTTTAAGTTTAATCGGACATTTTACTTAGACCTGAAGGCTCTTGCTTTTCTTGAACAGAAGGAATCTCAACTGAAACCTTGTCAAGCTGTTGGAGACGCGTTGCTTCAGAAATGTATCCGGGAAGGCATTCTTTCCAACAAAACATGTGCTTGACATTCACTTGAATAGCTTCAGTATTCTCAAATGGGTCATGATCATTTAAGCTTTTCATTTGACTGTTAGTAGCAGAAGGTAGAGGAGTTTCGATTACTGTTTGAGCTGGTTGAGTATCTTGGCTTGTGAGCAAAGTGTCCAGGTTAATCACCGGTGTTGATACCTTCTTTCCAGCTCGAGTCGAATAATCCGCGACAACAGGACTTGAATTGCCATAAATTAAACTGCTCAACGGATTGAGTCTGTCATAATTATCCATAAAATACGTAGGGGTCTCAATGCATGCAAGCGAAGAGGATCGGGGTGTCTCTTGTAAGTGAAACTTGGCTGTGGCTCGCCGATGTTTTGCACTCGATGCTTCTGCTGGGACTAAGTTTCTAGAATGCTCCTTTTTTAAGTTTTCACCTTTTTCGATAAATCTGAGTGTTTTATCTTCGCAAGATTTGAGCTTCTGGAGATACAGATTCTTCAGCTGATGAAGTAGAAGATGGTAATTTGAGCTCAGTCCAAATGCATTCAGCCAAGCATATAGGTCTCCGATAAATTTTTTCATGTTCTCCAAGCATTCATCAAAGCGAGCGACCCATATCTCTTTCACTTCTTGAGAACAGTTCCGTTTGTCAAGCTTGCTTATAAATGCTTCATTAGAGATGAAGTTTGTATCCATAAACAGGGGATCTTGCATTGTGCTCTTGATGACTCTTTTAGAAGAATATGGTAGTTTTCCCGCGAGAATTAGCACAGAGAGTAGACTTCTGGCATACCTAGAATAAGCCATGACTTTCTTGACTTTCTTTTCCATTGTGTTAGCAAGTTTGAAGTACAGTCCAAGAACAGCTTCGTGAGTTGTAAAAGTTAACACTTCAACTGTCAAGTGAAAAGATAAGTGTGACTTTATTGTTCTGCTTTTATCTTTACGCTTTGACTTGAATGTCAACTCCCCATATTATCTTCTCAATATAGTAAGCTTTATCGACAAAATTCATTGGTTGAAGCTTCAGGATTAAAAATTGACACATCTAGCTTACGAGCCGCCCTATTCTTCACATTTACACCATTGGTGGTGAAGCCAACAATTGGGCTGGTGACGTACGTTCCAAGCATTGACCCTCGTTTCAAAACCAAATTGATTTGCTCAATGTGGCCACAGCAGGAGAAAAGTGAGAAGGAATGAGTATATATATGCCGAGTATCTCTTACTTTAACCCACTAATACCCGGTCGTTCACCAGCCCACAGTAAATCATGAATGAAGAAGAGATATCCAAAGAGCTTTCCAGATTCCAACACATGATGATCACCAGCCTAACGCTAAATGAAGTAGACATCACTAAAACTCCATGCGAAGAGACCATCCGGCGTTTAGAAGCCATCTTCAAAGAGTCCCAGGGCAAAGAGAACGAGGCGAAGATATGTGAGATGTACGCCGAAACGTACTATACTCTTATTAATTACGGAATGCTGTACATGGAAGGTCTCGAAAAGATCATGCAGTGTGAAGATATCATGTTCCCGCTCTCAGAAAGCCTTACAGTTTGATGAAACCATCCAGATGATAGGGATAATATTTGACCTAAAAGCTCAACACCCCATCGCTTTTTATATGGTTTATACACATCCTTGCGTGCCCATACATAGTCGAGAACAATAACGCTATGATTAAATTCAGGGTGGTATTGCGTTACGATTAGGCCTCGAAAGAATGGGTTCCTGAGAGTGACAAGATGACTAATCATCTTGGAGAACGAATCCAAAAGAGCAACTTCTCTATACCGTTTCAAGGCAAAGCAATAGTGACACCGTGTTCTTTCGGAGTTTAGCTCTATAAGCAGCTAGAGTACCGCTCAATATAACCCTTAATTTCACCAGGGATCACACAATACGAGAGCACAGCATCACGTAATATGTCATAGTACCATAAGAAGCTTAGGCCTTCGATGAGATACTGAACTATCCCCTAAATCAGTTGTCGCCAATGAAAAAAGTCATAGCGCTGTATAATTCTAAAACTGCTGTCAGGTATTTTTGTGGTGGTTTTTTTTTTCGGCCGTAGAACGATACCGACCAGGACGGTTGCGCATTTGCGTTGGTCCCGTAGTTTAAAAGATATATAAGACGGCCCATTCCCGTACCTCTACTAACGATACCTCTATACATCGACCACATTATGAGTTCTGTTATCTGTATCAACACTATATTAAGCATGAGACTGTATCATTTCAAAGAACAGTTCCTCCAATACCTGCTGACTGACCCTGTGAAGTCATGGGAGGACCGTATCAGGGAACCCTCAATGCGCGTAGGCGAGATAGCTTCCAAGGCAAGAAATGAAGGGACGCTCAGCAAAATGCTTGACGAACTCGTGTGCAATGAGCGATACCGTATCGCATTTGCTATTGGGCTTGTTAAAGCAAGACATCAAGAGCTCTCCCGGCAACTCAACTTTATCTTCAAGAACCACCTGGAAATACCAAAGCCTATCCTCGAAATGATGAACAAGAATTTCGAGCCCCCTGATGAAGACTTGGTGGCAAAGATCATGGAACGTCTGTCTGAAACCAACAATTCAAAGCCTGTTTCTCATTGCTCAAACCAAGATGACACCAGTCCAAGTCCAGTTAGAGAACGTGAGATGACAGAAACTTTGATCGAGCAGCTGATTGAAAAAAAAGCTTAAGAAATTGTTCAAACACGAAAAGCGCAAGCTGAAAAAAAAAAAAAAAAAAAAAAAAAAAAAAACTGGCTTCACGGATGCTCGGCGCGCAGCGGGTGACCGTTGTACTACTATTAGGAGGATGCGGGCTAGATCTATAAAGTAACTTTATCTGCCCCCTCCACAGCTACATGAAAAACTGAGATGGACCGATTCAGGTTAGAACGGCGATACGGGGAATGCATTTCTTCAAACTATTGATTCAATCATTCACACGGACAATGAGATGTCAGTCTCAGAGTAAACGTGTTAGGCTGGAAAATTGATTTACGGTAGTTTTAGTAAAAAATTCTGTAAGAACTAAGAACGCTCGAGTGGTGTTAGAGCTATATTGACTTGTGCCAAGAGAGATTATTTCCAAAAAGGCCGTGTTTAGGCCTTGCAGCTGACAGCTGAAGAAAGCCCATATAACCACAGGCTGGCGTGGCGCGCTATGTGGAGGGTTTGTCGGCGACTGGATACGGTGACCAGGACGGTCCCACATTCGCGTCCGTTGTGCTAAGAGATATATTATACAGCCTCCTCTTACCTCCCGCCACCCCCCACCCCCCCCTTCACTTGACGACACCTCCATAATTCTGTTATATTATGGACTCAACCATAGACAACAACAATATCTTGAGCGTCAGACCGATGTACTTCAAGAAACAGCTCCTCGACTTTCTGTTGACCGACCCCGGGGAATCATGGGAGAGCCATGTCAGTCAAGAGTTTAAGACAGCTGGTAAGGCAGTCAAAGAGGGAAGAAAAGTAGTTGTTCTCGACAAAAAAAAAAAAAAGTTGAAGAGCTCGTTAAAATGAGCGATATCGTATCTTATTTGTCATTGGGCTCGTCAACGCAAGACACCAAGAGCTTTCCCGGCAGCTCAAATTTATCGTAAAGAGCCACTTAAATAACCGAAGCCTATAATTGAAATCATGAGCAAAGATTCTAAGTTTCCAGATGAAAAACCTTTTGGCAAGGATCATGGAACGTCTTACTAAGACCAACAATCCAGGGCTCGTCTCTTCTTGCTCGAACCAAGATGACACTAGTCCGAGTCAGAGAAAAGAAAGCAACGTAACAGAACTTTGATTGATCAGCTGATTAAGTAGGAGCTCAAGAAACTGACTCGACGCGAGAAACACAAGTTGAACGAAAAGACAGTTTCCACGCCTGCTCAGCGTTGAGCACGTTATCTTTGTACCACAGGCAGTAAGGTTTATGTTTAATATATTGCTTCACGTTGTCGAGATTATCTGTTTAAAGCTTCCTTGTTGAGCACATATTTGAAACAATTTTATAGAACTGTATTGCAGAAGGCCAATAGAATAAGACATAGACCTGTGAAATAACCTTTAGGTATGTTAATACAGCCTGTGTGCTAAATTTCTGACTGATGGGAGTCTGGTATATATGATACGTTCATGCTTTTTTTTTTACCCAATGTAGGCAGGGTAGCGCAAAGAGCTCATATGGAGGCTTATGTGAGCTCCCCTCTTCTCATTCCTCACAGAAATGCTTTAGGCGACCGATTCAAGGCTGGAATGGTCCCGATCGATATGTCCCAGGAAATGAAATCGGGTGCTCATTGGCGGCGACGCGTGCCTCGATGGCACGTGCGCAAAGGCAAGCATGGCACCTAGACCTGTAACGCAGCCCTAACCAGCCCTGCCCTTGTCCCACCATGTTGAGCCCTAAGCTGCTCGCTTGTTTTGCCATCGCAAGCGCGGTGAGTGCCTCCAAGCTTACGTATGCGGAGCCCGGAGAAACGCCGTCCTTTGAGCCGTTCGGGGGAGAAAACGCCAGCATTCTCTTCTGACCCGCCGACTGGAACCGCAACACGTACCCGATCTTTGTGCATTCGCATAACGACTATGAGCGCGAAGTGCCTGTGTTCGATGCACTCTCACTGGGCGTTCTGAGTATCGAATCGGATGTGTGGCTCAACCCGAAAGACGACAAGCTCTACGTCGGCCATGATGCTTTCTCTCTGTCGCGCGAGCGCACCTTCCACGCGCTTACTGTCGAGCCGCTCGTTCAGGCGATTGACCAGGCAAACTCTGCGAATGCAATGCATGTGCAAAACGAAGAATCGGAGCTATTCGCTGATCTCCAGGCCTCAGTCGCGAAGGACGACGCGCCGTGGTGGAACGGCTTCTTTTCGCTCGGCGTCGGGAACACACAGCCGATCCAGCTCATGATTGATATCAAGAACAATCCGCACAAGAGCTGGCAACACGTGCTCAAAGCGCTCGACCCACTCCGCGAGCGCGGCTACCTCACGCGCTACGAGTACGGCAAGATCATCCCCGGCCCTATCCTCGTCGTCGGCACTGGTGCAACGCCCGTCGAAGAGCTTGCTGCGAAGCACAAGCGTGATGTTTTCTACGACTGTGAGCTCACGAAGCTCAGCGGCCCGGGGCCGAAGATCGGCGGTGAGCACTACCCGTGGAACGCAACGCTATGCCCGATCGCGTCTACCGACTTTTCCAAGGTTACGAACGACTACAAGGGTATTCATGAGCCGACCAAGAAGATGAACGAGTCTATCTCGCGCCTCATTCACGAGGCGCACGAGCGCAACATCAAGACACGTTTCTGGGACACGCCCGCCTGGCCAGTTTATGCCCGCGACCGCGTCAACCGCATGCTCCTCGAACTCGGCAGCGACTGGATCAATGCGGACGACCTCGAAGCGATCGCGTATTTCTAGGGAAGTAGAGTGGATAAGTGAGTCAAGAGTACTATAAAGTCCGCAAGGCCCAGCACCGCCGCGGCGCCAGCGGCAAGCGTGCGCGACCAGTGCCACACGCCCCACGTACGAAGCGTAGAAAGCGCCTCGTCGTCGCTCGGGAAGTCCTCCGCCTTGAGGAAGGCCTTGAGCTTGTTCACGTACGGGAACACAAGCGTAAGCGTTAGCGGCATGATCGAAAGCATTGAAATGCATGCAGCAATTGGAAGTGTCTTGTCAAGCTTCGTAGTGTATGCCGCCACGCCGAACGCCGCGCTGGACAGCAGACCAAATGGCACCCAGCGCCGCGTCACGAGGTCGTACAGGTCGCTCCAGAGCTCGACACGCTGCTTCGCCGACAGTTCCTTGTGACGCAGAATCATCGGCAGTGTCACCGTCGAAACCGACAGTGCCATGCCGAAGAACGACGCACTGCCAAAGATGCCGACGCTGCGCAGCGCAAAGTCGAGGTACACCATGGTGGGTCCGAGCCAACCCGTGATGACATAATTCCACTACTTCAATACAGCACCAACGCACTGACCACACCCAGTACAGCCGCGCCAAGCGGCACAGACAGGCGCACGGCACTATTGCTGTTGCCCTGTGCTTTGCTCGTGGCTGCACTGGCATCATTCGTGTCCCGTGAGTCTTGTTGATGGTTTTTAGTAGTCACCTTGTCGCGGTTGGGCCCAAAGCCCCCTTGCTGTTTGCCGAGTGTAACTGGCTTGTATTCTGCAGAAGCATCCGCCCTGATCTCGGTGCCACTTGGTAGTGACTCATAGTTCAGGTTTCCCGATGTGTACTCATCAAACGTCGGATATGTGATATTCTCCAGGTAGGGCTGGCGCACGCCCAAACACGCACTGACGGGCGCAACGTGCTGGTACGCCTTCTTGATCTGGGGATACATCTTGATGAACTCGTCCATCGTGTGCGAGGAAATTTCATGCGAAAGCACCACAGGCGACTCACTGTCAGCCTTTCCGATGATGCGCTTGTAGTTCTCGTCGATCTTCTCCGGCGGCTGACTGCCCTTAGGCTGGATGTTCCAGTCGTCCGTATCTTCTTGCCAGAGGATCGTCCTCATTCCCAGTGCATCCGCAATGAATCGCACACGGTCGTCTACGTCACCTTGTGGTGGCCGCCAGCACAGAGGAGTGATTCCCATCACCTTCTTGATGACCTTACCAGAGTAGTACAACTCAGCAAAGACCTGCTCGTTTGTCAGCGTCGTCATCAGCTTATGCGACCACGAGTGGTGACAGACGTCGTGCCCATCAACAAGGGCACGTTGCGCTTGATACGGGTTGTTCAGCACATACGAGCCAATGTAGAACATCGTAGCACGAATCTTCTCCTTCTTCAAAAAGTCGTACATTTTGTTGTGCGCACAGTACGGACCATCATCAAACGTCAAGCCCCAAGTACCTTTCTCCTTGCATTGAGTGACATCGTGCGAAATCTTCGGGTGTTTGGGCTTGTGGCAGCCAAACTTAGACCACCAGCAGTCAGGATCTGATTC
The DNA here is from genome assembly GCA_029542945.1 of Malassezia obtusa. Taxonomy (NCBI): domain Eukaryota; kingdom Fungi; phylum Basidiomycota; class Malasseziomycetes; order Malasseziales; family Malasseziaceae; genus Malassezia; species Malassezia obtusa. The sequence continues at coordinate 18,284 of CP119939.1, read as the reverse complement.
GGGATAATCGTTCGTTCCAAACGCACTGTGGTCCTCCGTGCTCTTCCGCACCTCGATATCGGGTATGTTGCCTTTGATCTCATTGTACAGCTTCTTCGCTTCTTCGTCTCCATCCAAGATGTGCGCGATCTTGTTCGGCTCGGGGAACATCTTTTCTTGGACCATTTTAGTTACTTCGTCATCCCCGTACGGAGTACACTGTTCTTTGTGCCCTGCGAGCTTTGCGAATTCTTCAGCATTTGATGCTGTCGCTCGGCGCGCAAGAACTGGGCCATGTCCAGACGACACACGGATGACTGTCGCTGATGTTCCAGCGAGGAACAAGAGAATTCCAATGTGGGGGACTAGCATGTCAGAAGGACGCGTCAAGCCTTACAAAGCTCTTTCTCAATATATATACATTATGCTTCTCAAGGCAATGGAATTACTCGGACATTCCCTGCAGCTATGCGCAGGCTGGATGTTGCCTATCAACCATCGGTCTTGGCAGACGCCTTATCCGCAGAAGGCACAGGATGATTGGTTTACTTCACGGCGCAGGTGGAGGTCGGCACCAACCTGAGTCGTTGCTTTAAAAAATAATAACAAATCAACAATTACACTTCTTTCATGTCTTGGCACCTGGTTGACCAAACAAATGTAGCGATAATCCGTATTGGAGAGAGCTGTTTCGCTCGCTAACGCTCGTACATTGTCCTCTGATGCATGTCAGCTGACTGTACTTTATGCCAAATCTTAGCGAGTGAAGAGTTGAGCAGTGTGGTCGTAAGTCGTGGAGGACGGTGGAAAAGAGCCACTTAGAGCGGAATACTGCCTTAAAAGCTTCTGCTAGTTAGCTTGAATACTTCGTGACTGGGTAAGCATGAAGGTTGAAATATATGGCATTTTCTTATGCTCTATCTCGATCCGGTCTGTTGACTAAAAACACTATGACATAATTCAAATCGGCATTCAAGCGCAAACTCCGACCCGGATCGAAATCGGGGTTAATGAACTCGAAAAGTGATCTAGATTTTGTACTCAGTCCCTTGTGGTCGGAGATAATTTACACACCAGTTTAAACTCCGTCAAGTCTATCAAATCACTCATTTGGCTTCAGCTCGCGCTTCAATCAAGGCCCAATCAAAGGCTTCTAATGAATAAATTAAAAGGTGCTTTGCGTCAGCTTCCCCAAAGTTCACCACACCTCCGCCTAAGAAGTATTCAACGCTACACGTCTTCAAGGTAGCCGACGATGTTCACTTCCACTGCATTTGGAACACTCGTTCATGAGATAAGTGGGAGGCGTCTTTTCCGCTCAATAATAGAGAAACAAGGATCGGAAGCCACTAAGCTTTCATCACCATCACAAAACACGACAAACATCGAATACGTTGAATGGATTGGTGAGCAAGATCCAGGAAACCCTAAAAACTGGTCTTTCGCTTACAAATGCTTCGTGACTTTTCTAGTATGTTTGATGACGGTCTTCGTATATCTTGGAAGCAGTATCGTTGTGCCCGGAATCCCTGAGCTGAGTCAAAAGTATCATATATCGGAGCCGGTTGCCGCGTTAAGCATCTCACTTTTTGTTTGGGGTTACGGTCTTGGACCTATGGTTTTGTCTCCGATTACTGAAGTTGCTCGAATCGGAAGAAACTGGCCTTATGTTGTGAGCATTGGACTTTTCGTAATCATCCAAATCCCTACAGCACTTTGCAACAACGTTCCAGGATTCATGGTGCTCCGATTCATCGCTGGATTCCTTGGAAGTCCTGTGCTTGCGACAGGTGGTGCTACAATGGGAGACATTTGGAATTTGGATGGAGGATTGATGAACGGTATCGCATTTTGGTCTTATGCTGCTTGCGGAGGTCCCGGAATGGGTCCTCTCCTTTCAGGATTTGCAGTACAAAACAGAGGGTGGCATTGGACCATATGGCCTCTCTTGTGTGGTACTGGGCTAACGTGGCTAGTCGCATTTTTCTTCATGCCAGAGACTAGCGCGGATGCTATCCTGACACATCGTGCAAGAGCTTTTCGACGTATTACAGGAAATAAGAACATTCGCTCTAGGGGAGAAGAGAGGGATGCTCGTCTTTCACTAAGCAAACTTGCGTACAGTACGCTGTACCGCCCATTATTCATGACTTTTACGGAACCCGTCCTTTTTTTCAGCAACTTGTACATTGCTTATGTTTACGGTATAACATACTGCTTGTACGTGATCGGAACCAGTACTTACTCCTAGTTTTGAAGCTTTTCCTCTCGTACGTGGAATTTCGTTCTCCTAACCTCAGACTTTCCAAGGTCGACACCGTTTCACTCTTGGCGAGTCAAGCAGCGCATATGTGACCGGCTGGGTCGTATGCGCAATTGCACTCATTCTCTATTGTATCTATAACCAAAAACTGGTACTCCCATGGTTCAAGTCTGGCAAATGGAAGCCCGAGTACAGAATGCAAGCCTGTTTTGTTGGAGGAATTCTTTTCCCTGTTTCTTTATTCTGGGTACGTTGTGAATGATCATTCTGACAAAAAGTTTGGCTGGACATCATTTTCCAGCATAGCACCTTATTCGCCACTTGCAGCTTACGGGATCTTTCAATGTGCCGTATTTCTACTGTTTCAAGGGTTTCTGGGGTACCTTGGAGAAGTCTATCCAACTTATACTGCTTCGGCGTACGCTAGTAACGGGCTCTTCCGTGCATTACTTGGTGGTGCATTTCCATTGTTTTCTTCACAAATGTTTCAGACTCTAACGATTCAAGGTGGTTGTAGTCTCCTTGGGGGGCTTGCACTGCTTTTGCTCCCAATTACCGCCGCTTTTTACCTTTATGGCGGTCGGCTACGCGCAAGGTCTCGAATGACCGGGAATTGTGGAGAGGACGAGCCAAGCGTTCGAGAAGGAAAGGATATAGAGAGCGTATCAGATTAGATTAAACAGTCAGTATACGGTAGATATGAATTTTGAAAGAATGGTACCTCGAAAAATTAAAAGCTCTGCACCTGCTGTTCATCATGTACATGGCCGATTAAAAGTCAATGTTTTTGATACAAACAATTTTACGCTACTCTATATTATCTCCCAGACTATGCACCTATGTGATCCTTAACTCAGGTGAAGTACCAGCTGAGAGGCCATATGCCATGTTATTGAGAATGATCATACCCGATAATGTGCTAGTCTCTCATATTCCACCTCACAAATAGCTTACTCTCTCAAGCACTGATCAGTTCACGAGTCAACTCTAATTGACAAATAAGATTTTAATCAAGCCTCGACAAACTGTTGAATGATGGCTGGTCTAATTTGAATCTAGAACATTGTTTCGTAAGTGATGAGAGACACCATTTCACGACTTGGCCCACAACTTAAAGCCCGTCTGAGAAATCCGTGATCCTAGCATAGAGAGCATTGCAGCAAAAACCAACACACCACACCAAATTTGAGCCTTCCAGAATGAAGCTTTCTCAAGATCAATCAGGGCACCCGCTGAGGGATTCCCAATCAGAATTCCCAGTCCTGAGAATAAGAAACTTGTTCCCATGCGAGATCCGAGTTTTGACATATCTTTGGTTATACTTGCAACTGCTGGTCCAGGTAGTGACACAAATGCGTCCAAAAAAAAAAAAAAAAACATACAAAACGGCAAAAACAATTAGGCCTGGCATATTGTGTATACCCATCCATGACAAAGCAAGGACAGCTGAGCACATTGCGAATGGAATCAAAACGTTGTAGGGACCAGTCTTGTCAGCAGCAAAGTTGGGAAGAATCCGGCCAAGGACACTTCCAGCGTTGATGATTGGGAGGAAGTAGAAGGCGAGACTTGGGTTCACACCTGCACGCTTCTCTGCGTACGCCGATATGTAATAAAATGGAATATACATTCCCATAAACCCAAAAAAAAAAAAAAAAAAAAAAGGCCAAGAGTAAAAAAAGTGAACGGAGGCTCCTTGAACGCATCTGCTTGAAATATTGCACGACGACTCGCAGATGGAATTCTCGTTCGCATTACCGCGACGGAGATTGCCATAGTCGCCAACACGATAAATGCAACGACACGTGTTGCCCAGCCAAAGCCAATCTTCGGCTCTAACCTCACAAAAATGACAGGATAAAGCACTCCTCCAATACTGCTTCCACTTGCAGCTAATCCCACTGCAATTGCTCGCTTTTTCGAGAAATAAGTCGCACAAATTGCAACACTTGGGATGAAAAGACATCCACTTCCCAGTCCGACACAGACTCCTTGAGCTAACATAACTTGCCAAAACTCCTTACATATACTTGTCATCATTAATCCAAAAACGACCAAAGTCCCCCCAACAGACTCTAGAATGATAAAGTATCCTAGATCGAACAAAGGGCTTGTTATGACACCAGCAAGAAGCAACAGAAATGCTTGAAGCGAGCCTATCCACGCTATGTCGGAAGGTGATTCATTTACTAACAAACCAGATTGATAATAAGTTTGAAAAGCCCCATACATATTGATTATGCCCCAAGAGTTGAAGAATAGGAAAAATGCACCTAGTACTTGAAGCCAGGCTTTTATGCCGCCATCAGGTGGTGGTACGATCGATGTGCCATCTTGATGACCATCATCTATTCTATTTTCTCTTTGAGAGAGAATCTTGGAAATTTGCTTATTCATCCGGCTCTTTAAAGCAGTAATGGCTCATGATAACAACATCATCACCCTTCCTAAATGTATGACCTCTCCATGAGCAGCCACTTCTGCTTATGTAATCGTCATTGTAATCGAGGTTCCACTGGACGTCCGGACATAACGGACGTAACGTTTTCAAGCCGGCTATACTTGGGTTACGTATATAAAATTTAGATACATGCTACTAAAGAAACTGGTAAATTACATGTATTTTCACCGGTCTTTTTTTGGATTGATTCATGCACTTGCTTTCATAACAAAAGCATGACTAGTATAAATGTTCTGCTTTGCGACAATTCCTTCTATTCAAGACACGCTTGAACATGGCTCGCGTGATTTGTCATGACACGTCAGCTGGTCAAGAAAAACCACTTTCGATCAAAACTATAACACTCTCCTCGCCAGCTAAAGGAGAGGTACTTGTGGACTTTCTCGCATCCCCTATTAACATGCAAGATGAGCTGGTGTTCAGAAATCTTTATCCTGTGAAGCCATTCTATGCAGTAAGTGAGGACATGGTTACGATCAACACATATGCGGTTGGAGAATGCCCTATACTCGGCTACGACGGTGTGGCTCGAGTGATTCAATGTGGAGAAGACGTTACTAAGCTCGGTGCTGGTGACCTTGTTGTTCCACAGCGGCATGGATTAGGAACATGGAGAGATCGCGCAGTCTTTTCCGAGAAAGATCTGTTGCAAGTACCATCAGATATGAATCCTCATCTCGCATCCATGCTAAAAATGGTATATACGGTAGCTTACCTGCTTGTATCAAAAGAAGCAGACCTCAAGCCAGGCGATTGGATTATAATTAATGGAGCCACTGGACGTATTGCTCAAGCCGTTGTTCAGTTCGCCAAAATATTGGGCATCCAAACAATCTGTATCGTGAGGGATTTTGAAAAAGAATCACAAACACCGCATCTTCTGAAGCTTGGAGCCAGCATGGTCGTTGGAGAGACCGAAACGAATGAAAACAATCTTAAAGCCTGCGGTCCTATCGTACTTGCGATAGACACAATTTTCGGTGAATCTGGATCAAAAATTGCACACTGTCTTTCAACAAACGGCGTGTTTGTAAGTTTGGGCTATCTTGGACGCGGAAATCTAGCTCCTTATGAGTACCAGATTCCAGTTTCCGAATACCTTCTCTTCCAAAGATCTATCAAATTCAGAAACTTTCGACTTAGCGAAAGACTGAAAAGTTGGAGTGATGCAGAGCTTTGTCGATTGTGGTCCTGGTTTGGAGTATTGCATAAGCAAGGCCTACTAGTGCTTCCCCCTTTGAGTGTGATTTCATGGAACTCTGAAAATTGCTTGGAGTTGGTCACAGCAACAGTAAAAGGACAAATGCATCTTAAAGATATCCAAAACAGGCCCTTACTGGAGTTTTGCTAATGTCACAAAAGCTAAATCAGGCTTTTTTTATTCACTCTACTTACTACATTTCAAGAACAAATAATAATATGAAGGACGAAGAAGAAATATGCATCAGTTGCAATCCAAAATGTTTACTTTAACTATATAAGAGCTGCTAGCTTTACTCCAAACAATTGGAAGTCGGGACGCTATGATTGAACTATATGTAATACTTCTAAATGACCATGTGAGGTTGGTGCTTCCTCTTCCGGTAAGACCGGAGGTGCTTGGATGCTAGATACAGCTATTCACGCATGTAGTTGGTCAATTGCATAGTGTTCCCTATTCAGATAAACCGGTATTAGTGTTCTGGACACTTAGAATGCAGTAAGTATAATTACAAAAGCAGCCCACTTATTATAACAACATGTATTAGGACGTGATTCGATCTCATGCGTTAGCTTTTCGTCTTCGGTCTTCTCTGTTATCAATTATCTGTTTCAGCAGCTTCATGGACTTCCAATGTAAATTGCAATCTTTAAGGGCAGGGAACTTATTCTCAATTTGCTTGCATGTTTCTAGAACAAGTTCAGGAGAGTATTTTGATAGCCTAAACCCCGGTGGAAAAGACTCTCTGACCAGTTTCCTAGCAAAGTGCTGCGAGGTTACTCTTCTTTTTCTCATTACGCACCCGTAAAGCCAAATATCCAGTCTTGTTGACCCCAAGATAATCCTTCAGAGGTAGCCGACTAGCGCGGGCGGAGGGATTGTCGCATTTTCTTCGATATGAGTCGCGCGCGTCAGAGAAATTCCAAAAGTTCATGCTTCTGTTATCCAATCCAAGTTCTTCCCCGAACCTCTCATTATTGCTGCACCGGTACTCATTTCCAGATTCCTTCAGCGGAGGCTCTTCTGAATTTTGAAAACAAGATGGATCAAAGCAAATTTCTGAGCTTTGTTCTTCTGAATAATTAAGAAAATCAATACCTGTATCAAGGTTGTGAGAGATTGATGGTAACTCTCCGGTTTTTTCTGATAAGCATTTCACATTCTTTTCTAGTAATTCGCTCTTGTTTTTCTCGGAGTGTTTTATCATTGGTACGGCGTCGGAGGTGCTTGGTGGGTTGTTTCCGGTATTTTCAAATCGTTCATCTTCGAAAGGAACAAGAAGTTGTCGTCTAGGAGTCAAAACTCTTGGGATCTCGGATGAAGAGTACGAGCATGGTAGCTCTTTGTTAGGTGCATAATCATAGAATCCATTGCTTTGAAAACACTCCAGAGACTTCAATCCATTTTGCTCAAAAATACTCTTCTTGTCAATCTTCAATTCTTCTCCAAGAGCTATGCTCTGATCCGTAAAAATCGTGTTATGGAGAATCGAGAATACTTCTGAATCATCTGTTGTTTGGGAGTGATTATTCCGGTGAAGAGAGTTTAGCCTGTTAGATTCAGACTCTAAATCTGAGCAGTTAACCCCCTGCTCGTGATAGCAAGTGTTTGGAGGTATTCTCCCACAAGGAGACTTAGAGTCCGATACTGAATCAAACGAAGCGTCCTTGGAATAGTCGACCAATACGGTTCTGGTGTCGTCTGACAAAAGAGGGGTAATAGCCTTAATATTCTTCGGCTTTTGCTGATCGGTGGGTATTAGCTGATTTGAGGATGAGTAGAAAGAGTTACTCTTTTCGGCAAAAATGTTTCCGACATTATCTGCAACAGTCTCCAAATTGTCTTGAAGATTGTTTAACTGTCATTAGCTCGAACTGGATTTTTTGCGGCTTACGCTTTCATTTATGCGCTGTATATCCCTTGAAATGTGCAATAGTTGTTGTAATTCCATCTCAAATTGATATGGCGAGAGTAGCAAAAAGCTGGGTAAGCTGCGACAGGTTTAAATGATATAGATCGTTGTCAATCCGTCCAGCAGGCGTCACTCCCCGTGTATTTGACCCAAGTAGGGCTATATGGCGGAGCCCACGTGCCTTGTAATCTACCACCGACTTCGCTTCGTCTATTCGGGGTTAATGTATAACCACTTATCTGCTTATTACTAATCCTGATTGGACGAAGGCGAGATTAGATGCAATCATGGAAATACACTAGTATCTACGGACTTAAGTGTCAAAGTGGGTATGTATAACTCTTGGCGTAATTCGATCTTAAAATAGCAATAGTCGATAAATCAGCTTTATTAATGGATTAATCTAGCTAACTCGACAAACTACACGCTCTATTCAGGCCAAGACTAAAAATTCAAATGATTTGTAGTATACTTCCTGAAGTGCTCAACACCGAAGAGCGTTCGGAAAAACGTTACCACAGTCGGTTTAATTTTAAAGGCCATCAGGTCACATATTTCCATACTCAAATTGCCGTAGTAGATGATCATTGTCCGGCAACGGCAGAGAATGATTAGTCTGTCTGTTAAGCATTGTAGAGCTAGCAGCTAGTACAAAATAGCTGTTGGTATTGTCTTGGAATCATTGATTTCTTCAAATCAAACCTCCGGACATTGTATAGCAATCTCCCATAAAAAATATATATTTGTTTCATACTATCAGATGTCACTCATGTTGTCTCTAAATCAACATATCATGTCACACAACTCATTCTACAAGATCCAGAATTAGTTCCTTGATTCTCTCGAGCTGCTTCTGAGCCTCATGCTTTAAAAATAGGCGTTCATCATAATAAAGCTTTAATCGATAGCCTGAAGGTGTCAGAGAGGTCTCAAATACCACGCCGTATGGCTGTGTCATTGTGATTCGGCTACCAGCCATTACGACCCACGATTGCGGAGAAACTGGGCCTTTCGATGGAGTAAATGGCTGGTGCAAGAACAATGCACGAGACCCCATTGCTTCACGATTAGAACCAAGATGTGAGTAGATTGTATCGAAGCCAACGTGAGATGCTTCGGTTGCTTTCCAGTAGAGAGATTGAGTGCTTTGCAAATAGTCTTTCCGTGAGCTGTATTTTTCAGTATCAATGCGGAAAGGCATAAAATTAGCGCATGTGCCATTGATCTTTTCTGCATCTGGGTAGCCATCGATGTCACGGCCTGTAGCGAGTAGATCGAAAGATACGTCGGGGTTATTCATACATTTAGCGAGCCATCTTTGAAACCCAGATTGAAATAAGGTGGCAACAGTAACCTGTAAAGATTTAGCACGAGAGCGTATGTTTTGCTCTTCCATCTCCAATGACAAGACACAATCTGATTTGGCATTTGAAATACAAGGCCACGATGGAGGCTTACAATTGAGAATCTGCTTCCAGAATTGAAGAGCAGATGTCGAATCTTTACTCCAAAGATTTAAAGCGAAGATTTTGAAAGAAGTGAGTGGATTCTCAATCTTCTTGTTGCTCCACATTGCTTCAAATTGCTCATTAAAGACACGAAGAAGTTGCCCATCATATAGAGCGTGATTCATCTTCACAACAATGTCATGACTCCCATCGCGATGCCTTATTATGCGATAAGCAATATAGGGTTTTTCAGGATTGAAGCGGTCTTGCCATAATTTTCGCACAAGGCGCAATACCTCGTCTTCATTTTCGACAGTGCACACTTGCAGATCCAAAGGAAGACTTTTTAATACCACTTGTACGAGACCATCAGGAAGCTCCATGAACGTTGAACGTAAAATACCATTTTTTAATGTTAGTTGCTTCACGATTTCAATCCAGCGAGACACATCAAGATCTTTAGGGATAGTTCTTCTCGTCATGAGAGTCCAAAATTGACCTGGTTTCTCTCCTTGACGGAAAAACTCAGTTTGCCCGGGTGGACACGGAATTATATCTTCGATATTCTGCGGTGAGAGCTCCGAGTTTTTAACAACATATTCCAGCACTTTAGAATATGGATAGCTTCTCAGTCTCCCTTCCTTTTCCTCTCTCACTCTCTTGGCCATTTCCGCGATATCAAAGCTTTCTAAAATTTCTCCAACAGATATTTTCTTATTATTCTGGCGTAAAATTCCCGCAAACTTGATTGCAAGAATCGAGTCGCCACCGAGAGTAATGAAATTGGAGTTTCTTCCGACCATCTCAGCATTAAGATCAAGCATCTCAGCAATAGATTCACATAAATATCTCTCTTTTTCATTGACAGGCGGATCCACAACATATCCAGAGTAAATAGACAATGCAGAATCTTTCAGTTCCTGTGAAGACATGTTTTTGAGGTCAGCTTTCAGTCGTTTTCGATCCACTTTCTTAGACGGAAGAATTGGGAACTCCAAGCGGGGTATTATGAGTTTTGGTATCATGTAGGGTGCTAGGCGAGACTGCATTGTGCTCAAGAGTGATTGAAGTAAGTAATTGTCATCTCCGCACTTGTCTCGAAGAGAGATAAAAAGTACAAGTTGAGGCTCGCCATGAGATTCATCAAGTAAAGCAACGCAATCCCCCAGAAAGCTGCAATGCATCGCAGCTTGCTCTATCTCTCCCAATTCAATACGGTAGCCGTGAAGCTTGATTTGTGCATCTTTTCTCCCAAGTATGAATATATCCTCGTTTGAGTCATCTCTTTGAACCAGGTCTCCAGTGCGATATACCCGCTCATGTCCGATTTTTACAAATGATGCAGCTGTTTTCTCTGGATCACCGAGATATCCATCAGCCAGTTGTGGACCATAGATACCCAATTCTCCGATACTTCCGACTGGTGCAATACGATTTGAGTTGATGTCGAGTATTACGGTTCCAGCTGTGTTAAGCTGCTTACCGATATTCCGTGGATCTGTGTTGCTACTATAGTATTTCACAGTAGCAACCATGGATGTCTCTGTTGGTCCATAAACATCAATTAGAGTAGCACATTCCGCCCATTTCTCCACGACATCCTTTGTCATAGCCTCACCACCAAGGATTAAAGTGCGCAAGCCAGGTACCTCTTTCGGATCAAGCAGTTTCGCAACGGTCGGTGTAAGAATGACTGCATTCACATCCATCATATTTATGCACGCGCTGATGTCTGTGTGCATCAATGATGTAGGTGCTAAACAAACTCGACCACCACTGCTCAGCGTATTGAAAATATCCTGTATAGAAGCGTCAAAGCTAAAATTAGCAAACTGAAGACACCTCCAATCACTGGTACGCCTTTCCGCGTTAATCATTGATGTGATACTGCTTGAACAGGCAGAATGGGATATTATGACGCCTTTCGGCTCACCAGTGCTCCCACTTGTAAAAATAACATAGGCCGGATCTTCATAAGTCAGATCTGGAACAGAAAATTGGTCCGATTCGAATGGTTCGTAGTCAGAGTTTGATGGAATTACGAGTACGTCGCGATAGTCCATATCACAATTAACATCCACCACAGCAAAGCGGGCTTTGACTTTATTAATCACAAATACATTTCGTTCTTTAGGATTGCTTGGGCTGAGGGGTACAAATGCGGCACCAGCTTTGAGAATGCCGAGCATAAACAAAACGGCTTCGACCGATTTTTCAAAGATGAAAGGAACTTTCTCACCAGGCTTAACTCCGTTTGACCTTAGCATGCGCGCAATTTGATTTGCCTTTTTATTAGCCTGCTCATAGGTCATAAATGTTGAATTGAGCCATTGAAGTGAAACTTTCTCTCCGTCTTCTAATGCGATTCGCGCAAATCTGTCATGTAGATATGCTTTTGTAGCTGAATCAGGACGATTCGAGTTCAGGAGAGTGTCCTCATTGAAAGGTTGAAGATGAATAGCATCCGGCTGTACATTCAACCACGAGCTGAACTTCTCCAAGCACCCTGTCACACTGCGCAAAAGACCTTCGGCCCTTTTTTGCTGCAAAGATGAAATTAATCTGATATCCACAGTGTTCTCATTCACCTGTTGAACCTCAAGCGTAGTATACCCAGAGTACCAAAACGTATTTGATCTCATCGGTCGAAATATTGAATCCGTCGCATTGTTGTGCTGTTTCGGAGTTACGATATTAACCATTGTGTCGAAAAGAGGTCCTTTTTCTGACCCTTGATGCAAAGACAGGGCCCTTTTCATTCCAATTGAAGCAACATCATTTATTGTCCAAAGCACGTTGGTCACATTTTGGCACAGTTTCTCCAATGTCTCCCCGTTTTCAAATGAAACATGTAGTGGAACAACCTCAAGTGTTGGTCCATTAAGAACGGCCAAACCTGGGACTGCCTTATCACGGCCACTCAGTGTTATAGCAAAGACAACGTTGGAAATTAAGGTTTGTTGACGCAATATGAGAGCCCAAATAGTGTAAAATACTGAAGCAAAAGTGATCTTGTGCTTTTGCTCAAGAGTAGAAAAGTTGAACTGTACCCGCTCTGACACACAATGAGCTTCTCCAGGGGTAGGTTTGAGGAGGGTTCTTTCAGAGCCGAATAAAATTTTTTTCCAAACCTCTGTCTCTTCGGTCATTTGCGAGTTAAGATGTGCGACATAATGTGAAAACTTTGGACGACTAGCCCGAGGAAAACCATAGTAGGTCCGCGCAACGTCATCAAGTAAGAAACCATGTGACCAATAATCAAAGAGGCAGTGATGCATTGATAGCACTAGGAAGGACGATTGAATAACTGTTAGGTGTAGAAAAGCACCACCAAGCTCAACTGGTTTGACCTTGTCTTGAAAAAGGAATGCTTCAAGAGGTATGCTTGATTCACTCCAATCAATTGAAGCCCTCAAATTGACACCTTGTACAAAAGATTTTCCACTAGCAAAAAATGTTGTGCGTGCAATGTCGGATTCCAAAAACGTCTCTTCAAAAGCAGATCGAAGTCGCTTCAAATCAATTCCTTCGACATTAAAAACACGCTGGTAAAGATATTCATGGCTGCCAGCTAATGTGGAAGCCAAAATTCCTTCTTGCAACGGTGTTACAGGATATAAATGTTCAAATTGGGCTGCAGATTCTGACGATATAACCGTTTCAGGCTTGATGTTTGAGTTATCCAAATCGATTTCTTCAGTTCTTTCTAATGATCGCTTTACCTCCTCGAGAGAAGCAGAACGAATTAACAGACCAGGACTAAGGGCAAGTTGGTCTTCGGCGAGCTTCATAGTAACCTTCAGTGCATCCAACGACGAGCCACCCAAGTCAAGGAAAGACATTTGACCACTTATGGCGTCAACTTTTAGACCCAAGACTTCAGAAATGGCGGAAATAAGCGGATGATTGGACGTATCGTCGGTCGTAATCCCAAGAGGTTGCTTCAAGTCGCTGTCTTGAAAAACCGAGCTTGTCTCAGCTATTAATTTTTTTATATCGAGCTTTCCATTTTGGCTTCGGGGGAGGTGAGCTATCACTCTCCAGTATCTCGGATACATGTATAATGGAAGTCTTGAAGCAGCATACTTTTTGAGAAAAGGTACGATTTCCTCGTTGCGTTTCGCAGATCCGCTTAGTACAATATTGGCCACTAGCGAAGTAGCGCCACGAACCTTCGCGCCTACTACAGCACAATCTTCGACATCAGAATGGCTTAGTATAACTCGGTTAACTTCTTCAAGCTCCACTCTCTTCCCCATGAGTAATCTGCTTCATGTGACACGTACCTGACCGTGTATTTTCACTTGGAAATCGCCTAGGAGTTAGCATGATGTGCATTTTAAACGTACTTCGGTTAAGAATCTGGATGTTTCCGTTTTCTTGTACAATTGCGCAGTCTCCTGTTCTAAACATTCGTCCTTCTCCAAATGGATTTTGGACAAAAGCTCTAGAGGTAGCTTCAGGGAGCTTGTGATACTCGGTTGCAAGTTGTGATCCAGACAAACATAGCTCACCTTCTATCAGCTTTGGAGCAAGTTCGTTTGACTCTTTTCGAAGAACGTAGGCTTGTGTGGTGTCTTTCGGCCTTCCACAGCTAGGCGTTTCGTTTGGAGCGTTGATGCGATGGCTGAAGTTCATTTGCGTGTTCTCGGATAGCCCATAATTGTTAGTGATTGTGTATTTATCGAGCCACTCTGATAGGATCTCGGGCCGGACTGGTTCGCCTGTTAGAGCAATTTGCTTCAGATCTGGGAAATTGTCTCGAGGTGAGAGAAGAGAAAGCGTTGACGCAGTAAGACCGACATGGTTTACTCGCATTGCCTTCATAACTTGCGCAAGATCCGATAAAATGAACTCTCTTGGAGAAATGCAGAGAACTCCGCGATTTACGACGGTGGAAAGCAAAGTTCTCTGAGCTGCTGAAAACACAGTGTTGTAGAAAAGTAGGCATCTCTTCCCGTTGACCGAGCTGTTGTATTGTATTCCATTGGAGGCTGCCAAGTGAGACAAGGCCACTCCTTTGGGTTTCCCACTTGTTCCACTGGTGTAAATATAATATGCGATCTTCGAATAATCAATCTGAAGATTGAGATCATCGCAGAGTAGCTCATGCCGAACCAAATCGTAGCTCTTAGATCTTTCAGACATATACTCGTACTGATAGTCGCAAATCACAATAGCTGCTCCTGAATCTTGTAATATTTCTGAATTCCGGTGGTTTGAACCAGCTGGGTCTAGTAACAAATATGCGTTTCCCGACTTTAAGATTCCGAATAAACAGGCTACCATTTCGATGGAAGGCTCCATAATAACTCCAATGGTTTGTTCTTTAAAATTCTTTAGACCATGTGCGACTCTGTTTGCTTCCAGGTTAAGATCAGAAGTTGAGAATGTTCGACCGTTAAGCTCTTCGATGACAATCGAATTTGGACAAGAAGCAACACTTCGCTCTAGTAGCTCGTGTATAAGTGCTGGGTTTGAGCGCTGGTATGGACGACTTAATAACATAAGCTCGTCTCGCTCAGTCTCCAAAAGAAGCGTGAAATCGGAAACGTTCTTGAATGGGTCATTAGTAGCTTCCAAAATTGCAGCTTGAAAATGATCAGCCGTTATTTTAACAAGCTTCTCATCGATCATTGAATTGTGATAAATCTGAAATTCAAAGTTAAATTTGTCGAAAACGATGATAAAAAAACAACCTGAAGAAGAATCCTTACCCTGGCTTGGGTTGAAGTCCAGCTGAATACCGATTTCATTTGCGCTGACGATAGATTCTTCGAGCAAGCCAGTATTGTGTACTCCGAAACTTTCTGTCATTGCATGGAAGTGATTTATTTTATTGCAAAGGCTCGAAAAATCCTCTTGCACGTCTAGCTCAACAATGAGAGGAATCATGGTGTCTTGAAAGCCCAAAATCACTTCTTTAGGATGAGATATCCACGAGAGTCTTGAAGAAGTAAAGAAAACACTGTTATTCGAGTTGCTATGCCGTGAAAAAACAATAGCCCATAGGGCTTCGAAGACCACCTGAATTGACACGCCGATCTTTGAAGCCAGTCCAAAAAGGCTCTCAGCCTTTTCCTTCATCGGAATTGTCAAAAACTTGAATTCTGTTGTTGGGGAGTATATCTTCGGCGGTCCATGGATAAAGCGCGGAACTATAACTCCAGAGAGCAATGAATTCCAGAAATCGATAGATTTCTCGAGTGAATAGCTGCAAAGGTTAATAAAGTCAATCCTCTCTATACTAACGTTGCATGCATGCTTGTCTGGATCCGAGTCCATTCAGGTTGTATTCCAATTCTAGCATTAGTGTATAGTTTCAGCATTTTCTCGATAACCATGGAAGCAGTCGTATAGTCAATCAGTAGTGACGGAGCCAAAAAATGAAGGACTCTTTGAGCATTTGTCGAATCAATTGAGCAAATCAAGATCGGAAGCTTATCAAAAATATTGCTTTTCTTAGTTCTTTCAATAAAACGGCTCGTATCTTCAGCTTCGAGAAATTGCAAAGGGTAGGGCGAATTGTAACTTATCTGTACCATTGTACCTGAGAGTTGCTTAAAAATCACGGTCCGCAGCAGAAAGAGAGTTTTGGAAAGCTCCTGCCACATATCCTTGAGCGCAGGCTCAGACGGAAATTCTGCTTGCATAGAAACACTGATCCGCGTCCATTCTTCCGCTGCTGTTGGACAATTCTGAAATACACTCGACTGATACAATGAGAGATCCAGACTGCGATAAACACTGATCGAACGTTCCTTATCAGTTTCGATTGGCTTCTCATTTACGATGTTAGAAGCCGAAGTTAAAGCAGACATGGCTGTGGTCTTGTTCGGTTATCAGAGAGTTTAGATCGCGAAAATAAGGCTCGAAGTTTTAAATATGTTCTTCGTTCTCGTTGAAAAAAAAAATGCCAAGACTCAAGAGTTAACGTATCAATGATCTAGACTTACAAGCCGCTCAAGTCTCTACACAGCATTATAGCTCTATTTTGGAATGTTTCTAATAATAGGTTCTTTGAGCAAGACAATGGGCACTTTCAGAAACATTTGACATTGGGACAGGAAGCGCACGAACTCTCGATAGAGAGGAAATAAGATAAATTATCGTAAAGTGTGTCTCATACAAGCGTAAGAGTATGCCAAGAAATTGAAGTACTCAATTCGGACTGCGCTTCGCCGCACGTGTCGATATGTCAGGGCGTTGGTCAAAGAATGGAGTAATATCTCGCCACACTGGTCCGACTAGCTTGTACGCAACTTGTCGTGCTGACAAAGGCTCCTGACGTTTATCCTCTAAGATCTGTGCTGGGCAAGAGAATGTGATTATGTAATTATGTACTCGGATTTAAAATGTCTAAATTTTGATGACTCAAAATTGGATCCAAGACACGAGACGTGTGATAGGCCAATTGAAAGATAAATGAACCACAATCCCTGACCTGTGAGATTGTCAAGAAATACATGTACACTTCTCAGTAGCGACGATATATAAAGCCTTGCAGGACACATTCAAACATGCAACAAGGTCATCCAGAATGAGTTCTTGGTCTGAGAGGGACATTACACACAACCACATTCTTCCTTACATCGACAGTAGAGATGCATCGCCAGAAGTGGCACAGGCCTTGCATACGCTGCCGTTTGAAAGAAATGTGTTCAAGTTGCTGGCTAATGCACCAGCGATGATGCCGGCTTTTATGAAATTACTCAGCACGTGCTGGTCTGAACAGCGTTCGATTCGGTCGAAAGAGTGGCAGATCGCGGTACTTCGTACTGCATGGCTTAATGATGCGCCATATGAGTGGGATGTGAATGAGCCTGTTGCGACGTGTTTCGGTCTTCAAGGGGATGAACTAGACGCAATTCGTGAAGGTGATATGAATACGGGAAACCGTAAACAACGCTTTAATGACCGGCAAAGGGTAGTTTTGCTCATGGTCAATGAGCTCGAGGCTTGCAAACAAGTCAAAGATGTTACCTTGGAGAAAGCCAAGGTCCTTCTTGGTGCCACGGGGACAACGGAAGTAATCATGATTCATGGAATTTATTCGCTACTTGCTCGACTGATGCGTTCAGCTAAGATCGATTTTGACCCAATCATTCCTAATCTGATTGAAAAACTTCAGAAATTTAATGCTAATCGCATCGAGATGGAAGCTCGGCTGGAGAAGGAAGACTCTGAGGAACATAAACAAAGTGTTTAGTATATGCGTTCGTAGTGACTGAAGTACTAAGTTAGGATCAACTGGAATCTGGAATCAGAAGAGGCGTATCCACCAAGTAGAAAAATAAGGCCCTAAATCTACGATCTTCTGCTCAGACTTGAGGGCTCTATTCCCCTAATTTTATCATTACTGACCACGGAACAGGCCTTGCTCTTGTTATTTGATGGGTACACCCGCTTCTCCACACACTCGATGAATACAGATAAGCCTTCCAATTACTTACAAAATCGAGCCATATTACGTGACCATAAGAAACCTTTGCTACCACATGGCTAGACGTCACGTGGTCCATATTCAACGTTAAATAGGGCAAAATGGCCCAATTAGACAAAGAAGCTGAATCCTAGAGGGCCTCCGCAAACAAGATGGCCAAGTCATTTTCATTTGAGCATGAAGAATATTACTACGAAATCGGTCGGATCAAGCCAAATAAAGAAGCGGGATACGCAAGCTTGAGATTGAATGATGAAGACGATCGGTGAAGCATAGAAGAAGGTTTTTTGAAGGGAAATTTAAAGCGATTAAGTATAACAAATCATAAGGCCACAACCATGATCAGATAAGGAGATCTTGACAACAGAAACGAAAAACTCGAAAGATTAGGATTAGGATTAGGATTAGGATTAGGATTAGGATTAGGATTAGGATTAGGATTAGGATTAGGATTAGGATTAGGATTAGGATTAGGATTAGGATTAGGATTAGGATTAGGATTAGGATTAGGATTAGGATTAGGATTAGGATTAGGATTAGGATTAGGATTAGGATTAGGATTAGGATTAGGATTAGG